>CM053616.1:7754075-7889934 GCA_028646535.1 Procyon lotor | reverse complement strand
GTGGGGAGTCCGCTTCTCTCTCTGCCTCTGCCCCTCCCTCTGCTCATGCTCTCGTAGTGCTCTCTCAAACAAAAACAAAAACAAAGATGCGAAATAAGCCCAAGTTCTAACCACCCTGGAATTACTCCCCACTGGGGGCTCCCCTGTGCCTGTGCAAATACACTCCTGTCAGGTCCCCCTCGTTAGCCTGGCTTTTGTCTACCGTGCTGGCCCCCACCAGGCAGCCTGAGAGGGCGGACCGAAAAAAAGATGAAGTAAATTCTTCCTCTCCTACACCCCTGGAGGCTGTTCTCACCAACCCCCTTCCCTTGGCATTCTCCCCCGCCCTGCTTCTCCTCCTCTTCACACACCTCACGTCCGTTCCTGGCCTCGCTCCTGATTCTGCTGCAGCCACAGGTGCTGCAGCCGCATCTCCAGGGGTTCGGTCCCCCGACCCCCGACCCCAGGCTGCCGCGGTGGGCACGCAGGTGCTCTGCCCCGTGGGGCCGCTGCCCTGCCGCGTCCGCTCCCGGAGGAGGGCTGTGCTCACAACACAGCAACTCACGGGCACTCCAGATTGATCTTCCTGTCTCCACACGGTGACATGTCATTAACCAAGATGCTTCCTTTTAGCACCAGAGGATGGATCGTCGCCCATAGCCCTCCAAATAACAGCGACACATTTTGGGCAATGCATCTGAGGGAGAGAAGTCAGCCTCCATACACACCCTGAGGATTGCAGCCGAGGCACAAATACGATTCTATTATTTTAGCAGTTTCCTTGAAATTTGGTGGGGGGTGTGGGGGGTGAGGGAGACATTTCTCCTCCTTGGAGAGCGAGCTCAGCGAACTGTCCTCGTTTGCTTAGGACTTTCCTGGCTTCAGCGCTGGAAGTCCCGTGTGTTGGGAAGCTCGTGGCATACCGGACAGCGGGTCCCCCTAGAGCCAGCAGTAACCAACCCCCTCCTGGGCTATTTGGCAAAGATGCAGCACAGGTAGGTTTAATTCAGAGAATGAAAACAATGAGAAGAGAGTCAAGTATTTAACTCGATGGAGAGAGAGCTGAGGGTCGGGGTGGGGAGGCAGGGGCTGTTTTGGTGCGAGGCGTCACGTGCGGTCGCTGGGTGGGCTAGAATGTGTCCAGCTGCTCTGCGTCTGCCCAGCTTGGAGCCAGAGGAAATGGGTGTGAGCGGTAGCCTGAACTTACTCACCAGGCTGATTTCCTGACAGTAAGTATTCTTAGACTCCAGAATGAGCTTCTAAAACAGATTAGGTATTGTCTTTAGAGGTAATCCCTAAGGGCTTTAAGAGTTTAGGTGCGGCCCAAGAGCTGAAGGAATGGACAAAACACATTCTAAGATTCCTCCCAACCCTAGAAGCCTGTTTCCATCTACCCATCTATTACGGCACTGATTATTTTCGGTGTCCTCTTTTGCCTGTAGTTAAATCGTGTATAATGACCAGGAAAAAGTGCTTTGATTCTCGTCTCCTGGGGCCTGAGTCCAACTTCCCCAGAGCATGATGGAGAGGAAAGATTAGCATGTTTGTTTGTTTGTCCCTAAGGATGCTTAAATTTAGAAAAGGTTATGTATTGGTCAGTTTCATGACAGCAATATTAGAAGCTTAAAACAGGGAGAAACATCCCCTGTGGTCCTATTATTCCTACAGCCTGAGTGACCCACTTTCTCTTTCCACTCCCCGTCCAGAGATTTCCCTGGGATTTCATTAACGTTTAACCTGGCATCCAACCTGACCTACATAGGATTCTTGCTGGGACTCACTGAGTGATTAAAGCAAAAAGCAAAACAAACAAACGAGCAAAACTTAGAAAAAAAAAAAAATCCTGCATAATCGAGTTGTTTCCAGTTTTTAAAATCAGCTTGGTTTCCCTCCGTGGAATTGTCTCACATCCTGGGAAATCAAGCTGAGCCATCTGGTGAATTGTTGTGGTTGAAATTGAGCTTTGGGATTGGTGGTGGGTCCTTGTTGTTTTAGGGATGTTTCCCCTTCATACAAACACTTCTGTTTGTTGGAAACTGAGCACTGCCTATGTGAAGTCTGAGTATCTTTCCACTGTGTGGTTCCAAAGTTTTTACTTACCACGGAGCCAGCCCACCAACCCGCAGTCAAAAGCCAATGGTATAAACTCTTTGGCTGATCTCCCTCTGATCAGCCCCTTACACAAGTTCCTTGGCATATTAGTCAGGGTCCTCCCAGCAAACAGAACCAGTGGGATGTGTATATATGGAGAGGAGATTTATTTTAAGGAATTGGCTGACAAGTTCAAAATCCGCAGGGTGGGCCATCAGGTTGAAGAGCCGATGCTGTGATGCCAACCTGAAGGCTGTCAAGCTGCAGAATTCCTTCTTGCTCTTGGAGGTCAGTCTTTGTTCTATCCAGGCCTTCAACTGATTGGATAAGGCCCACCCACGGTAAGGAGGACAGTCTGCCACTGTACATAAGTCCACCAATTTAAATGTTAATCTTAACTAAAAATACTTTTACAACACATCCAGAAAAATGTTTGACTAACCACATGTAACCAAAGTAATAAGACCAGGGCCAGGATAAACCCTTAAAGAACAACCCCTTGATTCTTGCATGGGTGGCTGCTTTCAGGTAAGACTATAGAATAGATTTGGTTTCACCTTTGGGTGTAAACTAGATGAAATAAACCACGCTCAGAGTGGTGGCAGGTGACTCTTGCCCCTTGGTAGTGCAGCAAAGAGTTCCAGTTCCCTACATCCTTGGTAGCACCTGCTATTATACAACTTTGTACTTTATTCATTCATTTTTTATTTTTATTATTTTTTGAAAGATTTTATTTATTAGAGAGAGAGAGAGCACAAGCAAGGGGAAGAGCAGAGGGAGAGGTAAAAGCAGGGTCCCCACTGAACAGGGACTCCCCCAACATGGGGCTCAATACCAGGACCCCAGGATCATGACCTGAGCCAAAGGCAGATGCTTAGCCAGCTGAGCCCCCCAGGCGCCCCTATTATACAAGTTTTTAGTTCTTGCTAGTCTGATGGTTTTAAGGGCATATTTCATTTTAAAAACAATCTGCATTTCTCTGATTAATGAGCATGAGAGGCTCCTCATGTATCTATTGGCCGTTCCAGTTTCACTTCTGTGAACTTCTTTTGCACATTTTTGCTCATTTTTCTATTTTTTTTTCCTTGCTGATTTGCAAGAGTTCCTTAGATATTCTGGATTTTAAGCTTTCGTCCTAGTTTTGCAAAATACCTTCTTCCGGTACATCTCTTATGTGTTACCTCTGTCCGGGGTGTCTTGGTCTCAAGGGAAAGCTTTACTTTTGATGTCCTTAAATCCGTCGATTTTTTCCTTTGAAGTCTGTGCTTTTTGTGCCCCTACTCAAATCAGCTAGTTTTTGCTATCTAACAAACCACCCCGAAGCATGGTGGCTTAGGCCAACAATGATTAATTGCTATGGGTTGGCGGGGCGAATCTTCTAGACTGGGCCTGCCTCGCGGGGCTGGATGGTGAAGGGGGGCCTTACATCATAGGGACCTCTGCCTGGGAGGTGGGGGGGAGGGGAGGAAGGTAGGAGGGAAGGGGGAAGGGGCTGGGCCTGCACTCCAGGCGGCCAGCCCAGGCGTCTTCACATGGTGGTCTCAGGGTTTCCGGCAGCGGGGAAGGCAAGCCCCCGGTGCACACGTGCTGGTCAAGCCTCTGCTCCCTCATATTGCTCACGCCCCCTGCACCAAAGCAAGTCACGTGCCAAGCGCCGATTCAGAGAGTGGGGGAAGAGGCTCCACCCGGCTGATGGGAAGGGCTGCAAAATGTATGTGTTTACATGTTTTCACAGCCAGTTTAGGTTCACAGAAAAATTAAGCAGGAGGTACAGAGGTTTGCCACATAGCCCCTGCCCTGGCTATAACCTCCCTCACTATGAGTCTCCCCCCCACCAGAGTGGGACACTTGTTATAATCAATGAACCTTCACTGTCACATCATTGTCACCCAGAGCCCATAGCATGCCTTAGGGTTCACTCTTGGTGTTGTATATTCTACAGGTTTGGACAAATGTATCGCGACACATGACCACCTTACATACAGAGTAGTTTTGTGCCTTAGAAATCCTCTGCGCTCCTTCTGTTGTTTCCTTTTTCCCAAACTATCTTGTTACTCTAAGCTTATCAAGATATTCTCCTATATTTCCTATTAGTAGTTTTATAGTCTTAAAGCTATTTGGTGTTTCTTTCTTTATACTGCGATTTTCAATGTATTTGAATAAATTAACATTTTCAATATTTCATTTATAATTACATATTTACGTTATACACTCACATATTAGATAATTAGTAAAAATAAGTTTAGATCAAATGTTTATTTATTTTTTTAAAGATTTTATTTATTCATTTGACAGAGAGGTCACAAGTAGGCAGAGAGGCAGGCAGAGAGACGGGGGAAGCAGGCTCCCCACTGAGCAGAGAGCCCGATGTAGGGCTCGATCTCAGGACCCCGAGATCATGACCTGAGCCGAAGGCAGAGGCTTTAACCTACTGAGCCACCCAGGTGCCCCTAGGTCAGATGTTTAAATGAAATCTATTTTTTCCCCAGAGCAAACCATATTTTCCAAGATCTATTATTCTACAATCTGTCTTCTTCCCTGTGATCTATGATGCCAGCACTATCATATACCGATTCTCCTTGCATATGTGGTTCTGTTCTCAGACTTTCTATTCTATTTGCCTCTCCTGTGCTGATACTTGTAATAGGGGTTACTATCTGATCAAGCTAGTATTGTTTTTGCTTATCTTCCTCAGATTCCCTTGGCTCTTTGTGGACTTTTATTCTTTATACATTTTTAAATTATTTTTTCTAATTAAAAAGTCCTCTCGAATCCATCAGGTTCTGGGGATGTAAGGTAGGTACAGCATGATGACTGCAACTAACAGTACTGTATTGTATCCCCAAAAGTTGCTAAGAGTAGAGTTTTAGGGTCCTCACATGAACAAGGACAACACAGTGCTAATTCTCTGAGGTGCAGGATGTGCTGACCAACCTTATTGTGGTAAACATTTCACAGTATAGACACACGTGTATCCGATCATCCCATTGCCCACTTTATGCTTAATGTTATGTGCCAATTATGTCTCCATAAAGCAAGAAAAAAAATCATCTTGAGATTTTGATTAAGGTTGCATTGATTTAGATTCATTTAGGGAAAATGAACATCTATTCTGTGCTTAATTGACTCATTCATAAATATGGCACATATCTGTTTATTTAGGTAGTCTTTTATATCCTTTATTAGTGTTGCTATCCATAACTTTGTGTGATTTTTTTTTGGTTAGGCTAATTCACAGATACTTTACAGTTTTTGATACTTTTTCAATAATGTCAAATAATAGTGGGTTTTTTCCTGTATCTCACCAGAGTTCAAATGTTAGAGGTGTGGCCTAATGAAATCGTTGAAATGTTGTGGTAATGCCCTGAATCGGAGAAAAAGGCATAACATCCAGAGTTATAACAATACCATGTGAGGCAATATCGCTTATGATACCTTTTAAAATGCACCGGGTGGCTCGTTTCAGGGTGGTGAAGTGCTCACCCAAGAGATCTTAGTAGATTTTCCCTCCCAGTAACACACGAGGTCCGCCTTAGCAAAACTCACACAAGCAGAAGGTCACAAAGGACTATCGCTGGAATCTCCTTCATTTCAAAAGTTCGCAAGTGTTCAAGAGAATCAACTGCTCAGCCATAGAAACTGGGTCCCCGAGAAGTTTCAAACACCAGCCAGAGGGGAGAGAGTTTTATGGCACACGTGGTCTTACCCCCAGCAACAGAGAATCAGAGGGAAAAAAAGCTTGCGTTTCCATCATCAGCACAATGCCTCTAATTTTCTTTGTTCTGGGGGATAAGCACTTAGAGACACGAAGGGCGAAGCTTCTCTACCTGAAATTTCCATAATGCTGGGTGCTGGGGATTGTCATTACTTGCTCATTGCTTGTCATTTTTGCATAGAAGAAAGGAATATAATAAACCTTTTGAGAAATACATGTTTAGACAGCTTAAGAGTGCTTCGTCCTTTGGGTGCATCTGTATGTTTAGCAGAATAATGCCCTGTTCCAAGGAGCAAATACCATGTGCATAATTCTTTTGTTAAAGATGATTCTCTCGGATTTTTGCATTTTTGTGTGTGTTCATGGCTTTTTTTGGTTATATTTTTAATCCTTTATGCATTTATTTTTTTAATATCTGGATCCAGTGCAAGTATTTCAGTCAATGAGGAGGCGTGATGCAGTAAACCCAGGGAGCTGGGTGCAAAGTGCCGACATCCCCCTCCATTGGCCCTTTGGCAACAGTCACTTTTCTGAGCCTTGGTTTACTCATCAGACACAGGAAGGGTTTAGGTGTCCCCACATGTCCTCTCAGACTCTAAGATTCTGGGTATCTTCTTGGACCCTTGGCATTTGGAGATTATTCTTGAGGTTTCTATAAATAAAAGTGAAAATCAGCCACTTCCTTAAAACCAGTGGGAAGCTTCGGGAACATGGTCGTCACCAGGTCTCTGTAATCCCTGTGGCATCAAGTCAGAAACCGCCAGAATGGTGGGGCAGGCGCAGGGGGGCGAGGACCAGGGTGCTGGCTTCGCCTATCCTGCCAAAGTCCACATTTCTTCTCCTAGCCATTTCTTGAATTGCTCTGAAAATTGGAACGGATGAGAATTTGGGTTTTTCCACAAGATAAAAGGCTCACAGATAAAGTTAGTTATCTGTCTTCTGTTCCGACCGAAAGGTGACTTTACCACAAATTATGCTGAACATCTAAGGAATTAATCTGGATGAGTGAGCTCAGCCTGACATGACGATGCCACGATGCCCTTCTTACCAATGATGCTGAAATAGTAACAGCTTTAGTTTGCTGCGGCTGTGACAGCTGCCAGGAGGGAGGAAAAAAATACGGAGAGAGAAACTAGAAAATCCAAGCCATTCCAAAGATATAAGGTAGCAATTTAGCGGCTATCCTCTTGAAAAGCTTATTTAAGCCCATCAATCAACCAATATCTGTTGATTGCCTACCGATCAGGAGGTCCCATCTCTGTTCTCCGCCTTGCAAGAGCTTATGATTTAGTTAAGAGCAACCCTCTCTGCTCCAGGCCAGTGAGCCCCAGCGCCTGCCGTGTTTTCTCAGACTGTAGCCCCTCACTCGTGCGGGGTTGTATCGTTAGATCATTGGCTTTTCAATCCCTCTGGGTTCTCAGGTCCCTATGTTGGGAGCCCAGCCCCTGGTGGTTTTCAGCTGCCCAGGTCCTGACCCATTTCTGGCTAACCATTCCTGATTCTCAGAATCTGCTTCAATTACTATTGTGTTCGGCTTTCCAACTCCATCCTATCTTTAGCCCCTGGTTCTGCTGTATTCTGTAGCTAAAGACCTTCTCTCCATCCATCCCGGCTGATGTGACATATTGAGGGTCCCACTTTCCACTTCTGTGTCCTAGCTGCCTCAGCAGATCCTTGTCCATGGACTGGGTTCACCCTGCAGCCTTTCCTCTCCTGGAACTTGACTTTTCCTTGGCTGCACAAATGTGTCACAGCCAATGTGAGTGACGTCCCCTCGTCACCACGCCCGGTCATGCACCACTGGACACACCCACCGTAGCGTCCGGATGTGGCTTGCTAGACATTGAGCAGGGCAGACCAGAGCAAGAGCGGTCTCTCCTGGGTTTGAGGAATCGTGCTTCTTCAGAACTCCCACTGAGGATGCAAACTGAGACTTTTCTTGAGTTAGAGCTATGGAGATAAATGCATTAGAGACCCAGGGGTCTGGGTGGGAGAGGTATGGGCTTCCTCCAGAAGTGAATGCCTTTCTCAGGAAGAGGAAGCATGGCGGCAGTGGAAAACGTTCGTTCGTTGGTGCCTCACCAGAGGGAGGACACAATTCCCAAGAGTCGACTTCTGCATAAGCTTTGGGATTACAGAGTCCAGCTCTGGTAGATTATCAGGGTAGACACAGGGGTTCGAAATTAACTTCATTTTTCCTATCCCATCATCCTCTTCCTCCTCATGTTGTGGACCCCATTATACAATCAGTTGACGGATCTGAGCACCTCCTCTCCCTCTAGTTGAGTTCTGTCGAGTGTATCTGCAAAAATGTCCCCTCTCGGACCCCCCCTTTCCGTCGCCTCGCTCAGGCCCCTGTTCTCTCTCACCTGGGCCAGTGCCCTGCGCTCTCAGCCCTGAGATTCCCAGCACCACCCTCAGTGTCCCCGTGTGCATTTGAGCACAGCGGCTGCCCTCTGCCTTACGGAGGGAGATTCGTGGTGCTTGGTTCCACGAAGTTCTCCCTCAGCTGGCCCTCTCCCCTCACTCGTCACCACATACCCCGTGAAACAAGGCGGAGAAAGATGTTACTCCCGATCTGATCTGATCCAGTAACCCCCACACTAGGGACCTCCTGTCTCATGGTGTGTCTGCCCCACCACTACAAAGGTCTCCTTGTTAAACAGGCCCTATATTTCCACTTTTGGCCAGAGCTCCTGCTATGCCTTTGCCCGGAACGTCCTCCTGGCTCCCCCAACTTCTCCCAAGCTGCGCTTCAACAGCCCCAGTCCTCCAGATCAGAGCGACGCTCTCCCTCTCTGTGCTGTTACGGCATTTAGCGGCTTCAATCTCCCGCCGCCTACAGTTGCTTATGTGTCTCTTTCCTCACCAGCCTGTAACCTTTTTGCATCGAGAGGCACGTAATTCTCCTCTTCATAGTTGCCCCAGTCCTCGGTCATCACAGGTACTTGAGGAACGTTTGTTGAAACAAGTCTGTCCAAATATGTCCCTGAAGGTCTGGTTCCAGAGCTGGAGACAGACATCCACGTACATTTGGGCTAGAGACACACCGTGTGAGTGTACGTTCAGGCACACGCACGTATACCTACGCATGCCCACTGTTATGCACACACAAGCAATGCACGCCTACATCTGCACACACACTCGTGATTGCACACTCACACATGCTCACGTGCAAACTCACAATGTATACATATGCACGTGTGCACACTTACACCACAGGCAAACCAATACCCACATTCACATACACACACACACACACACAAACCCACACTGGGACCCACCCACACACTCACACCTTAGCATTACTTTCTAAAGAGGAATTCCGCCAGGATCATTTGGGCATGGACTGGTGAGGGACCCCAGGGTGCAACCCATAAAGCATTGAGGCATCAGGGTTATATTTTGGGGGTACGTTGATTCCCCACAGTCTTTCAGGAGGAAGAGATTCTGTTTACGTAGCACCCCTCTGCTCAGAGGAGACAGAGTGACTTGGTTGATAGGAAATCCAGGAAAATAAACTTCTTTCTCATTGTGATGGGCTCAGACCCACTCTGTCTTCCTTTTTGGGAGCCTCCGTGCTATCAGGCTGTGAGTTGGGGGGCAGGCTGGGGAGGGGCAAGGCCAGGGGGAGAGGCTGCCGTGGTCCGGGCCACCGTAACAGGAGTCCAGCATGGGAAAGCTTGCTTGCTCACAGATGTAAGCCACATCTGCAGGATCAGATTAACAAAGGTGAGGCGTAGCCTGTCCCTGCCACCTTTCTGGCTTTGTTTCTCAACGGGCTCATCGATCAGATGGGGAAGAAGGCTGTTATCTCTCGGGACCCCTCAGAGATCCTAACAGAACTTGAATAATTTACCTACTCTCTACTCTGACCACAAGTTCACATAAGAAGGGAAAGGAGGCCAAGGAATGGCCATTTGTATCAAAAGGCACATCTGCTTACTGCTTGTGCCTCGTAAGACAGCACTGCAGGTTCTGACACGTGTGCCTCAGGATAGGACAGTTCTCTGGTGTATGACACATAGACATGACGCTTCTCCCCCTGCCCAGGGTTAGCATCTCCTTGAACAAAAGGACAAGGACACCTTCATGTTTACCTTGATCTGTTTACAACCTTTTGCTGGCAAGTGCCCTCCTCTGTTGGCTTCATCTCCCTGCGGAGTTGGTCTCCATCCCTGGGACGTTCGTTTTCCTCCCCCGGGGACGACATCATTGCGTCGGCTGTGCCGTGTCAGGGATCTTATCCAGTAGTACCTGTGTTTTCTTCCCGGTGATAAGTTATCTCTGAAGATCCAGTGAGGTGGCCCTGTTGTCACCGCGTGTGTAATTCTGGGGTGAGACAGTTCCTTGATCGTGTCCCATGACATTCAGCTCTAATTCCACTTCTTGTTTTTGTGGTCCTTAAAAGCATGTTTTTTAACTTGAAGCATAGTTGACACACAATGTCACGTTAGTTTCAGCTGGACAGCAGTGACTCACAGCGCTATACGTTAGCTACTGCCGTCACTGCGCAATAATCCAATACAATACCATGGACCGTATTCCCGAGGCTGCACCTCTCATCCTGTGACTTATACATTCTGTATCTGGAAGCCGGTACCTCCCACTCCCCTTCACCCGTTATGTCCACTCCCCCACGCACCTCACCTCTGGCAATCCCCACTTTTTCTCTGCTTTTATGGGTCTGTTTCTGCTTTTTGTCCGTTTATTCCTTTATTTTGATTTTTAGATTCCACCTAAGAGAAATCGTATGGGATTTGCCTTTCTCTGTCTGACTTATTTACTTAGCATGAGACCCTCTAGGTCCATCCGTGTTGTCGCAAAGAGCAAGGCTTCATCCATTTTTGTGGCTGAGTAATATTCCATTGTGCATGAATGCAGAGAGAGAGAGAGAGTGTGTGTGTGTGTGCGTGTGTGTGTGTGATCTTTATCTGTTCATCCATTAGCTATTGTAAATAATGCTTATAATTTGCATTATAATTGCATAATAATGCAATAAACTTAGGGGTGCACGTATCTTTTCAAATTAGTGTTTTCATTTTCTTTGTTAAATACCCAGTCGTGGAATTACTCATCATGTGATAGTTCTATTTTTCATATTTGGGGGAAGCTCCATACCCTTTCCTGCAGCAGCCACAGTAGTTTACATTCCAGCCAACAGTGTATGAAGGTTTTCTTCTCCACACCTTCATCAACACTGGTTATTTCTTATCTTTTTGATTCTAGCCATTCTGGCAGGGGTAGCGTGGTATCTCATTGCGGTTTTGATTTGCTCTCCCTGATGACTAGTGACGTCGAGCATCTTTTCATGTCCCTTTGGCCGTCTGGATGTTTCCTTTAAAAAATGTCTATTCCAGTGCCCTTCCCACTTTTAAATCAGATTATTTTCTTTTTTGGTGTCAAGCTGTATAAGTTCTTTCTATACTTTGGATATACCCCTTATAGGATATGTCACTTATAAATATCTCCTTCCATTTACTAGATTGCATTTCCCTCTTGCTGGTGGTCTCCTTTGCCGTGCAGTAGCTTTTTATTTTGATGAGTCCCAATAGTTCATGTTTGCTTTTGTTTCCCTTGCCTGAGGAGACAGGTCCAGAAAAATATTGCTAAGGCTGATATCAAAGAGATTACTGCCTGTATTTTCTTCTAGGAATCTTACCGTTTTAGATGTCACATTTAGGTCTTTAATCAATTTTGAGTTCATTTTGTGTATGGTGTAAGAAAGTGGTCCAGTTTCATTCTTTTGCATGTGGCTGTCCAGTTTTCCCAGCATCGTTTTTTTTTTTTTTAAGATTTTATTTCTTTATTTGACAGAGAGAGAGAGGGAGGGAGTGGACACAGGTAGGCAGAGCGGTAGGCAGAGGGAGAGGGAGAAGCAGGCTCTCCACTGAGCAGGGAGTCCGACACGGAGCTCAATCCCAGGACTCTGGGATCTTTGAGCTGAAGGCAGATGCTTAAGGTACTGAGCCACCCAGGCGCCCCCAGCACCATTTATTGAGGAGATAGCTTTTCCCCATTTTATATTCTTGCCTCTTTTTGTCGTAGATCAATGACATAAGCACGGGTTTATTTCTAGATTCTGTTCCATCGATCTATGTGTCTATCTTTGTACGAGTACCACTCTTTTGTTAATATAGCTTTGTAGTCTATCTTGATAACTGAGATCGTGACATTTTCAACTTTATTCTTTCTCAAGATTGCTTTGGCTATTCGGGGTCTTTTGTGGTTCCATACAAATTTTGGGATTATTTGTTCTTGTTCTGGGAAAAATGCTGTTGGTATTTTGATAGAGGTTGCGTCAAATCTGTATGCTTGGGGTAGTATGGACATTTTAACAATATGAATTCGTCCAATCCATGAGTATGAACTGTCTTTCCATTTATTTGTGTCTATCTTCAACTTCTTTCATCAGTGTTTTATAATTCTCAGAATATAGGTCCTTTACCCCCTTGGTAGGTTTATTCTAGGTACTTTATTCTTTTTGGTGCCATTGTAAATGGAATTGTTTTTCTAATTTCTCTTTCTGCTACTTCATTTAGTAAATACAAATGCAACAAGGGCACCTGGGTGGCTTAGTTGGTTGGGCATCCGCTTTCCCTTCAAGTCATGTTCCCGGTTCCTGGGATCAAGTCCCACATTGGGCTCCCTGCTCAGTAGGGGAGTCTCCTTCCCTCTCCTTCAGCTCCTTCCCCTGCTTGTGCTTTCTCTGGCTCTCTCTCTCAAATAAATACATAAAATCTTAAAAAAAAAAAAAAAAAAGAAATGCAAGAGATTTCTGTATATTATTGTATCCCATGACTTTACTGAGTTCGTGTATTGTAAGAGTTTTTTTGGTGGTGTCTTTAGGGGTTTTTTTTTTATGTATAGTATCATGTCATCTGCACACTTCTGTCATCTTTAAGGTGAGACAGATTCAGAGGACAGTCTGAGATGAGGCCGGGTGAGAGCCCAGATCACTTAGGGCTGCGAGGAAAGGTGAAAATGACAGGGATTATTGGAGGGAGGGGCTCCGGAGCAGGTTAGTAATCGTGGCATCCAAAATCTCGGGGGTTATTTTGCAGACGTGGTGACCACCTAATCCATCTCCATTAAGGAACGGAGAAGAAATAGCCTTCAGTTGCAGCAGAGAATGGATTGCAGTCTAGAATGGGAGAGACAAGGGCTTGGCAGAGCGGTCATCTCTTGATCTCCTGACAATTCATATAGATGAGAGTCTGCCTGGAATGGTCAGCATTACTCTTCGCAACAGCCTCAGGAAGAAATAATAAACCCATCAGGCTAAAACCCTTTCACCAACCCCTCTTCCCAAAAGAGAGGAGTTCTGCTGTTATTTTTTTGTTGGCTCGTTTGTTTGCCCCTTGGTCTGGGGGTCCAGCCATCACTGTAGGTTTACCCCACCCATTTGCACTCAGTTATCTGCAACACCACAGAGCCCGTTGACACGAATATTGTAACTGTTTATGTCTCCAGCTAAGAGCGCTACCCATCTGGGAGGGGGCCACAGAGAGTATATTCACCTTAAAAATTGTAACTAAATGAAATGAACGTTTCTAGAACCGTGTGCTATTTTTGAGATCTTGAAATGGGAATGAGAATCTCTTAATGTGAAGTCCTGTACACATCGTAGGGTGCATAATTTCTTTTGATAACATCCCCACAGGTCACTCTGAATCCTCCGACCCGCCCCCTCCCCCTCCACCAGGTGAGGCAAAGCCCTTGCCTTGCACACCAGCCCAGAGTTCCCACAAATGTGCCATGTGCCTCTGCTGGTGTTCGAGGCAATTTCAGTGACACAGAGGTGACCCTCTTTCTTACTTTAATAGTTACACATCTATTTTCTTATACGTGAGGCCAAAATAATCAAAGGGCAGACATCTCAAAGAAAAGTGAGGAGAGGCCGAGAATAAGGTAACAAAGGAACACCATTGGGCATGCAGCATTTGGTATTTGCAAACAGGAGGGAGAAGAGTATTGAAAAAGTGTGACTTGGGTGGGGGGACCACATTAAGATATAGGAGAAACAAAATCAGAGAGAAAACGTGGTTTGTCAAGGATGACTTTGAGAGCAGTGATAAATGGCATGTTAGAAATAGTAAGACATGGGCTTTGGAGAAAAGATGGGATGCTGAGATTGAGATGCTGAACTCTTGACCACGGAGGCAGTGATGACTATTTATTTGTCCCCTCCCCCCCCCTCCCTCCCTCCCTCCCTCCCTTCCTTCCTTCCTTCCTTCCTTCCTTCCTTCCTTCCTTCCTTCCTTCCTTCCTTCCTTCCCTTCTTTCTTCCCTTCCTTCCTCCCTCCCTCCCTCCCTTCCTTCCTTCCTTCCTTCCTTCCTTCCTTCCTTCCTTCCTTGTCATCTCTGGGTATAGTAGCATCACAATTAATTAAATTATCACTGGTCATAGTCCATGCTTCTGGCAGTAGCAGAATAAATTGTTTCATATCAAACTTATTTCTGAAAACAACTAGAAAAGCTGGACTAAATATAAAAACATTTTTTTAAGGCATTGGGGAGCTACCAAGGTACTGAGAATTCACAGTAGCAATGTTCAGAGATTCTCTCGGACCACAGTAAAAGCAAGCTAAACGTAAGAACAAGACTTGAGGGGAAAATCTCTGCATGTTTGGAAATTCAGCACTTATAATACCCATGAGTCAAAAAAGAAATCACAATGGAAACTAGAAAACATTTTGATTAAGCCATAATTAAATTTCCCACATTTCAAAACTTGGGGAATGCAGCTAAAGCCAAATGTAGAGATATATGTAGCTTTAATATGTTGAGAGCAGAAAAATTTTTAGAGGCTGGAAAACCAGTGAACCTAAAAATCTATCTAAAGAATTGAGAAAAGCAATGAGAAACTCAAATCTAACAGTAAAAAAAAAAAAGGCAATAGATAGAAAAGCAGAAATTAGTAGGATAGGAAGTAAACCTATAATTGATTAGATTAACAGTGCCAGAAGTTAGTGCTATAAAGTTTCCCCTAAGCATAGTGTTAGCCTCACTCCATATATTTTGATATATTGTGTTTTTATTTTCATCGTGTTCAAAATGTTTAAAAACATTTCTTGAGCTTTCCTTGTAGATATGGGACTACAGTAAAATGAGGAATTTCTGTGCATTTAAAGGATACCATTAAAAGTGTAAAAAGCAAACCACAGAGGGTGAGAAGTTGTTTCTCACACATATAAGTGACAAAGAGCTCGGATTCAAGAACATATAAAAAATTCCTACAAATCAATAAGAAAAAGACAGCCCAATAGAAAAATAGGCAAAATACTAAAAAACAAAAACAAAAACCAAAAAACCCCAGACACTTTAAGGAGACTATCCAAATAACCAATAAAGATATAAAAAACTGTTCAGCCTCACTGGTCTTTAAAGTTGTGCAAACTAAAACCCCAATGAGATACCTTTTTATACTCACAATGGTTAACTATTAATGTTAAGTGTCAGAGAAGACGTGGGTCAACTAGCATTCTCATATGCTGCTGGTAGGAATGTAACTTAGAACCACTTTGGAAAACTGTTTTTGCAGAATCTAAAACTGAATGTTTTCATACCCTATAACTCAGTGATCCCGTTCTTAGGTACACAACCAAGAGAAATGCAGAACGTGCACACCAGAGACAGGTAGACAAATGCACTTGTCGGGGCGATTTGTAATGCGCTGTGGGGCACTACTAACAGCCACGCCAAATACCCACAGTCTCACCTCTGGAAACTAAATATGTTACCTTACGCTGCAAAAGGGACTGCAGAGATATGATGAAGATGTTGAGATAAGACATTACTCTGGATTATTTAGGTGGGCCCAGTGTAATCACAAAGATCCTTACAGAAAGGACACAGGAGAGTCAAGGTCAGAGAAAAGAGGTAGGAAGGAAGCAGGGCCAGAAAGCAGTAAAGATGCTGTCTGACCGGCTTTGATGATGGAGAAAGGGACCACGAGCCTAAGAATACACGGTCTCTAGAAGCTGTAAAAAGGTAGCTCGGCTGCTTCCCCAAAGGCGGCAAAAGGAACACCACCCTGTGCACCCAGTTTAGACTCCTGAGCTCCGGCTTCGATGATCACTTTATTATTTTAGGCCATTACATTTGTGGCAATTTGTTATAGTAGCAATAGGAAACTAACATATGTTCCAAACTGCAAACGGCCGATGGATCCGTAAGGGCAGAATGGATGGTTGAATGAATGGTGGGATATTCCTACGACGGAAGGCTGTACGGAAATTTAAATGATCAGTTACAGCTTCATGCAGCAACACGATACGAAGCCAGACATAAACGAGTACACATCGTGCAACGATTCCATTTGTATTTAAAGCTGGTGCCCTCGAGGCCTGCTGGAGGGTCCGGCCCGGAGGCCCCAGGCGTGATAGCTCACTCTCCCTCAGGAGCTCGGCAGAGCTAGCCCTGGGAGTAAGATAATTCGAGCAAGTATTATTTGGAAAGTTTTGTTTACATTAGGTTCTTGGCGTCTTTGACAAAATTTTAGTGAGAGGCAGTCCTCCATAAAGTTGAACAATAGGATAATAGGAGGAAAGGCATTCCCTTTGATTACCTTTCAGAGGGAAAAATGGGCTAGGAAAGCTCACAAGTTCTGCTTTCTTTCTCAATGGCCAAGCAGGAAGCAGGCTCCAGGGTGGAGCTGGCACTTCCCCACATAATAGGGGGCCTCTCAAGAAAGAATTAAAGGGAGTTCTGGCTGTTTTACAAGACTTGAGTCCTAAGAATAATTCCGTAGGCCGCTGCAACAGAGAGCCTTGCAAATTCAGAGTCTTGGAGCAGATCCTCCCAGCAGTAGAGCTGAGCCCCCCTCCCAACTTCCTGAGCAGTGGTGGCCGGAGCCATGGCTTACCTGGCCGGGAATGTTCTACCTGACTCACCACATCTGAGGGGAACAGGGTGATTAAGAATCTGCATGTTCAGTCCCAAACTATTTTGCACAAAAACAAGTTTGGAGAATGAAAGTCACTGGTCAATCTGTACATTCCTGTCTTTCTCGTGCACTAGGAGTGGCAAAAGCTGATAAAACCCACACACTCAAGTAATACGGTGGTTGGCTTCCCACAGAGCAGTCTCATCTATTTCACACTGCCTGTTGGCAGCTGGGATAGCACTTAGGTTCTCTTCTCAGGGCACCCTCTCTTCTGCTGCCCACGGATCTCTTCTGGGCCTGACTTATTCTGGATGGTCAAAGTTCCATCTTAGTGCAGTGTACTCTCAAGAGTGGTCTGGAAGTTTCTCTTGGAAACTCGTTCACTTTCTTTCCTATGTATGTAGTCATCTTGCGGAATATCACATTGCTCCACATTTTTACAGAAAGACTATAGATTTACCTGCTGTAACTTAAAAAAAAATACACACACACACACACACACACACACACACACACACACACACACTCAGAGTTTGTGTTTTATATAATGCTGATCCTAGACCCAATTGTGGTCCCCAACCTGTCTGAAATCTCTCCTTCCTATTTTGGAGGTTTGGAGCTCTTGCCCAAACAAACTCCCACTCAAGACAAAATCTAAAAACAAGTCATACCATCCGTTGTGATTGTCACCAACTATCAGATCAGTGGGTTGCCTCGATCATTTTCTGAGAGATTAGGGGCTGAAAGCAAGGAATCGTGTCCCTCCGTGTTTTAGGGAATAGCACACAAGTGAGTTTATTGCTCAAAGAAGCTTTCCTGGTGCCCCAGAAATCACATTAAATAAGCAAATGACAGTTTGTGATGTTCCCTGCATCTCCATTTTAATATCTCAGAACTGGCAAGTAGGGATTTAAAACAATAATAACCATTGATTCATTAGTCCATCTAACTCCGGGCATCCCCCCGCCCCCAGCCTGGAGTATAGCAACAAGCAACTGATACACCACATCCCCTAAACATCCTTCCTTATGAGAAAAAGTCATATTTATAATGGAAATGATAGGGTTTTTTTTTTTTCTTACTTAATCCTCCAAAGTGCTGACCATGGCAAGCTGAGCATTGCAAACTTTCAAGGGCTGTTTGTTAGATGAATATCAGAATATTCATCTGAATACCTACTAATGTGTTCTCAGATATTGCTTGGATGATTAGCTCAATAGTGGGTTAACAGACATCAGCTAGAATTTCTTACATATCTGTCTGATGGGAGAGAAGAATATTTCAAGACCAGATTTTTTTCACCATATTTTAGCAGAATTTTGAGTTTTTCAGGAAGCCAGGAAATGCTTATTTACTTGGACTGACCCAAAATGCAACAGTTTTAATACCAACTTGATATATTTATGACCAGTCTTCCAAAATCATGTTCAACTTTATTTTTAAATTGACCACTACATCAGCAGTTTTTCCCTCCCAATTTCTTATTAGCAATGTTACCTCTCTTTTTCTGGCTGTTTTGGAAATGTTCATGCTAATTAATACTAATAAATATGTACCCTTGAGCCCGAGCGCTTTATTTCTAGTTTGTAAAAAATCTTCATCTAGGTGACGGATTTCACCTTTATGCATACCTGTGACATAGCAAGAGGACTAAAGAGATGGATGTTTGTCACAAAGAAGGGGGCATAGTGCCTTTGTTGCTCTTCTGAGAGTCCTAGCCGGGGGCTGGGTGGGAACAGGGGTGAGAAGTACACAGGGAGGAAGAAGGAAGTAGAAACGCAATGTTGCTCTTTTCCCCCATGGAGAGATTTAAAAATTTTAGATTGTTCCTTGTCAGTTAAATACCCAGATGCTTTTTAAGCCAAATCTGATTTTAAAGGAAAATATTTAGGAGATGGAATAATTGCAGCTTGAAGATTAGTGCTTTGTTGCATATTGAGTTTCCCTGGATTCTTGCCAATCTTGGAAAATCCTGTGGCTTTGAGTTTCTGGGCACTCTCAAGATGCATATCCCCCTTTCTTTCACAAGCCTCCCTTCCCAGCATTGCAGACCTGGGTCAGTTACAGTAGAGATATAGACATATATACCCAGAAATGCCAATCTTCAAGAAAAAAAATATATAGTATTTTGGAAGTTGTCTAGAAACAGATGACACATTGCCATAGGTTTACATAAATTGTGCCTGTATTTTGGCAGATTGTAAGTGGATACAAACTTAACAGTCTTCAGTTCATTTATGGGGCGTGGCGCTCAGAAACTCCCATCCAAGACTGGCTTAATGGACCATTTCCTGTGTTGATGTGGGGCATGGGGCGTCCTGACAACGGATTGTACAAATTTACCACGTAAACTGATGACATCCCTTAAGTCAGCAATTTAGCTGTGGTATCAAGAACCTTAAAAATGTTCATTCCCTCTCATATAATAATCGTATTCACTGTGGGAAATGGATCCCAAGAAATATTTTGCTGATTTTGAAATATTTTTGCTTAAAGATGTTTTTTTGTAAGGCGATCTACGAGGAAGGATGGCTATGAAAAAAGGAACGTATCATAAATTATTCAATATTAGAATAGCTATATAAATTATAGCATGTTATCCAATAGAATTTTATGCTGCAATTGGACGTTGTAATTCTGTAATGCATAGGAGAAAGTTGATAATGTAATATTCATTGGCAACAGCAGAATACAAAATTGCTTATGCCCTATGATTAAGAATATATATGTATATGTGTATGTGTATGTATATTTATGTGTATGTATATGTGTATATGAATGCCTGGGTGGCTCATTTGGTTAAGCACCTGCCTTTAGCTTGGGTCATGATCCCAGCATCCTGGGATCGAGTCCTACTTTGTGCTCCTTGCTCAGCAGGGAGCCTGCTTCTCCCTCTGCCTGCCGCTCCCCCTGCCTGTGCTCTCTCTCTCTCTGACAAATAAATAAAATCTTAAAAAAATAATACATACATATACATATACAAATATATACATATATATGTGTATATACTCTGTTATATATATGAACAAATACACTAATGTCTGAAGAACAGAGCTGGGAGCCTGGAAGGGAATATAGGAAATCAGGATGGATGTATTCAGATGCTAGAATTGAGGTGGGGATTTTTCTCTCTCCTTTCATGTTATTTTAATGAAGGTTTCATAATATGCAAAAATAGCTAAAATGCAATATTGGGCACAACTATACGGAGAGTCAAAATAAAAAGACAACAGATTGTCAGTCTCAGAATTTTTTGGCTTGAGTCAGTTTTGTGACATGATTGACTATAATGCTGCCTAAGTGCCATTCGTCATCCTGGGTCCTCCAACACGAGGGAGCAGAGGACGTTTAATTGTTTAGCGGATGCTGTTGCGGGGGGCAGGGGAGGTACTTAGCAGCATTTCATGTAAATTTAATAAAGACATGCCCATCATGCTTTTTCTCTCCAGACACTTACTATATATATGCTAACGACCTTTATGCTACCTTGGAGTGGATGGCGATACCATTGTACCCTTTTTAATCCTTTAACTATGAAGGCGTTCAGACTGTGTCACCCCAAAGTACACCACCCTGGCATATTGATTATTTTGAATTCAAGGCGATTGAGGAATAGCAGCTACAAGAAGAGCACCCTGGCCCTCCTTTTCTTCCTGAAAGCAGGAGCTCCAACTCCCGTGTGAAAGGTGCCCTCTCTGTACCAGGAGGGAGGGGCCATTCTTATCACCAGAGACGGGGACCTGGGGCTGCACATCTGTACAGACAAACCTGGTTAAACTCACCCTTGTCTTCCTAGTTACTGTCCACAGTTTACTACCCAGGCTCCCTCCCCTTTGTCCCGTCAAGCTCCTTCAATGTGTCACCGTTCTTCTCGTGGAAGACGCTACATGAGCTGGAATCCTAGCCGCATTCTGAGTCAGGAAGCTGTTTCCTTTGTTCATCTTTTTATTAAGGACTCCCAGCTAAAAAGCTAAATGATGGGTAGAGGTAAAGTTTTGCCTCTCCTACAACCCCAAGTGAATCCTAGAGGAACTATTTCTTGGGAGAAACTAGCTACCAGAGGCTAAGTGGCGAGTGAAGCCAAGAAACACACCCAGCGTGAGCCACCGTGGTATCAGTGCGAATGACGGTGATGTGTGCGCTAGCTGAAAGGGCGCAGTGATGTGCAGCCGACAAGAGTGAAGGGAGAGTCTATAAAGTTGGAAAGGACTTCAACAAAGGGAGAGGCAAAGAACTTCCCAAGAGGAGGAAGCTCAGGCAAGATCCAAATGCTCAAGAAGTTCAGGGCATGTCAGTCATGGCGGTACAGGATTTTTGCCCCCTTGGTGCCCGCAGTTCTTGGTCACACTGTTTGGAAGAATGAAGAGGTAGACCAGATGAAGAGTGGTGGGCAGCAAAGCAAAGCTTATTGAGCGAGAGTATAAAGCTTCCGGAGAGGGAGGGGGACCCGAGAGAGTTGCCTCTGGAGTTTCTAAGTTTAAGGTGTTTTTGTTTTTTTTTTTTTTAAGATTTTATTTATTTATTTGAGAGAGAGAGAGAGCATGAGGAGGGGGAAGTGGGAGAGGGAGATGCAGACTTGCCGCTGAGCATGGAGCCCGATGCAGGACTCGATCCCAGGACCGTGAGACTGTGACCTGGGCCAAAGGCTGACGCTTAACTGACTGAGCCACCCAGGTGCCCCAGTTTAGGGGTTTTATGAGCTGTTTTGTGAAACTGTCTTAAGCAGTCAGGGTGCGCTGAGCCGTGCCCATTGGGGCTTTGGTCGCCTATCTACCTATTAGGTTAATGTCTCTGTGCTGATGGTCTTTTTTTACTGACATCTGGGGGCTTAGATCTTTACTGTCCCTTGCCTGTGATAGTGACAAATGCTTTGTGGTTAATTGTCTTATTTAGGACATTTTACAGAAGTCATTTCTGCAAAGGCAGCAAAGCAGAATGTCAGTGACGTCCTGTCTAAGCTGCAGAACAGGATGTTGGCACTGTTTGATCTTAGCTGTTCTGACCCCATCTTTTCTTGTTGGGGACCCCGGCCCTGACTACCCAACTGTCCAGCTCACTCCTAACAGTGCCTGCTCCTGAAGGGTGAGATGGCCAGATAAACTGCTTTGAAAAGAAGGGAGAGGCATCATCTCGTCACCCACTTGTTGTGTTTAGCACAATCCAACATGCAGGGAGTATTTGGTCATTGATCTTGACTCAATGAATAAAAACCTGTACTCAGGATGGAGTACAGCTTCCTGACTCAGAATGCGGCTAGGATTCCAGCTCATGTAGCAGAGAATGAAGCAGGGAACGCAGGGAAGAGTGTGAGAGCCTGAGCCAGGGCAGTGGGGGTGGGAGTGAAGAGCAGAAAGGAACATCAAGGGTATGCAGTAGTAGGATTGGCAAGAGAAAGCGAGTGGTGGTAGAAAATGGCTTCTAGGTTGGAAACCTGGTAAAGTGGGAAATTAGAAGGGGGAGAGGCAGCTGGAGTTGTAGTTAGAATCCCAGAATTGAGGCCTTGGGTATTTCTAGCCCTGTGACGGGGGTCTCCTCAGATTCAGTCTCTTAACTCATAACATAAAATTACAAGAGTATAAGCACATTAAAATGTATTACAAGGTGCTATTATGGCCACAGGGGACTGAGAGAAGATGAGAAGATGAGAAAAAACTGTCTCCTAGGTAAACGATTAAAGTTGCTCAGGAGGAAGGATAAGGAGTCATCTTTTTTTTTTTTTTTAATAAGGAGTCATCTTATGAAAATGAAGGGGTCCGAGGAGTCCCCGAACATCCATAAATTGTACTGAGACACTGTGCAAGGTTGCCACCTGATAGAGCTGTGCCTTTGTCCTCTTTGTCTGTTGTCAGGGGCTACCGGTCCTGGAGAGAAGACTAGCTCTGAAACAACTGATTAAATAAATTTAATTAACTTGGAAAACATAAATGGGGCCTCCTGAGACTTTCTGTTTGGCCAAATTTTAAGACACTGTCACGTGACTCATCTGCTTTCTACCCTGACTGAGATGCTCGGATAGTTGTATGATTTCACTAAAGGTCCATATATCATCCTAAAATACATTCTCTTAGGACTAGAGATTTCTTCCTCAGCCTTGGGATTTTTCTTTAAAACAAAACATTGATTCAGCCGTATAAATCATGATGCCAAACGTAATCCTGCTTCACAGAATGAGAATCAGTCCATTTTTTGTTTCCAGATGGGCTAGAACCCCATACTCCAGTATTCTTTTCTGTAGCCTCAAATCTGAATTTAAGTAAAGGTTGTCTGTTGAATAACCAAGTCAGAGATGTCAGCCTTGAGCTAAACCAGTGGTTCTCAGAGCGTGGCCCTGGACCACCAGCCTCAGGGGGGAATGTGTTAGAAATGCATATTCTCTGGCCCCTCCCCAAACGGACCGCAACAGGATCTGGGCAGCCAGGACTCAGCAATCTGTTTCAACAAGCTCCCAGGTGATTCTGATACAAGCTCAAATTTGAGGACCACTGCATTACAGCATAAATAACTGTATCAGTCAGGGTTTTCCAGAAAAACAGAACCAATTGGCTATCTATGGATATATATAATAGGGATTTATTATAGAAATTGGCTCAGCAGTTACAGAGACCGAGAAGTCTCAAGATCTGCCATCTGCAAGTTGGAGAATCAAGAAAGCTGTGGTGTAATTTGGTCAGAATCCAAAGGCCTGTTAATCTGGGGGCTGATGGTGTAAGGACCAGTCCGAGTCCCCAAAGCCCAAGAACCGAGAGCACCAATGTCTGAAGGCAGGAGAAGATGGATGTCCCAGCTCAAGCGGAGTGAGTTTGCTCTTCTTCCCCATTTTTGTTCAGTTGGGTTCCTTGGTGGACTGATTAGATGATGCCTGTACACTCTGTTGGAGAGGACAATCTACTTTATTCAGTTCACTAATTCCGGTGCTAATCTCTTTCAGAAATACCCTCACAGACACACCCAGAAAGTGTTTTGCCAGCTATCTGGACTTCCCTTAGCCCAGTCAGGTTGACACATAAAATTAACTATCACAATAACTGAAACTAGTTTTTAGATTGAGCATGATCCACATTGACACCTTTACTTTCTTTCACTCATTCAGTTACTGCTTCATTTTGTGAATATTTTATGGGGTGCTGGCCAGATGTCAAACACCGCTATGGGTGCTGGGATGATAAAGCAATCAAGTGTCCTGCTCCTGGCCAGAATTGCAGATAACATACAGGATGTCCAGTTAAAATTTGAATTTAAGATAAGTAATGACAATAATTTTTTAGTATGAGTATCTCCCAAATATTGTATGGGACATACTTATACTAAAAATTGTCAATTGTTTATCTAAAATTTACATGGAACTGGGTGCTCTGTATTTTTATTTGCTAAATCTAGCCACCTTACTCTTTTTTTTAATTTTAGGTTTTTTATTAGAATTTTTTCCTACTCTTCTTTTCATTAACATATAATGTATTATTTGTTTCAGGGGTACAGGTCTGTGATTCATCACAATTCACGATGCTGACCATAGCACATACCCTCCCCAGTGTCCATCACCCAGCCACCCCATCCCTCCAACCCCTATCCCCTCCAGCAACCCTCACTATGTTTCCTGAGATTAAGAGTCTATTATGGTTTATCTCCTTCTCTGGTTTCATCTTGTTTCATTTTTCCCTCCCTTACCCTATAATCCTCTGTCTTGTTTCTCAAATTCCTCATATCTGTGAGATCATATGATAATTGTCGTTCTCTGATTGACTAATTTCACTTAGCATAATACCCTCTAGTTCCATCCACATCATTGCAAATAGCAAGGTTTCATTTTTTTGATGGCTGCATCATATTTCAGTGTGTGTGTGTGTGTATAAATATATATCACATTTTCTTTATTCATTCATCTGTTGATGGACATCTAGGCTCTGTCCACAGTTTAACTATTGTGGACATTGCTTCTATAAACATTGGGGTGCACATGCCCCTTTGAATCACTACATTTGTATTTGGGGTAAATACCCAGTAGTACGATTGCTGGGTCATAAGGTAGCTCTATTTTCAACTTTTTGAGGAACCTCCATACTGTTTTCCAGAGTGGCTGTACCAGCTTGCATTCCCACCAACAGTGTAGGACAGTTCCCCTTTCTCCACATCCTCGCCAACACCTGTCATTTCCTGACTTGTTAATTTTAGCCATTCGGACTGCTGTGAGGTGATGTCTCATTGTGGTTTTGATTTGTATTTCCCTAATTCCAAGTGCTGTTGAGCTCTTTTTCATGTGTCTGTTGGCCATTTGGATGTCTTCGCAGAAATGTCTGTTCATGTCTTCTGCCCATTTCTTTTTTTTTTCTGTCCTTTTTTTTTTTTTTTTTAAAGCTTTTATTTATTTATTTGACAGACAGATCACAAATAGGCAGAAAGGCAGGCAGAGAGAGAGGGAGGCAGGCTCCCTGCTGAGCAGAGAGCTGATGTGGGGCTCAATCCCAGGACCCTGAGATCATGACCTGAGCCGAAGGCAGAGGCTTTAACCCACTGAGCCACTCAGGTGCCCCTTTCTGTCCATTTCTTGATTGGATTATTTGTTCTTTGGATATTGAGTTTGATAAATTTTTTTTTAAAGATTATTTATTTATTTATTTGACAGAGAGGTTACAAGTAGGCAGAGAGGCAGGCAGAGAGAGAGAGGGGAAAGAAGGCTCCCCACTGAGCAGAAAGCCCAATGTGGGGCTCGATCCCAGGACCCTGAGATCATGACCTGAGCCAAAGACAGAGGCTTTAACCCACTGAGCCACCCAGGTGCCCCTGAGTTTGATAAATTCTTGATAAATTTTAGATACTAGCCCTTTATCTAATGGGTCATTTGCAAATAGCTTCTCCCATTCTGTTGGTTGTCTTTTGTTTTGTTTTGTTTTTTTAAAGATTTTATTTATTTGACAGCGAGAAACACAGCGAGAGAGGGAATACAAGCAGAGGGAATGGTAGCTGGAGAAGCAAGCTTCCCGCCGAGCAGGGAGCCCGATGTGGGGCTCGATCCCAGGACCCTGGGATCATGACCCGAGCCGAAGGCAGACGCTTAACGACTGAGCCACTCAGGCACCCCTGTCTTTTGGTTTTGTTGACTGTTTCCTTTGCTGTGAAAAAGCTTTTTATCTTGATGAAGTCCCAATACTTCATTTTTGCCTTTGTTTCCCTTGACTTTGGAGACATGTCTAGCAAGAAGTTGCTTTGGCCAAGGTTGAAAAACTTGCTATCTGTTTTTGCCTCAAGGATTTTGATGGCTTCCTGTCTGATATTTAGGTCTTTCATCCATTTGAATCTACTTTTGTGTGTGGTGTAAGGAAATGGTCCAGTTTCATTCTTCTGCATGTGGCTGTCCAGTTTTCCCAACACCATTTGTTGAAGAGACTGTCTTTTTTCCATTGGACATTCTTTCCTGCTTTGTCAAAGATTAGTTGACCACTGAGTTGAGGGTCCATTTCTGGGTTCTCTATTCTGTCCCATCGATCTATGTGCCTGTTTTTGTGTCAGTACCATACTGTCTTGATGATTACAGCTTTGTAATGGAGATTGAAGTCCAGAATTGTGATGCCACCAGGTTTGGTTTTCTTTTTCAACGTTCCTTTGGCTATTCAGGGTCTTTTCTGGTTCCATACAAATTTTAGGATTATTTGTTTCAGTTCTGTGAAATATTAGTGATATTTTGATAGGGATTGCATTGAATGTGTAGATTGTTCTGGGTAGCACAGACATTTTCACAATATTTGTTCTTCCAATCCATGAGCATGGAATGTTTTTCCATTTCTTTGTGTCTTCCTCAATTTCTTTCATGAGTATTCTGTAGTTTTCTGAGTCACATCCTTTGCCTCCTTGGTTAGATTTATTCCTAGGTGTCTTAAGGTTTTGGGTATAATTGTAAATGGGATCAACTCGTTAATTTCTCTTTCTTCTGTCTTGATGTTGGTGTATAGAAATGCAGCTGATTTCTGTGCATTGATTTTATATCCTGACACTTTCCTGGATTCCTGTATGAGTTCTAGCAGTTTGGGGTGGGGTTTTTTGGGTTTTCCACATAAAGTGTCATGTCATCTGCAGAGAGTGAAAGTTTGACTTCTTTGCCAATTCAGATGCCTTTTATTTCTTTTTATTATCTGATTGCTGAGGCTAGGATTTCTGTTGTCTGCTATGTTGAATAGCAGTGGTGATAGTGGACAGCCCTGTTGAAGCCACCTTACTCTTGTGGCACTTCTATTCTGGGGGGGGGGAATACAGACCTCAAAAAAGTAAACTTATTCAATGAAGCAATGCTTTTCATTGGTGATATGTATAATTAAGAATATTTAGTGGAATAGAGGCGCCTGGATGGCTCAGTGGGTTAAAACCTCTGCCTTCAGCTCAGATCATGATATCAGGTCCTGGGATCGAGCCCCACATTGGGCTCTCTGCTTGGCGGGGAGCCTGCTTCCCTCTCTCTCTCTGCCTGCCTCTCTGCCTACTTGTGATCTCTCTCTATGTCAAATAAATAAATAAATAAAATCTTTAAAAAAAAAAGGAATATTTAGTGGAGTAATATGGTAGAGAGTGGCATTGGATAGACTGGTTAGAGAGAACCTCTCTGAGGAGTTGGGAGCCAGCTACATGTCGAGCTGAGGGAAGACTATCTCAGACAAAAGGAAAAATGTAGTGCAAAGTCCCCAGGGTAAGAAAGATCTTAATATGTTCTAGGAATTGCTCAAAAGTCAGCATGGATGAGCATAGCAAGTGAGAGGGAGAGAGGCAGAAGATGGGGTTAGAGAGACAAACAGGAGCTCAGTCATGCAGGCCTTGGCAGACCATAGTAGATTGCAAAATTTATTCTCTAATTGGAGAATTTTTATTTTTTTATTTTTGGTGAAAGTCTTATTCTTTCCCTCCCCCAAATACTTTTATTTTTTCAGTGTTACAAGATTAATTGTTCATGTACCATACCCAGTGCTCCATGCAATACGGGCCCTCCTCAATACCCACCACCAGGCTCACCCAGCCCCCCACCCCCACCCCTCCAAAACCCTCAGTCTGTTGCTCAGAATCCACAGTCTCTCATGGTTCATCTCCCCCTCCGATTTCCCCCCATTCCCCTTTCCTTTCCTTCTCACAATGCCCCCCATGTTTTTCCTTATGCTCCACACATAAGTGAGACCACAAGATAATTGACTCTCTGCTTGACTTATTTCACTCCACATAATCTCTTCCAGTCCTGTCCATGTTAATACAAAAGTTGGGTATTCATCCTTTCTGATGGAGGCATAATATTCCATTGTATATGTACCATATCTTCTTTATCCATTCGTCTGTTGAAGGGCATCTTGGTTCTTTCCACAGTTTGGCAATTGTGGCCATTGCTGCTGTGAACATTGGGGTACATGTGGTCTTTCTCTGCACTACATCAGTATCTTTGGGGTAAATACCCAGGAGTGCAATTGCAGGGTCATAAAGTAGCTCTATTTTTAATTTCTTGAAGAATCTCCACACTGTTTTCCAAAGTGGCTGTACCAACTTGCATTCCCACCAATGGTGTAAGAGGGTTTCCCTTTCTCCACATCCTCTCCAACATTTGTTTTTACTGTCCTGTTGATTTTGGCCATTCTAACTGGTGAAAGGTGATATCTCAGTGTGGTTTTGATTTGAATCTTCCTGATGGCTAAAGATGATGAACATTTTTTCATATGTCTGTTAGCCATTTGTATGTCTTCTTTGGAGAAGTGTCTGTTCATGTCTTCTGCCCATTTTTTGATGTAATTATCTGTTTTGTGAGTGTTAAGTTTGAGAGTTCTTTATAGATCTTAGATATCAGACCTTTGTCTGTAGTGTCATTTGTGAATATCTTCTCCTATTCTGTGGGTTGCCCATTTGTTTTGTTGACTGTTTCCTTCCCTGTGCAGAAGCTTTTTATCTTGATGAAGTCCCAAAAGTTCATTTTTGCTTTTATTTCCTTTGCCTTTTGAGACATGTCCTGAAGGAAGTTGCTGTGGCTGATGTTGAAGAGGTTACTGCCTATGTTCTTCTCTAGGGTTTTGATAGATTCCTGCCTCATGTTGAGATCTTTTGTCCATTTCAAGTTTATCTTCATGTATGGTGTAGGAGAATGGTCAAGTTTCATTCTTCTACATATAGTTGTCCAATTTTTCCAGCACTATTTATTGAAGAGACTGTCTGTTTTCCACTTGGTATTTTTTTCCTGTTTTGTCAAAGGTTATTTGACCATAGAGTTGCAGGTCCATATCTGGCCTCTCTATTCTGTTCCACTGGTCTATGTCTGTTCTTGTGCCAATACCATGCTGTCTTGGTGATCACAGCTTTGTAGTAGAGCTTGAAATTAGGCAATGTGATGCCCCCAGCTTTGTTTTTCTTTTTCAACATTTCCCTAGCAATTGAGGGTCTTTTCTGGTTCCATACAAATTTTAGGATTGTTTGTTCCACCCCTTTGAAAAAAGCCAGTGGAATCGGGATGGCATTGAAAGTATAGATTGCTCTGGACAGTATAGACATTTTAACAATGTTTATTCTTCTGATCCACGAGCATGGAATGCTTTTTCACCTTTTTGTGTCTTCTTCAATTTCTTTCATGAGCATTCTGTAGTTCCTCGAGTACAGATCCTTTACCTCCTTGGTTAGGTTTTCTTCCCAGGTATCTTATGGTTCTTGGTGCTACAGTAAATGGAATTGATTCTCTAATTTCCCTTTCCATATTTTCATTGTTAGTGTATAGGAAAGCAACTGATTTCTATGCATTGATTTTGTATCCTGCCACATTTCTGAATTGCTGTATGAGTTCTAGTAGTTTAGGGGTGGAATCTTTTGGGTTTTCCATATAAAGTATCATGTAATCTGTGGAGAGAGAGAGTTTGACTTCTTCATTGCCAATTTGAATACCTTTTATTTCTTTTTGTTGTCTGATTGCTGTCACTAGGACTTCTAGTACTATGTTGTACAAGAGTGGTGAGAGTGAGCATCCTTGTCATGTTTCTGCTCTCAAAGGGAAAGCTGTCAGCTTTTCCCCATTGAGAATGGTATTTACTATGGGCTTTCCGTAGATAGATTTTATGAAGTTGAGGAATGTTCCTTCTTTACCTATACTTTGAAGAGTTTTAATCTGGAACGGATACTGAATTTTGTCAAATGCTTTTTCTGCATCAACTGAGAGGACCATGTGGTTTTTCTCTCTTCTCTTACTGATTTGTTCTATCACATTGATTGATTTGTGAATGTTGAACCACCCTTGCATCCCAGGGATAAATCCCACCTGGTCATGATGAATAATCTTTTTAATGTGCTGTTGGATCCTATT
Organism: Procyon lotor; assembly: GCA_028646535.1. NCBI lineage: Eukaryota > Metazoa > Chordata > Mammalia > Carnivora > Procyonidae > Procyon > Procyon lotor. The sequence continues at coordinate 7,859,961 of CM053616.1, read as the reverse complement.
AGCTAGGATCTTGTTGTGAATCTTGGCATCCATATTCATCAGGGATATTGGTCTGAAATTCTTTTTGATGGGGTCTTTGCCTGGTTTGGGGATCAGGGTAATGCTGTCTTCATAGAAAGAGTCTGGAAGTTTTCCTTTTGTTTCTATTTTTTGTAACAGTTTCTGGAGAATAGGTATTATTTCTTCATTGAATGTTCGGTAGAATTCCCCAGGGAATCCATCAAGTCGTGGACTCTTATTTTTTGGGAGGTTTTTGATCACTGCTTCAATCTCATTACTAGATATTGGTCTATTCAGGTTGTCAGTTTCTTCTTCCTGTTTTAGTATTGAAAGATTATGGGTTTCCAGGAATGCATCCATTTTTTCTAGGTTGTTTAACTTATTAAAGCTGTTGATAATAATTTTTGGTGATTGTTTCTATTTCCTTTGGATTAGTTGTGATCTCTTCCCTTTCATTCATAATTTTGTTAATTAAGGTCTGCTGTCTTTTCTTTTGGATTAGTTTGGCCAGTGGCTTATCGATCTTATTGATTCTTTCAAAAAACCAACTTCTGGATTCATTGATGCATTCTACTGTTTCTCTAGTTTCTAACTCTTTGATCTCTGCTCTAATCTTAATCATTTCCCTTCTTGTGCGTGGGGTTGGCTTAATTTGTTATTGATTTTCCAGTTCTTTAAGGTATAAAGAGAGCTGGTATATTCGAGATTTTTCATTTTTTTTTTTTTTAGTGAGGCTTGGATGGCTATGTATTTCCGCCTTAGGACCGCCTTTGCTATGTCCCATAGGTTTTGGATCAATGTGTCTTCATTCTCATTGGTCTCCATGAATTGTTTAATTCATCTTTGATTTCCTGGTTGATCCCAACATTCTTGAGCAGGTTGGTCTTTAGCTTCCAAGTGTTTGAATTCCTTCCAAACCTTTTCTTGTGGTTGAGTTCCAGTTTCAAAGCATTGTGGTCTGAGAATATGCAGGGAATCATCTCAGTCTTTTGGTATCGGTATCAGTTGAGTCCTGATTTGTGACCCAGTATGTGGTCTATCTGGAGAAAGTTCCATGTGTGCTGGAGAAGAATGAGTATTCTGTTGTTTTAGGGTGGAATGTTCTGTATATATCTATGAGGTCCATCTGGTCCAATGTGTCATTCAAAGCTTTTGTTTCTTTATTGATTTTCTGTTTAGATGATCTGTCTGTTACTGAGAGTGGCATGTTAAGATCTCCTACTATTATTGTTTTCATATCAATATGACTCTTTATTTTGATTAACAGTTGGGTTGTGTAGTTGGCTGCTCTATATTGGGGGCATAAATGTTTACAATTGTTAGATCTTCTTGGAGGATAGACCCTTTAAGAATGATGCAGTGTCCTTCAGTATCTCAGAATACAGTCTTTAGCTTAAAATCTAATTTATCTGATATGACAATTGCTACCCCAGCTTTCTTTTGAGGCTTTTGGCATGAAAGATGGTTCTCCATCCTTTCACTTTCAGTCTGAATATATCTTTTGGTTCCAAATGTGTCTCTTGTAGACAGCATATGGACAGGGCCTGTCATTTTATCTATTCTGCAACTCTGTGCCATTTTATGGGAGCATTTAGGCCATTCACGTTGAGAGTGATTATCTAAAGATAGGTTTTTATTGACATCATGTTGCCTGTGAAGTCTTTGTTTCTATAGATTGTAAATTTCTGTTCTAAGTCACTCATGGGTTCTTTCTACTTTCATAGAACCCCCTTTAATATTTCTTGTAGTGCCGGCTTGGTGGTCACATACTCTTAATCCTTCCTGGTCTTGGAAGCTCTTTATCTCTCCATCCATTTTGAATGTCAGCTTTGCTGAATAAAGTATTCTTGGCTCCATGTTCTTCTCATTTAGTGCCAATTCGTTGGAGAATTTTTAAACACAGGGGAGTCTCAAGCCTGGCTTTGTGTTTTCAGATGATCTCCTAGCTTCTGCAAGGAGAATGGTTTGTAGAAGGGTCAAGAGTGGGAAGGAGAGAGGCAGGTCAGGAAGGGCTTGTTGAGGTCCAGGAAGGAGATGGTCAGAGCTGTGACATGGGGGTAGTAATGGGTATGGGAAGAAAGAGACAAATTCAGGATATGTTTTGGAGAGGAGTTGACAGGACCTGCTAATGGATGGCATGTGGTGGTTGGAGGGAAAGAGAAACAACATGGTTGAAGGTGCTTGTCACTGAAATGGAAAAATACTGGGGGCAGTTAGGTTTCAGTCAGGGGAAATCGAATCCCATTTTGGACAGGCTGCATTTAAAAAATCTATTAGATATTCAAGTTAGGAATTCAAATGAATCATTTCAGGTCTAGAGATATAAATTTCAGATTGATCAGTATATACATGGTATTTAAACTATGAAACTGATTAATATTACCCAGGGGAGTGACTGCTATTAAAGAGAAAAGGGACCGGGTGAAACAAATCCCACAGGCAGATTTGGGGATTCCACCAGGAATCAATGAGGAAGTCCCAGGAGGAAATATTTTTTTATTCAGCATCAGCTTTGTCACAACAATTGTGCATGTGTGTGAGTGTGTGTGTGTAATACTATAGTTCTGTGTATATATATTTGTAAATTATGTCAACTACCTTTCTTTTGAATTGAAGACTATCACAGCTTGAGTAGATGCCATTACAAATTATGCATATCATGAACAATTTCGAATATGTTTTTGCTCTGTTTGGCTTCTTTTTTTTTTAGTAGTGGTTAAAGGAAAGCCCAAAACTCATAACATGAAATCTGTTTTCTTTTCTTTTTTTTTTTTTAAAGATTTTATTTATTTGACAGAGAGAAACGCAGCGAGAGAGGGAACACAAGCAGAGGGAATGGTAGCCGGAGAAGCAGGCCTGATGCGGGGCTCGATTCCAGGACCCTGGGATCACGACCCGAGCCAAAGGCAGACGCTTAATGACTGAGCCACCCAGGTGCCCCTGAAATCTGTTTTCTTAACAAATTTGAGTGTGCAGTATTGTTAACTCTATGAACAGTCGTCATACAGCAGATGACTGCATATCCTTTGCATAACAACCCACTCACCTCCATTCCCAGCCTCCAGTAACCATGATTGTATTCAGTGCTTGGTGGATTTGACTACTTAGATACATTACACAAGTGGAATCATGCCATGTTTGTCCTTCTATGACTGGCTTATTCTACTTTGCACAATGTCCTTGAAGTTCATCCGTGTTGCCACCGATGGCAGGATTTCATTCTTTTTATGGGGCTGAATAGTGTTCCATTGTAAGTTTATACCACATTCTGTTTATCCATTCATCTGTGGATGGACATATTATGAATAACGCTTCACTGAACATGGGGATGCAAATATCTCTTTGAGATCCTGTTTTCAGTTCTTTTGGATAAATACCGAGACATGGGATTGCTGGGTCATATGGTGATTCTATTTTAATTTTTTGAGGAGCCTCCGCACTATGTCTGTAGTAGTTGCACCACTCGGCATTTCCACCAACTGTGCACAAGCCTTCCAATTCCTCTACCTCCTTGCTAATGTTGAGTATTTTGTTTTGTACTGGCCATTCTAATAGGTATGAGATTATAGCTCACTGTGGTTTAGATTTGCATTTCTCTGATAATTAGTGATGTTGAGCATGTTTTCATGTACCTGTTGGCCATTTATATGTCTTCTATAGAGAAATGTCTGTTCAAGTCCTTTGCCCTTTTTTACCTTATTTTTTAAAAAATTTTTATTTATTTATTTGAGAGAGAGAGAGAGTGGGAGGGAGAGGGAGAGAGAACCTGAAGCAGACTCCTGCTAAGCGCAGAGCCCAATGTGGGGCTCGATCCCACCATGAGATCATGACCTGAGCCAAAACCAAGAGTTGGATACTTCCCCGAATGAGCCACCCAGGCGCCCCCTCCTTCGCCCTTTTTTATTGTTTTTTTTTTTTTTTATTTGCCATTGAGTTGTAGGAATTCCTTATATATTTTATTTTTTTAAATTGAGAAGTAGGTGTAATTTTATTTAGATTTTATTTATTTAGATCTATTTTTTATTATATTTATTTTAATTATTTATTTTAATTAGTTATCTAATTAACTATTAGAATTATTTAAATTTATCTAAAACTATTTAGATTTATTTATTTATTTATTTATTAACCCCTTATATATGGTTTGCAAATATTTCCTCCCATCCTGCAGGTTGCCTTTTTACTCTGTGAATTGCTACACAGAGGCTTTTTAGTTTACTGTCCTCCCACTTGTCTGTTTTAGCTTTTGTTGCCTGTGCTTTTGGTGTCAGATCCAAGAAGTCATTGCCAAGACCATTTGGTTTCTTAATATTGAGGGTAATTGTATCCTTTTGCCTCTAGCGCAGTGCTCCTCCAAAACTTGTATTTACGTTTTACCTGCAAAACCAAATCCTTTTATTTTTAATGATGACCTTTTAGACTGAATTTACAGTAGAATGAGCAATAACCTCAGATATTCCACCTTTAACAGAATAAACCTCCGAAAACTTTACATGGATTCCCCAAATTGTGGGAAACAACACACAAGCACCATTATTGCGCTGAACTTCTTTTCTTTTTGAAACACCTGATGCACTATATCAAACCCCTATCATTAACCCTTTGCAAAGTTCTGCTGCCGCCAATGGAGTCAACACAAACAGGGATTGCCTCTTATGTCACATCTGCAAGAAAATTTGAAATGAAAAAGAGCAAAATTCACTTAGAACCGTTATCTGATATAAACAAAAACTCATGCCTCACAGGATGATGTGTAAGTGACAGCTATGCACGTCAAATTGTTGTCTGTGGGAATAAGTGCTTAACTTCTTAAAATAAACCCTAACTTGAAAGAGATGCTGCTATTTCCTTTGCAGAGCCTTCTGGGTTTCGTGTGATCCACGAGAGAACAACAGCTCTCAGGGCAGATGGTAAAGATCAACAAACATTTTGACCAAGCTGTTTTGTTTTGTTTTGTTTTGTTTTGTTAAGATTTATTTATTTATTTTGGAGAGAGGAAGAGAGAGAGAGCATGAGTGGGAGGGGCAGAAGGAGACGGAGAGAAAATCCGGAGTGTGATGCGGGGCTCGATCTCACAACCCGAGATCATGACCTGAGCAGAAACCAAGAGTCAGATGCTCAACCACTGAGCCACCCAAGTGTCCCTTGACTGAGCCGTTGGAAGGGCCCACTTCTAGTGTTGCTACTGAGACCAGCGCTTCGTATTCTGGTCTTCATGCATTACCTGCTTGTTCTCTCCGAAAATTTGTTGGATTTTTTTTTTTTTTAAACCTCTGGTGTCTTCATTTTATAGCAGTATAGCTTGTTGTGTATGTGTGGGTATGAGTGTGGGTGTGTGTCTAGGTGCTTAGGGGCCCCTTTAAATCTATGAAGTCATGTCTTTCAATTCTAGAGAAAATGTTTCTTTCTTTCTTTCTTTTTTTTTTAAGATCTTATTTATTTATTTATTTATTTGACAGAGAGAGAGGGCTCACAAGCAGGCAGAGAGGCAGGCAGAGAAAGAAGGGGAAGCAGGCTCCCTGCTGAGCAGAGAGCCCGATGCGGGGCTTGATCCCAGGACCCTGAGATCATGACCTGAGCCGAAGGCAGAGGCTTTAACCCACTGAGCCACCCAGGTGCCCCAAAAACGTTTATTTCTGTAGTTAATATTGCTAAGTGCTACTAGTACATCTTTTTTTTTCTTTTTTACTAACAGAATATCTACATAGGATGGCAATGTGTCTAACTGGAGTTTCCCAACCCCCCTCATTGGTAGATGTGATCATGTGACACATTCCTGTCCAATGAGATGTAAGTTGGTGTCACAGCTGACATGGCCCTCTGCTGGTAGACCAATGCAAGACCTTACCGCTGCAAGACCTGAAATGAGAAGAGGGTGGGCAGAACCCCTCCAACCAGCTCCCCCAGGGCCACCTCCCGCCACGCTCTGGGGAACACCACTTGTACCATCGCCGGTGGAATGATGGTTCCCTAGCATTCACAATGCAGTGACCCTACTGAGAAAGCAGTTAGTGTGCGCCGCCGGGAGGGCTGAGGATTTGGGGGATGTGGGCTGTCAAATGTGACGGCGGGGATGCCTTTCATTTTTCAGGGAGGCTTTGTATTTGGGCCCTCTGCTCTGTTTCCTGTGCCTTGGATCAGAATATCTCTGGTTCACCTTCTTCCGGTAATAGCGAATCTGTCATCTGCTGGATGGTCAAGGAGCAACAGCCCCAAGGCCCTACAGGGCAAGAAAGACATCTGGGTCCAGCTCCTTCTTACACACACTGATGAGTGACTCCTCTTTTTTTGAGCCCCACCCTGACTCTGGGATTCAGAGATGACTGGTGCTCCCAGATCCTCAGCCTTCTGAGGATTCATGGTGGACTCAGTTTCAGTTTGTTGGTTCTTTGGGTGTGCACACTTAGCAGAATGGAGAAAACAAAAACTAATTTAGATGCCCTCTGTCCAGACACTTTACATCTTCCAAACATTTGTTGAAATTTTGTGCATTTTCTCTCGCATTCACTTCCTCCTATTTTATTCCTTTGTAGCCATCTTAGTGGGTTTGGAGATGGGGTGGAGAGAAAAGCATGCATTCAATTTGCAGAGTTAACTGGGAGCTGACGGCCACCGCTGAAAAGGCACACCTAGGGGCATCTCTACTAAGAAATCCCAGGCTTTTCGTCCATACTGTAGCCATATGAATATCTATCTATCTATCTATCTATCTATCTATCTATCTATCTATTTATTTATAAAGATTTTATTTATTTCATTTGACAGAGAGAGAGATCACAAGTAAGCAGAGAGGCAAGTGGGGAGGGGGGAGCAGGCTCCCTGCTGAGCAGAGAGCCCGACGCGGGGCTCGATCCCAGGACCCTGAGATCTTGACCTGAGCCGAAGGCAGAGGCTTTAACCCCCTGAGCCACTCAGGCGCCCCAGCCATATCAATTTTTAAAAGAATAGCAAGTTATGAAGAAAAACATTAATCTACTTCCCGATTTTATCTAGAGATGCCTACACTGAAATAAATATCTAAAATAGTTACCAAGTCTCCTCTTGAATGATCAGTAAGGCAGCTGCATATGGTTGCAAGAATAAGAACTATTCACTCTACTCAGCACCTTCGGGCTCCCAGGCCATTGTCTTCCCATTAAACTTCGATGATGCTGCTGTCGCTGCCGCTGGGAAAGATGTCGATGATGAGGTCAGTGGCTGACACCTCCAGGGCGCTTAGTAGATGCCCAGCGCACCTCCCATGTGTCCTTCCTCACAATCAGCATTACCTCCAGTTACTCTGTATTATTATCCCCCACGGGGTAAGGAGGCACAGACTGGTTAAGTATCTTGCGCAAGTTCCCGTAGTTCAGTCAGAATGAATGATTCAGAGCCAGGATTTGAACCAAGGAAGTGCTACTCTGGAGTCTTTGCTGGTAGGACTGCATAGAGATGAACATAGGGAATGTATGTAAGCCCCTCTAACTTCAAAACCCATGTCGCATTCTCTGCTCTGTCTTCACAGTCCTGTCGTACAGTTGAGAAAACTGAAGCTTCCGACCTCAGATAGTAAGAGCAAGGTAACTTACTCATTTAGCTCGAGATACACTGATGTACTACGGTTTTAAGATTTATAGATCAGATTTAAGACTTAGAGGTCCTACTTTATACTTATTTATAAGCTCAGCTGGTTCATTTTGGTGATTACAAACCCTCCTTTACACACAATTCCAAGAAGAGGCACTGTCAAGATAATATAAATATTAGAATGCAAGTTAAAAAAAAAAACAAAATACAAAAAAAAAAAAAACAAGAATGCAAGTTATAAATTGCTGACTTAAATCCCAGAAAGCCTTTTCCCATAGAAATAAGGTGAGTCACGCTGAGTCGGTGCGTAGGCTAACCCACAAATGCCAGAATGCGTCTTACTGTTCCCGCCATAACCACAGCACCGCTGGGGTGGACAGCAGCCCCGTGGGGAGGAGGAGGGTCCGGAGGCAGTCCCGGAGGGAGGAGGTGTAGAGGGGAAGCAGCATCTGGGAGGGGCTCATGCCAAGGCCGGTTGTGAGCTGTGGGTTTATAAAGTGGGAAGGGCTGGGCACACTTTATATCTAGGGCTCCACCCAAACCCAAGCCACTTAAGTACAAGGGAGTAAAATTTGCCATTTAATCAAAGAGATTTCCTGGTCCAACCACACTGCCCGTCTAAGGGACGTAGGAACCTGAGTGGCTAATGCTTGAAGAACCGAGGGTAGACAGAGGCCAACTAAGAGCCGTTTGTAGGACACTATGTCCAAGTAAGCTCAATTCCCCAAGAGAATTCTGCTTTCTCTCTGGTTGTTGGGCCCCTAGTTTTACTATTAACCTACAGACTTTGTATGGTTGAGGCCCTTTTTGTACCACGGCAACAGGAGAAGAGTCATATTCTGAGCTAATATAATCAGTCATTTTTAATAAAGCCTTCAGACTTACCAGATTCCAAATTGGGGATCCTTTGGGGATAAGGCATTTGCCAGCACGACCCAGAATAAGAGCTGGGCATTATTATGCCTAACCTGATTGATTATAATAATTTTAACCATACTACTCATTCATTCATTCATTCATTTGATTATTCATCTGTTTCCTTCACCAATTCTAAAAATTATGTGAGGCGACCCAGTGTAACAACGATGACGGTCTGAATCCATGAATTCTTTGGACCCCTGCGATTGTAGAAGAGCAAACATTTCTCTGCAGAGGGTGGTTTTTCCTGTTGCCAGTGATTAGAGATTGTTTTATTTTATTTTGTATTTTTTCCTGGAAGAAATTGAATAGGTCTTACGACCCAGCCAACTCCTGGCCACAAAGTATCCCTGCTATTTATTATCAGAGAGGATCTGACAAGAGAACAGCCATGCTAAATTCTAGAAGATCTGTGATGACTGGACCAGAAGCTTGGGACCGAGGACCCGCACAACCTTCAGGGGCCTGCAGCTGGAATGTCAGGAGACTCTAGTACCTTCTAACGTCTTCGGATAAGCAAAATTCACCAGAGGGATTTTTCTTATTTTGAGCTCAAGCAAACCACAGAAAAACAGTTGCGTTAGCATCATCTGCTCCTTACCAGGAGCCGGCCAAATGGGGGCCTCCGCGGCCCCTCCCTCCGAGATTAGGATGCTCAGTGACGAGTCATTACTCTGGTCCAGGCCAACCTTCCATCTTCAAAGACCACAGCTACTAGTGACAGTTGGCTGGCTGCTCAAAGGGAGACAAATTCTCTTTTTATTACTTTTTGAGAAAATCGAGGCCATTATCGAAGGTTGTTTCCCCCTTCTTACCTTTCCAACTATGCAATGCTCTACATATAAAATCCATCCTGTTTTCCTTTTTCTGGTTCAAGGTCAACTTTTCCACCTATGTTTTGACCCTCTATTCTTTTTGGCACCTGTAAGACTTCTTAAAATTGAGGTGACATCCACATAACATAAAATGAACCATTTCAAAGTGAACAATCAGTGGCAGTTGGTACACTTACAGTGTTGCCCAACCAGTCCTTGCAGACAAGGCCAAACCATTTCCATCAGCCCAAAGCAAAACTCTGCACCCATGGATAAGTCACCCCCGATTTCCATGTCCTCTTAGCCCCGGGCCACCACCCATCTGCTTTCTGGCTTTATGGATTTACCTCTTCCAGATATGTCATATAATTGAAATCATATAAGTGACCTTTTGAGTCTGGCTTCTTTCATTTGGTATCGTGTTTTTCAGGTTGATCTGTGTGGTAGCGTGTGTCATTATGTCATTTCTTTTCCTATGGCTAATTTGTCCATTCATCTACTGAGAGACATTGGTTTGTCTCTACCTCTTCGCTATGATGAGCATTGCTGCCGGGAATGTTCAGGCACACTGAGTATTTGTTCTAAATTCTTTGGGGTGTATAACTAGGAGTAGAACTGCTTTGTCCTCTGATAATTCTGTTTAACTTATTAAGAAACCACTTCAGCCTCCTCTCTCCCAGGCTTTTGAGTCTATCTGCTGTTTTTCAGGTCCTAGACCCTTTGCCCCAAGCATTCCCAGGCATTTTCCCTTTTTCCATGCTTTTGCCTTTTCCATAATGTCAGTCACCTACCTTTAAGATTTTGCTCCATCATTTCATTTCTCTAATTTTCCTCAATATTCCCCTCTCCTCTGGTATCTTCCCTTGGATAAAAAATGATTCTAGACTCCCCGTCAAAAAAGAAAAGCATCTCTGTCCAGTTTCCCTTCCCTAAAGAGTTGTCTACATTCTCTCTCTCCCCTTCAACTTCTTTTCACTTCTCAAACTCCTGCATTTTGGTTTCCATGAGCACTCCACTCCCTAAACACCACACGTGACTTCCCAATTGCTCTGAGTAGTATCTGTCAACCATCTTCTTGTGTCTTTCTGTCCAACAGCTGTTCCTAGTTAACTTACCCCTCCTTCCTTGACACCTGCTCTCCTTAACTTCCGGGACATTTCCGTGTTTGTGATTCCTGACATTTAGGATTCCTCTTCTCTCTTGTAGGCATGACTCTCTCCACTCACTCCTAAGACTCCAGTGTCCCCCAAGGCTTAATCCTCTACCCACAGTGCTTGCTACACTCTCTCAAGGTGACTTCCTCCACACTCATTGTTTCAACATCGTCGATGCATGGATTACTCCCAAATCTTTTCCTCTAGCGCTTCTATTTCTCTAAGAAGAGGACTCAGCTCTCCTATTGCCTACTAGCTGGACAAATGAATACACATCTCACAGGTACCAAAGCGGAACCTAAACTATGTCTTCCTCCTATGTTCTTGATCATAGACGGTAACATCACTTGTCACTAGGTCAGAAACCTGAGTGTCATTCGAAACTCCTTCCTGTCCCTCACCACCGCCACCCAGACAATCAGTCAATATTTCTTAAGGTGGTTCACTTTTCTCCATCCTCATTACCAACGTCCCAATCCAGGCAGGCATCATTACCTCTTGGACCACTAAGCCAGCAACCTCGCCAGTCTTTCTTTCTCAATCTTATCATCCCCTAATTCTGTCCCTTAGCTGCTGCCAAAGAGATCCTTCTTTTTTTTTTTTTTTAAATTTTATTTATTTATTTGACAGAGAGATCACAAGTAGGCAGAGAGGCAGGCAGAGAGAGAGGGGGAAGCAAGCTCCCCGCTGAGCAGAGAGCCCGATGCGGGGCTCGATCCCAGGACCCTGAGATCGTGACCTGAGTGGAAGGCAGAGGCTTTAACCCACTGAGCCACCCAGGCGCCCCTAAAGAGATCCCTCTTACATGCAGAGGTAATCACACCCTTCCTGCTTTCTCTTCTTTGGTGGCTGCCTGTCTCCCAGGGCTCCTCCCCTGATCTACACGAGCCTCATCTCTGGCACCTCCTGCCTCTGACTTTGTTAGAAAGACTCTGGACTGTAGCCATCCCACTGCACTCACCATGCCTTCTCTTGCCTCCGTGCCTCCCCTCCTGCTCTGTAACTCCTGCCAATGTTGTCCTTGCAGGCTTCCTTGGCCCCACCCTCGGGTCCCTGCTCTGAGCTCCTTCAACATCTCAGGCCCTTTGCTGGGATTGCATCCTTACTCCTTTCTGTAATGATCTATTTCCACGTCCGTCTCTTTCACAGGTTTGGAAGCTCCTTGTATACTCATCACCTGCTCCACTCCTGCCACAGGAGTTTTAATCCTCAAAATTAATAGAATGAATGAATAACATGCAGATTATCCCCCCTTCTGTGGGAAAGGACCAGCAAAGGCGAAATTAGAGGCAATAACTGGAGACAATATGAGAAATACTTCAAATAGAAAACATCACACTGTTGGTTAGTCTGATTTCTTTTAAGTCGTGGCATTTAAAATATGTTTAAGAGTAGCATTTGAACTCTAGGAATTCTAAATTGGGACGAACTATCAGGGGTCATCTGTCTCAACCTCTGCTTTCTAAAGTACACAGTTAAAAAGAGAAAAAAATGATCATTTTAAAAAAATGCCTTTTAAAAATAGCTTTCTATGTTTTCAACCCTTTGGACGATGAGCTTTTCAATATCTGGTCCAGCTGAGCAGAAACTGTTGAACTCCAGTACTGACATGGAAGCTCGGGGGACAGGACTGGAGAAGACTGGACGTGGAGAGGACATGGCATTGCCTGGTGACTCTCGGGAAGCACCTGCCATGGGCTGGTCCCTTCTACCTGATGTTCCACGTAGCCCCGAGCAAGGAACCTTACTTTTCCAGGTACTGACGCTATCTCTGTCACGGAGAGGGCATCAGGGGTGCTGGCCTCCCTCACTCCTGCTGCGTAACTGGTTAATAATGATTTTTGAATGTTAGAGGCTGGGGAAATCTTCCTGATTTTGTTCACTTAGGTCTATTTGCAAAGGGCAGGGATACTTGGCAAGTACTATGAAATGTCTAACGGACTGGAAGGGCTTTTGCATTCTACAGAGATAAAACTCGTTTGCGACTCGTTAAAGCAGATGGTAGAGAAGGAGAGGGAGATTAGAGATGAAGGAATCACTTTACTCCCTCGTCTGGTGAGAAGGAAGAGTGATACTGAATCGCCCAGGGACAACGAAGCAAGCACAAGGAAATGGTGCTGGGTAGAAGTGCTTGTCCAGCCCCTGGGAAAGCACCACCATGACTTGTAGCACCGCCTGAAAGGTGACGACCCCAAAACCAGGATCTGGACCAAGGACAGAGCCATCATGAGAAGAAGCAGAAGGAATAATAAGCCAAGACTGGCACGCTGGTCGCAAGTCATGTCCATGTCTGGGTAGAGGGAGCAAAGAATTAGCCAGTCCGAAGGTCATCTGTGCTAAGATTGAGAAACCCTGATCTAAGGGAATTTTTCAACCTGATAAACATCCCCAGGGAGATAGACTGGATTTATCAAGGGCCGAGGCACAGGTCCCCTCCCTAATCTGACCAAGTCGTAGAGCCTGTTGGTGTCAGACAACAAGAGCCTGTGTCCTGAGACCTCACATTGGTGGCCAGAAATCCACAGCTGCAATGGCATTAGTTACGCAGCAGAAATTGGCAAATACTACAAGGCAGGGCTTGTGCCTCCCACACTCCACGCCCTGGAGAGCGGATTTGTAAACAGGTGCCACCACACTGCTGCTTCTCAGCTGGGAGGAATGAGACGAATTCCCTTTCTCCCTCCCTCTCTGCTCTTAAAGGGCGCTCTCCTTAAACACACCGGTGAAAGTGACCGGGTCTTTGATCCTTTGGGCTCCAGCCTGAGGCTCTCAAACTGTGGTTTTATCAGTATCACCTGGAGGGCTGCTTAAACCACAGATCGCTGCCCCCCCCCCACTGTCCCTGAGGGTTGCTGATCCAGTAGGTCTGGGGGGCCCAACAAAGCATTTCTCCTAAGTGCCCCAGGCTGCGTTGGCGCTGCTCCATCTGGAGACCACGTTTTGAAGACCACTGTTCCACACTGCCTCTGGGAATGGCCTCTGTGACTCACAAGACTCTGTCTTCAGGAAGCAATTCAGTGGGCTTAGGGGTGATGCTGTACATCTCTCAAATACTCGAATAGGCAAGATGGGAACCATCCCCTCGTTCAGGCTGCTGATAGTCTAGTTTTATTTCTCTGGCCTTGGATCCCATGAAGATAGGCCACGGGAAGACTGTGCTTGGCGGCTAAGGAAATAATCGCAGATGCGGCATGCTAAGTTGCAGGGCGAGATTTCAAGCTGCAGGTAGGGTCTCTGCATGGCACCCAGCGCTCTGGGGACATGGGAACTTTTTAATAAGAAAAATGCCTAAAAAGTATGAAAATGAATGTTCTACAGTGAAATAATTGGGGGGTGGGTGGAAAGTTGAACATGTTAGGAAGACCGTAACTAGAGGAGTTTCGCAAGTGCTGATGGGAAGGAAGCAGCGTGGCTTCCAGTGTAACCGGATTTCTGGTGCCACAAGGCGGCAGAGAGCAGGCATGCTGCACTGGTGACGCAAACCCACTTGGAAGCAGGGCTCTGCTCTTCCTGCCGCTCTCCTGAGAGAAGATACCCACCTGAGGCAGGAGTGAGCAACGGACGTCTGGTGGGCTGGGAGGCGGCTGAGTTGCATACCACCCAGCACTTCGTCCCCCAACTCTCCGTTTGTCACCGGCTCTTCCCTCCATCCTTCTCTCCCACCACAGCCACGTGGGAACCGTGGCCGCCCTCTCCTGTGCGGTGCTAAGCACTTTAAGCTTGGTCTCAGCTCCCTCGAGCCCAGTCAGCAGCTGGTCCCAGGTCACAGAAGATTCAGGAAAGCCCATTACCGAAGCAGGCCACTTGCAGAGGGATCATATCCTAAAGGGTCCTGGAAGGAACAGATGGAACTTTCCAATGGGGGTAATTTGAGGAGATTTAATTGAGGGACCGTTTACAAAGACATAGGCAGAGTTTCAGGGAAACAGCTCCAGGGCAGGAAGAGGGAGCCAGTAGGAACTGGCTTCCTACTCAGGGGCAGGAGGGATTCTAGGATGACTTCCAGTGAGTCCCAACCTTGTCAAGCCTGCCTTTGAATGTGGGTGGACCCCCGTGAGCTGCTCATGGCCCAAGGAATACAGCAGATGTGACGGATGTCGCTCCGGCGACTTCGTCACTGTGCAAGACTCCTACGTCATGGTGGACCGGAGGGGAGATCCCCCCGCTGGCCCCGAGGACACGAGCTGCCCCTGCTGTCAGAGGGTCACGTGGCAGGGAGGTGCGGGCGACCTCCAGGAGCCCAAAGCCCCCCTCGGCTGACAGCCAGCAAGAAAGCAAGGACCTCAGTCCAACAACTGCAGGAAACTGAATTCTGCCAATAACCACGTGAGCTTAGAAGAGAACCCTACGTTCTAGGGCGGAGGGCCGTCTCGCCCGAGCCTAGGCTGTTGCCTTTGGAGACCGCGAGCAGAGCGCCCAGCTAAGCCACGCCCAGACTCCTGGGAACTCTGCACGCTCGTGACCCCGCCTCCCAAGTTCAGGTGGTGAAATCCTCACCGCCCCCCACCCTCAATATGACAGTACTAGGAGGTGCAACCTTCCCAAGGCGATTGGGTCACGATGGTGGAGCCCTCATGAACGGGATCAGGGCCCTCACGAGGGAAACCCAGAGAGCTCTCCTGCCCTCTCCTGGCCCGTGAGGACCCCAGAAGGCAGCCGCCCGCACCTGGCAGCGGGTCCTCATCTCGGACTTCCCGGCCTCCAGGATGGTGAGAAGGAAACTGCTCTGGTTTGTAGGTGCCACACTTGGGGCGCTTTGCTCGAGCAGCCTGAACGGACTAGGACGAGGTGAGATAGTCCGTGAGTGTTCTTTTACCCCGCGTTTGCGGTAATTTGTTAGGCAGCAAAACCTGGGTCCTATACACCCTTAAGAGCCCCGAGGCTGGGGGAAGGAGCAGTTCCCAGGGAGAGGGGAGACCGACCAGAGCTGAGGCCTGTGGGAGGCACAGCCACCCAGCAGTGGCCGGAGAGGGAGGGGGCTGGAGAACCAGGGCCCTGACCTCACAGGCACCTGTGCTCTCTGCCCTGCCCCTCCCCCCCTCCCGCCCCGTTCCCCGGTGTCCCAATTAGTGAACCCTGCCAGCAGGCGGCAAGGTGGGGGCCAGTAATTTGGTCTCGTGGGTCAGCCTCTCGGGGCCGCGAGCAGGGCGGAGGAAGGTGGACAGCAGATTGGAGGAGCTAATGGAACATACATTCCAGCACCAGGGGATTCTCATGCCCCCTGTGGGGAAAAGAAGTGTTTTCCCTCATATTGTTACCTGCAAAAATGGACAGCGAAAGAAAGACAAAAAATGAGAGTTTGGGTTTCCATGGTAGAATCAGCAAACGAAAGTATTCTAAAAACTGAAATGACTTAAATCTTTCCTTTCCCCCTCGTTAAGTGGGCTAATCACGGCATATGGTCACAAACCGGCTTTACTCAAGAGGCCCCTGTACTATAATTACACTCAGGCCCGGCATTGTTCAGGGTCTAGAAAGAGACAGTTTATATAATAAGGCTGGTCATAAATCAGGCAGCTCTGTAGTAACTGGGTAAAGGAGATGGTCCCTAGAGACAGTTTCACTGTTATTTTTTTCCCTAGTTATTTCTTGGAAGATACAATTTATTCACTGCTCTGATAAGAATAGATTTGTTTAAACCCACTGTATCTCATTCTACAGCTGGAGAGTTGAGGGCCTGTATGAGTTTGCTGGGGCTGCCATGACAAATACCACCAACTGAGAGGGCTTAAATAACAGAAGTGTCCCACAGTTCTGGACCCTAGAAGTCCAAGGTCAGGGCATTGGCAGGGCTCGTTCCTTCTGAAGGCTGTGAGGGAGCATCCATTCCAGGACTCTCTCCTTGCTTCTGGGAGCCCCAGGTGTTTCTTGGCTTGTAGATGATGTTCTCCCTGGGTTTTCACACTGTCTTCCTTTTCTGAATATCTGTCTCTGTGTTTAATCCTACCCCCCCCCTTTTTTTTTATAAGGACACAGTTATATCGGATCAGAGCTCTCTCTAATGACCTCATCCTAACCCGACCATCTGCAAAGACCCTATTTCCAAATAAGGTCACGTTCATAGGTACTAGAGGTTAAGGCTTGAACATTTTTGGGGGGCGGAGGGAAGCCCACAATTCAACCCATAAGAGGCTCTAAACCAACCTACAGTTTAAAGGCAAAGCCTACTTCTAGTAGCCAAATCAAAGATTCCAGTGAATCCTCATGCATTTCTGGTGAAAATGTAAAATGGGGCAACTACTTTGTGGAAGAGTTTGGCAGGTATTTAAAAAGATAAACACACACCTACCATATGACCCAGCCATTCTGTTCCTAGAGTCTATGGGGGAGAAATGAAAACATACATTCACACAAAACTTGCTCATGTGTGGTCAGAGGAACTGTGTTCGTGGTATAGCCGTGGACTGGCAACACTCAAATGTCTATTGCCTGTGAGCAGATAAACAGTGGGTGTTATAACCACACAATAGAACATTATACAGCCATAAAAAGGAATACACTACTGATACATGTCATGATATGGATGAACCTCGAACACATTATACTAAGTGGAAGAAGCCAGTTACAAAAAGCATACACTATATAATTCCATTTATATGAAATGTCCAGAAAGGGTACATGCATAGACACAGAGATCAGTGGGTTCCTGGGTTTGGGATTAAGAATGGGAAACGACTGTAAACGGGTGAGAGGGATCTTACCGGGGAGATGAAAGTGTTCAAAAACCAGATCATAAGGACGCCTGGGTGGCTCAGTCAATTAAGTGTCTGCCTTCAATTCAGTTTGTGATCCCAGGGTCCTAGGATCGAGTTCCCCCTCGGGCTTCCTGCTCAGCTGAGTGTCTGCTTCTCCCTCTGCCCCTCCCCCGCTCATGCTTGTGTGCTCTCTATGAAATAAATAAATTAAATATTTGAAAAAGAAGAAATAGGAAAAACTGGATTGTAATGATGGTCACACAAATCAGTAAATATTCCAAAGATCATTTAATTGTACACTTAAAATGGATGAATTTTATGGTATGTAAATTGTATCTCAATATAAGTATTTAAGAAAAAAAAAACTCCCTTAAGGTAAAAATCAAACACTTTTACCATTTATTTACAAGATGTTCTTCAGTAGTGTGTTAAATATATAAAGGCCTATTTATGTACTGATGTAGAAATACATATCCAAGATAAAGTATAAGTGGGGAAAAAAACCCACCCAAACAAGGTTCAGGACAGCCTGTATTTGCTAGTGTACATAGGACTTTTCTAGAAGGTAACACAAGAAATAGGCAATAGTGCTTTTTACTGGAGAGTGAGAATGAGATAGGGACTTTCCCCTGTAAACCCTTTTGTCTCTTTTGAATTTGGTACCATGTGTATGTTTTCAAAAACACAGGTATTTAAACATTTTCTTAAGGTATCAGCACACTGCAGGCCAAAATACATACTCAGTGCTGGAGGTGACCTTCCAGAGGATAAAAATAGTAGATTTCCCCCCAGTGGACCAGACTGTCACTTAATAAGTGATCCTTCCAGGTCTGATATTTGGCCTTTTGTACTAAGAATAGTTTATTCACCCCCTCTAAGGGGCCATTTTCCACAAGAGATCATGTTGTAATTATGTGGTCATGTTCAAGATTAGGGACTTCGTATCTTTCTGGTCTGTCTTACCCACTTCAGATGGTGAAATTGGGAAATACTCTTTCATGCAAACTCTTCCAGGGAAAGGTACCACCTAAACATTAAATCATTAAGATAATACGTGTTATTGGGAGCTGGGTGGGAGGCCCTATTTATATATTTGCATTCTTTTTAGCGCACTTGCTGGGCCATGGTTAAAAGGGGAAGCAATGTATTATACTATTTGTTTTTCCTTTTCACAATGTTGGCTGCTGTGGAGGATGCTTAGGTTACTATTTATTGATCTCTCTCTATTCCCTCTGTTGTTGTTCTAATGATGTCATGCAAGTTGAGAACTGTTACGATTTTTTTCGAAGCGCAATACAATGGCATCGTAGAAAAGATTCCTATAATCAAGAAGTTGGTTTGGAAAGAAAACAAGGGAGACCTCACTGACCATTCTACGAATACATTAGAGACCCAAAGCACGTCAGTCAGTCATTCATTCCTTCCCATTCTTTCCACGGGGGCGGGGTCCTCGTTGCTGCAGGCTCTTAAACTCTGCTGTGGGCCTCCTCGGGAGAAGTAAAGCCCTGTAATTGCGCAGACCTCTATGGCCTGAGAAAACTCACAAGCATCCCATCTGGGGAAATGTCTCACCACGTCCAGCCCCCCCACCGCATCTGGCTGGCCAGCCAAGCTGCTGTCATGTGCTAATAGAGACTTTTTGGGTCTGCTTCAGAGTGGCGTAGGGAAAGGGAGTTATTAGTTCCTCAAAAATGTGTTTCCTTAAGCCAGTACTTTAAAAATGCAATTTTTATTCAAATTAGTTGTAGCCGAAGGAAAGAAAGTAAAGACGAGCATTTATTAATGACAAGGCCTCCTGCTGGTCTCAAGAAAGTCTGTTTCCAAGCAGGCTGCATGAAAATTGATCCAACCACAATGGGCCCCAGTTACATTTACTAGGACGTTATTAATCTGCTTGATGATGAGCTGTCACACAGTTCTTACACACTGTGCAAAACAAAGATGCCACAGCTTCTAGTTTGCAATGGTGATTTCTACGTCATTTCAGGGAACGTGAAAAAATGGAAGACAGTAGATAGGTCATCAAATCAAAGTAGCTTTTTACAATTCCTGTTTAAGCACCTTTCAACCTCTTTGGATTTTTGCTAAAATTAAATGTTCCTTGGAATAAATTGATGTATCTGAAATCCTAAATGTATGCATGTGAACTTAACCGCCTACTTTTCTATAAAATAAAACATTGGTAGGCTCATATTACCTATGAAATAACAGGCAAAATTGTTTCAAAGTAAATTCATCCCCAAGGTTTTGTTTTGTTTTGTTTCTAATACTTTCTAAGTATATCCGGCTACTGGTTTCTAGTTCTTCTCCAAGAATCCGTAACTATTAGCAATTTCCATGACAGAGGAATGGTGGAGGTGACAGTGTAGTCAAAGCAGTAATTAGATGCACATCGATGCTTTTCTTGTTCTCTGTCTCCCGATCCATAGGCACATGGCAGGCAATGTGGGAGCTGAGATTTGAACCAGCTGTCTTGACCGCTTTGCACTTGACCCATGCGCTTGACCGCTTTGCCCTAATGAGTGGGTGTGCCGCCTCCTTGCCATCCTTACTCAATCTGGACATCATTATTTTGCCAAATCTTTGCCAAGCTGTGGGGTGAG
The DNA here is from genome assembly GCA_028646535.1 of Procyon lotor. Lineage (NCBI taxonomy): Eukaryota > Metazoa > Chordata > Mammalia > Carnivora > Procyonidae > Procyon > Procyon lotor. The sequence continues at coordinate 7,840,210 of CM053616.1, read as the reverse complement.
ACGGCAAAATGAATTTTATTTATTTATTTATTTATTTTTAAAGATTTTATTTATTTGACAGAGAGAAACACAGCGAGAGAGGGAACACAAGCAGAGGGAATGGTAGCAGGCTCCCCGCTGCGCAGAGAGCCCGATGTGGGGCTCGATCCCAGGACTCCGGGATCATGACCTGAGCCGAAGGCAGCCGCTTAACGACTGAGCCACCCAGGCGCCCCTGAATTTTAAAAGCATTTTTTTCTATGTTCTATTTCCAGGGGAAATACACCGACTGGTAACTGGTAACCGGGCAAGCTCTGTGTTCCTGAGACACAAGAAGGGTGGTAAGGGCTTCGTGTCACTTTGCTTTAGAGATAAAATTATAAGTAACAAACAAGCAAAAAAGAAATGGAGGAAAGAAAGCTTTGTCAAAAGGTCAAACTGGGAAATAATTTCCCAGTTCCTATGTCCTCATTAGAAATGGATCACTTAAAAACAACTTTTTCTTCCCCTTCCTTCCTTCTTTTCTTTTTGCCATATTTGGTGAAGATATTTTGTGCTTTGTGTATTCCAGATAAGACCTCAAGTCACATTTCATTTTGGAGAAAGCTTACCCATACTCTTGGTTTGAATTTAGGAAGATAAAGAAAAATGTACTGTTAGGAAGACAAAGAGAAATGTAGTTACATGAACTACGTAAGGTAAAACTCCGTATACAAAATGAGTATTTACTCAGCCTTAATGGAACTAATATTTATATCACAGACCAGCTGTGAACAAATTAACAAAAGGCATCCGGGCAAAAGGACTTCTGAACTGGTGTGGTCAGTGGCATGCTGTTGGTTGTAGAGACATTGATCTGATAAAACTCAGTACGCTTCCAGTAAAAGAGAGAGCGACGTGGTCACTGTAACCAACGAAACCAAAAGAATTGAGCTTGTTGTCTGTCAAAGTTAAGCTAAGCGATGCCCAGAGCATCACCTTCCATATGTATTCCGGTTGTTTGCTCAAACTAGGTTTCAGACTCTAAGTAGCTGAAAGGATGGCTATATCTCGTGGGAGGTTTTAAAAGAGAAAAGTTGGCAACGTAGTAAGAGCCCGCACAGTGTGGTTAAGGTTATGGTTTTTAGAGTCAGATGACCTTGAACTCAGTGGAATCTTTTCTAAGCCTCAGTTTCCTCTTCTGCAAAATGGGAATATTCCTTCCTCACTCGGTGTTCAACAAACACTTCCCACGTGCTGCTGATATGCCAGGCACCATTCTAGGCACTAGAAACATGACAATGAACAGCAGTAACAGCAAGAGCTTGTTTTAAGAACAACAAGCCAACCAATAAATATATATAGACTCTGTCGGGTGGTGACATATGCCATATTTGTCTTTTTTTTTCTTTTTTATCGTTTTATTTTATTTTTGCATCATGATAAGTATACTCTTCAGTCTTCGTCCCCTATTGTCTCCCCACCACCACACCTCCCCTCTGGTGACCATCAGTTTGTTCTCTGTTGTTGAGTCTGTTTCTTTGTTTGTCTCTCTCCCTTTTTTATCCCTCTTTTGCTCATTTGTTTTGTTTCTTAAATGCCACATATGAATGAGATCATACAGTACTTGTCTTTCTCTGACTGCCTTATTTCCCTAGCATTATACTCTCTAGCTCTCTTTTTGTTGTTGCAAATAGCAAGCTTTCATTTTTTTATGATGGAATAATATTTTAGTGTGTGTGTGTGTGTGTGTGTGTGTGTGTGTGTGTGTGTACCACCATTCATCTATCGATGGACACTAGGGCTGCTTCCATAATTTAGCTATTGTAGATAATGCCACAGTAAACATAGGGGTGCATGTATTTCTTTGAATTAGTGTTTTGGTATTTTTAAGGTAAATACCTGATAGCGTGATCCCTGGACTGTAGAATAGTTCTATTTTTTATTTTTTGGGCCGCCTCCATACTGTCTTCCATGGCGACTGCACGGGTTGGCTTTTCCCCCAACAATACACGAGGGCTCCTTTTCCCCCACATGCTTGCCAGCACTGGTTGTTTCTTGTGTTTTTCATTTTAGCTGTATTAGTTTTCTTGGGTTGCTGTATCAAAGAAAGTACCACCGACCGGGTGGCTTAAGATGACAGAAATTTATTCTCTCACAGTTCTGGAGGCTGGAAGTCTGAAGTCCATGTGATGGCAAGGCTCTGGGGAAGAACTTTCCTTGCTTCCTCCTAGCATCTGGTGCTTGTTTGCATCCTTGGCGACCCCTGGCATACAACTGCACCGTTTCTGTTTCCATAGTCACGTGACACTCTCCCTGAGTGTTTATCTCTGCATGTCTTCTCCTTGTTTCATGAGGACACCAGTCAATCAGATTTAGGGTTCATGCTAATCCAGCATGACCTCATCTTAGTTTATTACATCTGCAAAGACCCTATTTCCAAATAAGGTCCCATTCTGAAGTTCTGGGTAGACATGGATTAGGGTGGCCATGGTTCAACCCGCTACAAATGCTATGAAGGGGAATAAAGCGGGGTGAAGGGATAAGCATGGGGGAGGTGCTATTTAAATGGGAGCAGGCCTCCAAGAGCAAGGGAGAGGGGTAAGAGCATCCGGGAAGAGCACCCAGACAGGGAGACATCACAGTGGTGCACAGAGGTCCAGAACTGGAGCCTGTTTGGTGGCTTCAGAGGGCAGTCAAGAGGGCTGTGTGGTGGGGTAGAATGGGCCAGCGAGGGATGAGAAAGTGGGGACCAGAGAGGTGGCCAGGAGCAAGATCACTTATGGCCTAGTACACCGAGATGAGGATTTCGGAGTCTGCCTGTCTTCTGGGGATTTTGTGAGGCTAAAGCAAGATATGATTTCTTAAACATGTAGGAGTACCCTGCGAAAGGCAGGCATGTGGAAATGCTAGTTCTCCCCCTCTTTGTTTTCCTTGCTCCCCCAGCTCTAAGATAGCACATTAAGAAATTTCTCTCTCTGGGTTTGATATGACCATCTTCTCCAACTGGGTTCTTTTCTTCTTAACTGGTCACCTGATAAGGGATCTGACGTTTTCCATCCCTGAAGGGACAGCATTTCAGAGCTTGTGTCAGATAAACTCCAGCAAGTAACCTTTTGTAAGGAGAGTATGTGCTAAACCAGGACACCTGCAGAGCAAGGAGAGTCCCTTGGGTTGGAATTAAACCTCTTGTCCTGCACTCTGTCCTCTGTCCTTGTCATCCCTGAAGACCCTCCATTAACACCGGAGAGGAACATAGCAAGATTTCTAGAAAAGTCTAAAATGTCCTTTATTTCCACAGCGACCCTGTGATTGATCTAAGTTGACAGACTTCAAATGCTCCCATAACATTGAAATCTCATCATTGTACTTCTTGTTGGAAAGACATTTTAAGGAGTGAGAGAAGTGTGAGTTGATGTTACGTATGAATACATTGCCCACAGGTGAATCCTCATTCTATCCCCAGGACTGTTCATCAAGCAGCATAAATATTTGCAAATTTCTAATTAATCTGTGTCAATTTCATCACTCCTTCATTTGTGTTTGAAAGATGCATTTTCCCTTCCAGCCTGGCTGGAAAGAACCATATGGGTTAACTCATCCTTGTGCTGCCGGCTTAGAAGGCATTGAATAGTGACTTCTTGTTTCTCATTTTAAAAAGCCTTCAGCATCCAGCTGGACTGCCGAACCAACCAGAGACGTCAGACTGACTGTATCCCAGAGAAAGAAGCAGATGACATCCCAGTACACTGCTTTCCCCAGAGTGGGGACCAGGCCACCCCCCCAAATATGCATTTAGAAGGGCAGTTCAGCTCTTCACTGCTGTATGGAAGTTCCTATGGTCTGTGTGGAAAAGCAGATATGTAGCAGTGGTCCCGTGGGGCATTCTAGTGCAGCACTCTACAAATTCCGACCCTGTAGGCTCGGGAAATCCTATTCTGCCCCGTGAAGGGTAAATTCAGTTGACATTTCAGCGGGAAACTGCTCAATAGACCGGCGCAAAAATGTTTGCTAACCAGGCTGTTTGGGGAGGACTTGTGTGAGCTTTTTGAATTCCAGATTAATACCTTTCTTTTAACCCTTTGTCCCTCTGATGTGTCTGAGATGGAAATGTCGGGAAGGCAGCAGTGTGGGAAAACAGACACACACAAATGGGAAAGCTCAGGTGTCGCGGTGGGCTTTTGAAAAATACAAAACTAGACTTTCTGCTCATCTTCCCTCTGTTTGGGGGGTGTGGAAGCGTGTAGGCAAATTTATACTAGAAAGAGAAAACATTTATGCGAGATCAGGGAACATTTGCTACCAATTACACTTTCAATCCTGAAGCCAAGCACTCAATTCGACTCAGCAAAATGAAATAGTCAAACCTTTCTTATGATGAGATTTCACATAACATTTGGTATTTTGAATATAGCCTTTGACACGCTATTTTGTTTGTTTCCTTGTGCTTCCTTCTGGTTTGGGGTGTCAGTAACACCGCAGCCAGTGACAGGTAGCTGATCACCTGGGAAATGCAACCAAAAGGAAGATCCTCACCAAGCCTTGAACTTTAGTCCAAATGCTCATCTCTGACACAGACAATGCCAGCCCTTGTGTGGGGGAAAAAAAAAAAAAACAAAAACAGGGACAGAGCTTTGTATGGGAATGGTAATGACAATATGCCCTAAGCTCCACTCTCCCATTAATGCAGGGTTTGTGCTATGATACCATGAAAGACAACTGTGTATTTACTGAAAACAGGGTCACAGTCATTGTATGGTATCCTGGAAAAATACAAGATCCTTCTAAAACCCAAAGCCTTTTTTAAATTTAAGGCTTATTATAGGGTGTGAACTTAATCCTTAGATTAGAATACCCTCTTTAGAAATTTTTCATTGTTTATTCTAATGGTTTGGGCCTCTTTGACCCCCTGCCTACTTGACCTTAATCACTCCACTCCCCACCCTACTGAAACTCCTATTTCCCTTGGTTTTCTCTGCTGCTCTCTTAATGCAGTCTTTTTTTCTCCTGACACTCTACGTGGCATTTAGGCAACATTTGTCTTTGAGAACTCTCTCTTGTATTGCTCGGCATCTTTTTTCCTATAGAGCTAATTGTCTTCCACTTTAAATAATTACAGGATCTCTGCTCCAAACCTCATGCCGCCTCCCGAGCTCCCATCTCTTTTTTTAATTTTTTAAAAGATTTTATTTATTTATTTGACAGAGAGAAATCACAAGTAGGCAGAGAGGCACGCAGAGAAAGAGGGGAAAGCAGGCTCCCTGCCGAGCAGAGAGCCAGATGCAGGGCTCGATCCCAGGACCCTGAGATCATGACCTGAGCCGAAGGCAGAGGCTTTAACCCACTGAGCCACCCAGGCACCCCTCTTATTTTTGATCACCTGCACGTCTTGCCCATACTGCAAATGATACTTGATTTTAAACCCAATGTATTTCTTCCCTTCCCTCCATCCAGCCAAAAATGGGGTCCTTCTGATTTAAAAAAATTTTTTTTGTTTTCATGAGTGTTCTCCATTAAGAGCCAAATAGTTTTACTTTGTAAACTGCCATTTCCCTGCTCCCCACCCCCCCATTTCCTTCTTCCTAAAGGCAAATGCTTTCAATCCTTTCACTATTTATTTTGGTATTTCTTCCTTATCACAAAATAAGCTGCCCATGTTGCTCTACTTCTTGCATTTTTCCACTTGAGGCTTGGTAAATCTTACCATCACTACCACACACAGTCTCTGTGAGACTTCCTGCCCAAAGAGTTAAATCACAATTGTGGTCAGATCAATTTTCAACAATTCTTTTGACTATGTAACTTCATACTGTGAAGTAATGTTGTGTTTCGTTTGTTTGTTTTGTTTTTTATATTTTTATTTATATATTTGACAGAGAGAGAGATCACAAGCAGACAGAGAGGCAGGCAGAGAAAGAGGGGAAAGCAGGCTCCCCGCTGAGCAGAGAGCCCAATGTGGGGCTCGATCCCAGGACCCTAAGATCATGACCTAAGCCAAAGGCAGAGGCTTTAACCCACTGAGCAACCCAGGCGCCCCGTAATGTTGTGTTTTTTTAAAAGATTTATTTATTTATTTGAGAGGGAGAGAGCAGCAGTGGAGGTGGGCAGTGTGGAGAGGGAAAAGCAGACTTGCTCCCTGAGCAGGGAGTCCCATGCTGAGACTCAATCTCAGGATGCCAGGATCATAACCTGAGCTCAACGTAGGCGCTTAACCAACTGAGCCACCCAGGAACCCTGTAATATATTTTTAAGACTACTTTTCCTGGGGCGCCTGGGTGGCTCAGTCGTTAAGCATCTGCCTTCGGCCCAGGTCAGATCCCAGGGTCCTGGGATGAGCCCTGCATCGGGCTCCCTGCTCTGCGGGAAGCCTTCTTCTCCCGCTACCATTCCCTCTGCCTGTGTTCCCTCTCTCACTGTGTTTCTCTCTGTCAAAAAAAAAAAAAAAAAAAAGACTACTTTTCCTGTCTTCTAAACCATTGTTTCCCCTGAAGTTAATAAGTGTCTGAGTTTTTCATTCACTTGGTTGTCTTAATTACCACAAATTAAGCCATGGACTCTTAACCAGGAGAGCAAATATCTTCCCATGTCAGAGCCTCCACTGCATTTTCTTAATTTTATCTCATGGAAGCATCTCGAGGAGCCTTCTCCCTTGACCATCAACCTGGGATCCCCTTCCCTTCTCCTGACTTGGGTCTATGTTTTCCAGATCTTCTGTCTTCCTATTTCTTGGCCCATTTCTTCCTTTCTCTATAGCACATTCTTCAGGAAGTTCTTGAGAAAGAGAAAGTGGTAGGTAACATTCGTGGGACTTCGCATATCTGAGAAAGTATCATTATTCTGCTCTAACTCTGTTTTGCTCTCATTCATTCGTTCATTCCTTCCTTCCTTCCCATCTATCCTAACTTATAATTAGCTGTTTGGCCAGCTACTGAATGCTAAGCTGGGAATCATTTCCCTTCAGAAATGTGAAGGCATTACTCCATTATCTGCTGCTTTGCTCCTGAGAAGTCTGAAGCTGTTCTGATTCCTGAGACTTTGAATGTCACTTTTCCCCCCACTATCAAACCTTTAGGTTTTTTTTTTTTTCCTTCTCTTTGTCCTTAATGTTCTGAAGTCTCAGGATGGTCCGCCTTGATCTAGATCTATTTTTTCCCATCTACCATGCTGGGTCCTGGATGGGCCCCGCATTCAGGAAATTTATGTTCTTTGATTCTAGAAAATTATCTTTTATAATTGATTTCTATTTCCCGGTATTTGGATATCAATGCTTCTCGAATTTTCTTCTCCGTTTTTATATGATTTCCTCAACTTTTCTCCCAAGCTTTCTTTCAAAATTTTCACTTCTTTGGTCCTATTTTAGAGTAGAAAAGCTCTTTCTTGTTCACTGTTTCTTTTTTATACCTTCTCGTTCTTGTGTCCTGCAGGCGATATTTTCTCTTCTCTGATGACACCAATACGTCATTTTGAAAAGTCTATTTCCTTCAAGTTGCTTTTCTCCGCACTTACTTCCATTTTCTTGGGTTTGATTCTCAGCAGTGGGCTCCTCTGCCTGTGTTTGCTGCTCCTTGATGGTGGGCTTTGCTGCGGAGCAACATGGCTGGGCATCCGGGGGTGTTTGGGGGAGGTTTGCTGGTCACCCCTGAGTAGGATCTTTTGTGAAGCTAAGTCTGGCTGCTGGAGCCTGGGGCAGGGCCACTGGAAGCCTAGGCCAGGCTTTGTGAGAATCAGGAGATGGTGGCTTCTCTGGGAGGCAGCTCTGGAGGAGTGGGGCTCAATGATCAGATGGCACCTTCTGAAGAATGAGGAAAAGGTGCACCTTCCTCAGGGCCGATGGCTGGTGCGTGGAGCACGAGCTGGATTCCGGGCTCAGTCGCCCCTTCAGCCAGGTGCCCTGTGCAGGGCTGACCATGATCCGCTCTATGGGATGGTTTGGGGTCTAGAGGCAGAGCAGAGGGCAAAATCTGGGACCGCATGTACGATTTCACTTTAATTCCAATTTCAGTCACGTTTAGTGTTCCACATCTCCAGAACTCTCTATTTTATCTACTATTTCTGAATATAGTAGATATACTATATACTGAAGAATAATTAGTTCCAGTGAAGGTAAAGGACATAAGAGATCTAAAGCCATCATTGCTTCCTGAACAGACTAGCAGCCTCTTTTAAACATTTAAACATTTAGGGGCGCCTGGGTGGCTCAGTCGTTAATCATCTGCCTTCGGCTCGGGTCATGATCCCAGGGTCCTGGGATCGAGTCCCACATCAGGCTCCCTGCTCGGCGGGAAGCCTGCTTCTCCCGCTACCATTCCCTCTGCTTGTGTTCCCTCTCTCGCTGTGTTTCTGTCAAATAAATAAAATCTTTAAAAAAAAAAATTTAAAAATTTCTTTCTTCTGGGAAGAGCTCCTGTCACCAGTTCTTCTGGCTTTAGGAAGTTCTTTTTTTTTTTTTTTTTTTTTTTTAATATTTTATTTATTTATTTGACAGAGAGATCACAAGTAGGCAGAGAGGCAGGCAGAGAGAGGGGGAAGCAGGCTCCCCGCCGAGCAGAGAGCCCAATGTGGGGCTCGATCCCAGGACCCTGAGATCATGACCAGAGCCGAAGGCAGAGGCTTTAACCCACTGAGCCACCCAGGCACCCCTAGGAAGTTCTTCGCTGCAAAGTATGTTGCTTCTCAGCTTTACCCACTTCCCCACCCCCCACTGGTTTAGAGTTTCAGTTTCTTAGTTCAGCTAACTCAGTTATCACCCATCCCTTAGGTTTTCAACTTCCGAATTTTATTGCTTTGCTTCTTCCTATCTATCTGTTATCTATCTATCTATCTATCTATCTATCTATCTATCTATCTATCTATCTATCTATATCTCTCTCTATCATCTGTCATTTTAAAGATTCATTTATTCATTCCAGAGGGGCAAAGGGAGAGGGAGAGAGAGAATCTCAAGCAGACTCCTTGCTGAGCACAGAGCCCGACTTGAGACTTAATTCATCTCAGACCCTGAGATCATGACCTGAGCTGAAACCAGGAGTCGGGCACCTAACCGACTGAGCCACCCAGGGGCCCCGATATCTATCTATATTTATTTATCATCATTTTTTAAAATTCCACTACAATTTTCATGGCATTTCTTGAGAGATCAGAGTTAAATTAGTATTTTTAGTTGGCTTTCTTTTGCCAGAAATTGATCTTGTTTGAATATGTCGTAAAAGTAATTTTATGACTGTTTTTTTTTCTTGATAGTTTCTTCCTTACATTTGTCCTTTTCCATTTCTTCTTGGTCTTTTCATGCTCTCTGCCCAGGTTGAGCATGTGATAACCAGTTTCTGGAGCAAAGGTACATGTGGATGTTTGAACTGATAGGATCTACACTGTACTTTTAAATCATGCTGCCTGTAGTCAGTGTAGATGATGTATTTTTCTTACACATCCGGACTACCTGGTCAGTTTACTCACTTTTGTACTGTCCTTGACTGACTTGGACTTTGTCACCCTTTGAGATGGGCATAGAAAAAGCATTATATTTCCATATTGGCACACTGGAAAGAGAAGACATCCTCTATCTACGAATGGGTACAGGGGCATTGAAGTGCTCTTGACGGCTTTTGCTGAGAAGCCCCAAGGGCCCATACTTTATTTTGGCCACAAGCAGGAAGATTTCTGATTTTTTTTCTTAGTGAACTTGGTTACCAAGCATGACAAACAGAACCAAGGGATTGGAGATTCTTATAGATGAGAGAGTAAACTCCAGAGAATTAAGTGTATTAGCTCTAAGCTCTGTTAGTCTCCCCGCCCTTGGCACAACTCACCTAGTCCCTGGGGACTCAGCTCATTTCTCCTCTAGGCAGACTTCCTTTACGAAGAACCCTCCTCTTAAGGCTGATTCGGGGATCTTGACCAGATGCTACCAAAACAACTCACGCTTGCCTCCGTTAGTGAGGAGCACATCTTTTTCCCAGACAATGTGGGTCACTTCTTATTCTTTGGAGCCCTTGGGATGAGATGATAACATCCTTCTGCTGAAACCTCCGTCTTTCAGTTATATTACTGCACAGTTGGTGAGATGGCCACACACCTTTGTGTGATTGAGCTTTGATTGAGCTTGGGTCGTTTTCGGGTCTCGATAGCAATATACTGCTACCGAGATGTAAATATACTTACATGTTAGGATAGGCTATTTCTACAAATTTCAGTGATTCTTTATTTTCAGAGACTTTGTCCTCAAAGCTTGTGAGTGAGAGCCCCTAATCAGAACTGCCTATATTCTGATGATGTCATTTACCTACCTCCTCCCAGACTTGTTGGGAGAATCAGGTGAGATGATGTACATGAAAATGCTTTGTTGATAGGAATACGCTATAAGAATGTATGGCATTATTTTTGCAATACATCATATTCTTGGTTTATAGTCCAGACTGAAAAAAAATTAGATGGAATAGAAAATGAACTTTAATCTGGAAAAAAAAAAAGTTCTACACTTTAATTGATCTTTAGATATAAATTTAATGCAAGCTGACTTACAATGTATGTGAAAAAAACAACAGCTCGAGTTTTGTTAGTTTTTCTTTCTTTCTTCTACTTTTTCACAGTGGGTTTTAAGATTTTTCATTTAAAAATGTCTGCCCCCTCATATTAATAAATAAATCAAGCTTGTTTGTGTTCAGTCCTATATAGAAATTATGTTCCATTTTGCAATGATAATTTAAAATAGAACCGAAGTAGACTCAGATACCGTAAAATACTGATACTTATTTTTGAAATTCTAGTGTTTCTCTCTCCTTGAGTCTTATTTTTTTAAGATTTTGCTTATTTATTATCTATCTATCTATCTATCTATCTATCTATCTATCTATTTTAGGGGGAGAGAGCATGCAAGCTGGGGGAGAAGGAGAAAAGGAAAGAATTTCAAGCAGACTCCATGTTGAGTGTGGAGCCCAACTCAGGGCTTGATCCCAAGACCCTGAGATCATGACCTGAACTGAAATCAAGAGTCAGATGCTTAACCAACTGAGTCACCCAGGTGTCCCTCTCCCTGAGCCTTTTAACAACGGATTATGAATCTCCAATCTTTTTAAAAAAATGTAAACACATTAACTAAAATTTGTTTTTTCTCCCTATGTTTTGATATCACTATTAATTATAAATCTTATCAATCAAATTTGATTAATAGTATTTAAGTATTTACATTTGAGAAGGGGAAAATATACAGGTGATATTTTTCATGCTATCCTTCAGTGCACTTGGCCTGATTCAGGTCTAACATGAATTGATTTTACAGTTAGGTTTTCACATGTTCAAGCACCGGAGGAAAAACAGCTCATAATTCTAGAAGGTGTATATGTTAATATGGAAGTGTCAATTTTCAGAATACAAAAAAGGAATAATTAGAAAATGATTGTTCATTCTTTGTAATATTCTGGGGGCCAAAAGCCCTCTTCTAATTGTCAGATTTTGAGTTTTTCCTATTTTTTAATTTTAACAACTGTATCTATCATATTCCAACCCAGTGGAATAGGCAGCTATTTCCTTCTCCGTCCTTCCTCCCTACCTTCCCATCTCCATCCCTCTCTCAATTACGGAATGAGTGATTTTAAATGGCAAGACTGAATTCCAGTCGAGAAGTAGATTCCCATTGGAGAGTTTTATAGGAGCCGTGCCTGTTCGCAGTGGGCATTTTCCTTTCCAAAGCTGTAGGATCCCAGAGTGGAGGGTATGTGGATGATGTGGTCATTACCCTACACTTCATACTTACCAAAGTGCCTGGCACATAGTAGATGCTCAATCAAACATGCCCGCCTGAGTTAATCTATATAGCTGGTACCATCGCAGTTGTCCAAAGTCAATACATGCAACTCGTTTTGAGTCTGGATCTCTAAGTTCACATGGAGCTCAAACAAGGAGAGACACGCCCTGGTCCATGTGCTTTTGCACAGAACATTCCTCTTTTAGGAAAAATGTAGAAATTACGATTCATGGACAAAACTGCAAGGAGAATGCCATTCTACTTTGCCTTCAGATTTTGCTGCCCATTTGGACAATCTCCAGATATTCCACTCAACCTGCCTTCCCCTTATCCTGGGCCTGCCTTACCCAACTCTCCACCTGCCCAGAGCCCAGAGTCCTATGTAATTAAAGTGTTAAGTAAGTCCAATGTTTTGACATAACCTTTTATTAAAGGATTATGCATAAAGTACTCATATCACACGGATCTATGGGAAAACTGTAGTGGCTTTATGATCTTTCTGTCACTTGGTATTGTCACTCTTAATTTTAGCCGTTCTAAGGTATGTAGGTTTGATTGACACTTTCCTGATGAGCAATCCTGGTGGGCACCTTTTCATATGCCTATTGACTTTTTGATTATCTTCTTTTGTGAAGTGCCTGTTTAAATGTTCAGTTTTTTTTGCCTGTTATTTTTGAGAGGACTGTCTTTTTCTTATTGATTTGTAGGAGTTCCTTTCACATTCTCACAATAAATCCTTTGTCTTCCCCAAGGTCTGTGGTTTGTATTCTCACTCTCTTGATGATGCCTTTGGATGAGCAGAAGTTCTTTTGAGTTTTAAAAGCTTTGCCTATCACAAGGTCATTTTCAGAAGTTTTGTTATTTTAGCTTTCATATTTAGATCTAAGATCTACCTCAGATTAATTTTTTTGGTATGGCATTTTAATTATAGCCTAAGAATAATGAGCTCTCTCTGTCTTCCTCAAAGACCTGGGTCCTCACATCTATTACTGTATCTGAATGTGGTCATTTCAACTCAGGCTAGGTTACTGGAGAAGCTGGAGATGTTCTGGGGAGGGAGAGCCTTTTCTTCTCAAATCCTGTCTCTTAACTCTCCACTCTGGCTTTGAATCCATGTTGATTTATGTCCTGGGGCAATTCTTATCCATAAGCATGAGGCCACACTGTGCAAAACTTATAACTTGTTTGACAGTTGGGGAAAGATCTGAAACTAGATTTTCTGCTCCCAAGCAAAAATGCACTGAAGTTAAACAGGCAAGGAAGACTTTATTTAAAGTTATCGTAATAAGGGAGAGAGACCAGAACTCAGCCCGAACTCATCCCCACTGAAACAGGGGGCAGAAGGGTTTTTAAGGGCTGAGGTGAGCAAGTGAGAGGGTACTGGAAGATGCTGGGCCGTCTATGCTTACGGAATTTTCCAAAGAACAATGTATTTCCTACACTTTTATGATAGGAGGTCGTTTTGGAATTTAGAGCAAGACCCCCACTGAAGTTAGGCTCTTAGTTTCCCGTAGGAAGTAGAGACAGCTCTGCTATCTCCTTCGATGGCATTTCAGAGAGGTGGCTCCCAGGTCTTCGAGAAAACCATTTCTGGTTTGCAAAATCCACAAGAGGCTTTAAAAAAGATTTACATCTTGGAAGAGTAGAAAAGCCATAGTTATGAATGTTCTAAAGAAAAGCTCTAAGGGAGGTCAGGGGCCTGCAGTCAGGAAGAAGTCCATCTTAAGTGGAAACATCAAGGTTGTCTTGGTCACCTTCTTCTCAGAGATCTGGCGAAGATACCATTAATAAATGCATTCTAGGGACTCCACCTGCTTCCGGGGAGGACTACTTTATCTGCCTACAAGTTGGGTGGGCTTTGCAAGCCCACAGCCTGGCCAGGGAGCTGCTCTGGGAGCTGATGTGATTTATCAGGACTGCGGGAGGGACCCACAGTCGCTCCAGACACTTGGTGTGAGTTTGACACCTGCTTCCTGAGCCACAGAAGAAAGAACCTCTGCTCCTCTTTGGTTCAGCGCTGGAAGCCATTGGCCAGATGTATTTGCCTGGACTGAGGACTGGGGGCAGCACCGTGGAGGTCTGAGTCCTCCCCCAAAACTCCACCTCCTCGCCTTGTCTGGCAAGTATCCATGTATGTGGGGAAGGGAAGCAGTGGGGCTAAAACGGATCAATGAGGAGAAGCAAGAGAGACTGGGTTGTTCCAGGAGCCTGGCATGAGCCACGTGGTAGGCTGGGGTTTTGCCTGGCCCAGAGGAGATGAAGGTAACTTACACACCGGCCCAGTTTCCTCCAATCTCAGAGGATCCGGTTAGGGATGGTTTACCTTTGCATTACTTATTTACTTTAAACCAAAATATGGGCAGGGGGAGACCCAACAAACCCCAAATACCCAAATGCCCCTGGGATTTCTAGGAGGGACTGAAAGGAAACCGTCTCATTTGACTGTCAAAGGACAGGACGGTGGGTGGGGGGAGGGGTGGGGGGAGGGACACAGCTGAGCTCCCCTTGGTCTGCGTCAATGAAAAGCCTCTTTTCCTGGGGCACATTTTTGAATCGTGTTCATTAGCTTGGCCCTGCCACCTGGGTCCAGTACTCATTTTTTTTTTTAAGTACTCATTTTTTTAACGTAAAGATACAGAGGAGTGGTGAGCAATTTTTTAAAGGAAACAATAGCCACAAATGAAAACCCATACACCCTCTCTCACTGAGGGAACCTTGGGGCCCCCTCTGACCCAGGCACTGGGGGGAGGCCACCGCATTTGGATACCTAAACTTGGTGTCAGAAAGCTTGGGTTTCTATTCCTGCTTTGCCCCTTTCTAGCTGTGAGCTGAGAAAAGATTAAATTTCTGCGCTATTCTTTACAATGGGAATTATATATAACTCTCACAGGGATCAAAGGGATGAGAAAAATCTATGGATAGGCCTGGGGGTGACCCTGGCATAGGGCTCCCCGATGAAACACGGGACACCCAGGAAAATCAAATCTCAGATAAGCAATGAATACTTTTTCATACAAGTACCTCCAAATAGTGCCGTTACTGGCGTCTTGTGTTTTTGTTTGCTAAATCTGGCACTTGATAGATATTTCCTCACTTCCATTTCTTCATAAGCTCATCTAAAAAGGATTTTGGACATTGCCTGACTTAAATGTGGCTAAGTTGTGGTTGAAGGATGGGGAGATAAGGAAAGATAACTGTAGCAAAATAGGCTGTAACCATATTCTTATTTCCACAAGGAAGAATAGTACAAAAAATGGCATAAAAACACGGAGGGCCAGCATAGTGTCCTGCCTGATCATTCTTTTACACTTTATGGAGCTCTTAAATAAATCATGGTTCGCCGAAATGATGCCTTTTTTTTTTTTTTTAAGAGAGAGCAAGCGAGTACACAGAAGCAGGGAGAAGGAGAGAAGGCGGGAGAGAGAGAGGCAGACTCCCTGCTGAGCAGGGATCCTGACAGGCTTGGATCCCAGGACCCTGGGATTGTGACCCCAGACAAAGGCAGATGCTTAACAAACTGTCCCACCCAGGCACCCCTAAAAGGATGCATTTTTATTTAAAAATACAAAATTATGTTTAGGGTGAGTTTTTTAATAACATGGACAAGTGTTTATGGAGTAGGTTTGAGTGAGAAAAGCAAGTTAAAAAATTGTAGCTACATTATGATCTCAACTACATTAAAATGCGTTTAAAAATCTGAGAAGAAATATGTGAAAATAAGTAGGAGTCACTGGATTTTTTTTGTTCATCTTTGCATCATTAGTGTTTTCAGTATTGTCCAGTATTGTTCAGTATCATTAGTGTATTCAGTATTCTATAATAAACTTACTCCTCTTAGAATTAATATTTAAAGTTCTCTCAAGTTAAATTAGATTTATAGTTTATTGTTTTAAATTATAAATAAAATTCTAAATGAAATAAGTGACGGGAAACTTTAAACTCTTGACTGTGGACAAAATGTAGTTCAGATTATAATGAAAAACCATACAGTTGATTTTTTAAAAAAAGATTTATTTATTTATTTATTTATTTATTTATTCATTCATTCATTCATTCATTCATTTATTTTAAAGAGAGGGAAGGAATGCAGGCGTAGGGGAGAGGGGCCAAAGGAGAGGGAGAGAATCTCAAGCAGACTCCCCACTGTGTGGGGAGCTGACATGGGGCTCAATCCCATGACCCTGAGACCACGACCTGAGCCAAAATCAAGAGTCAGATGCTTAACTGACTGAACCACCCAGGCCCCTCCATACAGTTGATTTTTTTTAAAAAAAAAACCTTTGTTATGGAGCATAATATGAGCAGGAGAGGATACAAAACACAAATGTACAATTGAAACACATTTTCTGAAAAGAGGGACCCAAGCAGCCACCTAGGTCAGAATAGAATACTCTCAGGATCCTGGAAGCCACCTCAGGCCCCTTTCTACTTGCTCCCCCCTACTGGTTTGTGTCATTTACTTCCTTTTCCTTTTGTTTCAGTTTTACCACCTAAATTGCATCCCTAAAAAGATAGATAAATGATAGATAGATAGATAGATAGATAGATAGATAGATAGATAGATAGCAGATGGACAGATAGATATATTAGTTTGGCTTATTCTTGAACTTGGTATAAATGGAATCAAATGGTCAGCATTCTTTTGGGCCTGGCTTCTTCCATTCAACACGCTAAGATTCATTCATATTGCCCAGCATTGCGATCATTTATTCACATTTGTTGCTGTGTTGCTATTTCGATGTAGACTATACTACCACTGCTTTATCTATTCTACTGTTGATGGACATGCAGGTTGATTCCATCTGGCTTTACTAACTGCAGCTGCTCTTCGTATCCTTGTTCGTGTCCCCTGGTACACACGTGCTCGCTGGCTGACGTGCTGTGCCCTGACCTTACTTTGTGCTGAGATTTCTACCCGTCTGTGACTATAAAAGGGAAACTGATAGAGACCCTGGAGTCTGGGAGTCAGAAGCTGTAGATCTTGTTGTCATGGACTGGTTTCTATTCATGACAAATCCAGATTTCGAAGGACTGAAAACCCAGCAGCTTTCTTAAATGTCAGAATAAACCTGCTGTTATTTTAAATGCATTAGAAACTCTTTTAAATGGCAAAGATTAGTCTTAAAAGGCTCCCCCACCAAGCAAATAGCAACTAAATGTGAAGGTCTCCACATTTTGACTAACAAAAACATTTGCCAGCATTCCAAATTAGACACTTTTGTTTTTAGCCAGAATCAGAAATATTTTTTTGGGCCAGAAGAGATTTTAGAGACACTTGCTGATGGAGCCCCTTCATTTCCCAAACCAGTAACTGAAACCTCCTTGAGTGCAAATGTCTCCCCAATGTCATACTTAGTTAGGATAGAACCAGCACTAGAATGAGGACTTCTGACTTCCAACCTTAGATGTTATTGAGTCCCCCCAAAATAGTACGTGGGGCTACCTTTCAATTGTGGAACATGTTGAAGCTGAGACTGTTATTCTGCCATTGTCACCATCATTATATCCAACTTATTCATACACCCACCTGCGCAGGAGGTCATTTGCTTGATTCTTCTGGCATCCCATTATCATCACAGAGTACGGTAAGATCACACATGTCATATGGTAGTGGTACAGTGGCTACTGTTTGTAGTATTTTGATCCACAAGGCAACAGGTGGTTGGAAATTGTTGAATTCTGGTAAGTAATAGCTCTGTATTCGCCTAGCCACATATTATGGGCTACAGAAGAGAAGAGCACTAGAGAGAACTCTTTGCAAGCCCTAATCCTGTGATTACCAGATGCCGGTTTGAGATCTGGCACTGGTTTGCCGTGGTATGTTTCTTGATTTGTGGTAACGTGAGGAAGAAAAGGACAAAGTGAGGAGTGGTCCATAAAGTCGACTTTGTTCACTTTAAAGACATTACCTTTTATGCTGAGACTTGTCTTTCCTACTTGTGTGTGTCTGTTAAAATGTACTTTCTTTAATAATACTTTTATGTTACTTATAGTTTAAAAATGTTTTTGAGGGGCACCTGGGTGGCTCAGTGGGTTAAAGCCTATGCCTTCGGCTCAGGTCATAATCCCAGGGTCCTGGGATTGAGCCCCACGCTCCGCATCCCATTGGGTTCTCTGCTCAGCGGGTAGCCTGCTTCCCTCCCTTCCCCCACCTGCCTCTCTGCCTACTTGTGATCTTTCTTTTTCTGTGTCAAATAAATAAATAAAATCTTTTAAAAAATAAATAAAAATGCTTTTGACGGCAATGCTTACAACTGTTTTATTCACTATTATGTACTCAGACCTAGCTTAGGGCCTGACATAGGAGACTTAATGAATTTTTATTTTTATTTTTTTTAAAAGATTAAATTTATTTATTTGACAGAGAGCAGGAACACACAAGTAGGGGGAGCGGCAGACAGAGGGAGGAGCAGACTCCCTGCTGAGCAGGGAACCCAGTCATTCGGGGCTCAATCCCAGGACCCCGGGATCGTGACCCAAGCTGAAGGCAGTTGCCCAACCAACTGAGCCACCCAGGTGCCCCAAGACTTAACGAATTTTTAAATGAATGAGTAAAAGGTTGATATCCCTAGTTTGGTCTCCAGTTTTTTTGGGTGGTGGGATTTTACGAATCCCTGAAATCTAGAAGTCTGATAAATTTCAGATAGTGACTCCTGAGGAGCACTACAAAGCACCTAGTATACTGGAGTGTCCCCACCCAAATTCACATCTACTTGGTTCCTGAGAAGGTGACCATATTTAGAAATCGGGTCTTTGCAGATGCAATCAAGTTAAGGTATGTTCATAATAACTTAGAGTGGGCCCTGATCCAGTGACTGGCATCCTTACAAGAAGAGGAGTTGGCGCATAGTATGGGATGACAGATGCCAGAAAATGGAGATTGAAGGATGTATCTCCAAGCCAAGGGTGTCCCCAGAGCCTTCAGAGGGAGGATGGTCGTGGGGACACCTTGATTTGGGACTTCCAGCCTCCAGAAATGTGAGAGAATAAATTTCTGTTGTTTCATGCCATCTAGTTCATCGACCTTTGTTAACGACAGCCCTAAGAAACAACTATATCTAGGGGTCCAGACCAGTGGATGTGATGGGAAGTAGAGGGGGAAAGGGTAAGATTTCTAGGAATTGACTGTGTCTCCTATAATCATTCTCTTTGGAGGCACAAAAGGAGAATACCCATGCTACTTTTTTAGGATGTAATTAATGACCATAACTATAGGGTGATCATTATCTGGGGACTACTTGTCTATTTTTTTTTAAGATTTTTTGTTTATTTATTTGACAGAGAGAGAGAGAGAGAGAGAGATCACAAGTAGGCAGAGAGGCAGGCAGAGAGAGAGGTAGAAGCGGGCTCCCTACTGAGCAGAGAGCCCAATGCGGGGCTCGATCCCAGGACCCTGAGATCATGACCTGAGCCGAAGGCAGAGGCTTTAACCCACTGAGCCACACCCCTAAATCAGTTTTTAATATGAAAATATTTTAAATGTAGAAATATTATAAAGGCTCAGTATTTCAAGCAATTGTATGATGAATTCATATATAAGAGAAATAATATAGAATATTTTGGGAATAAATATTTATACCCTAATATATAACAAATATATCTAGATTGCCATATTTCCCGTTTGCCTAAAACAAGAACCATCTATATAAAAGAGGAGATCAGTTTTAACTAAAGATTTAAAAAGATCAATAATGTTACTTACAAGCTTAGGGCAGATATTTTTGTCTATACTATATATTGGGGGTAAATGGTGCCTACACATAAACTTTCAATAAATATCTGTTGAATAAATGCCCCAGGTGATTTACATTGAAAGAATGTTCCCAAGCAATTTACATTGTTGCTGAAAGAGGTGGGATTACAAGGTCTCTATTTCTTGGTCTAATACTTCATTGTTGTGACGTAATATAATACCTCTGCTTATTTCTCTGAGGCAGGTTGTGAGAAATAAGAAAAAGACAAAGAACCATGGGATTTAAAAGGGTGCCCTAAAATCTGAAAAGTTCTCAAGTGTATTTGTACAGTGGACTACCTAAGATGAGTGCCAACCTGAGCTCTTGATAGAGTTCAAACGGTAAGTTTTGTGAGGGAGGGGTAAGGCTTTCGAGAGAACAGAAGGTATCTTCCTGCCAGTAAGAAGGGAACATATGAATTCAGTTTAGCCACCTGGGGCCCATTTAGTGCACTAGAGCAGTAATTTGCTAAATGGGTCCCTCATAGTAAAAAAGAATGAGTAAATAGTGAGCAATTTAGGCATGGTAAACCACTAGTAGCTCAAGGGATATAAGAATGTGAAACTATAATTAGATCCTGTGTTCATAATGTACTAACTAAATGTATTACATTGTATATTGCATCTCTCTGAGTTTATTTCTGGACACCGCTGAGCCCTTAACAATTTGAACTGAAACCATCCCAGCTATCAATTCATGCTTTCATTAAAATTCCAACTGCTTATATTAGAAAAAAAATTCCAAAGATGGTTTCTTTTATCTTGGATCTAAGGATGCAAACAGGATTGACCTAGATGCAAAACACAGCAAGTCAGTTATAAATCACACAGCATAAAATAAACTGTGGCAGTAAATTGAAAATTATGTTCTCTTTTTCTATACTTAGCTGTGAAAATATTTTAACAAGTTGGCATCAGGGTTTGCAACTTTTACATCTGTTGTTTCTTTTCAGGATTATCTTTTAGCATTTTAAGATGTGATTCTTTGGAGAATGTGGCTAGTCAGATTGTACATTTGGAGCACTTTAAAAGGTAGGGGGCATTTATGAGTTACATGGTGTCAGGATATTAGTCTATTCCCCACCCTACTTTTAGTGGAAGCTGCTTTTTCATGGGTTCTGGAAAACATTTGCCCTTTACTGAAATCCTTTTCTTATTCGAAGACACGGTATCATGTGGGTGGGCTCAAATGCTCTGGATGATGTTCTGTGATACTAGCAAGTTCTAAGCATGTTTCATTGCCCTTATCAGTGTCTGTTATTTCAGCTGTGAGGTTCCAGTTGATCTAGTGCTAAGGGGACTGTATTTATGAATGCTCCTTTTCTTTCTCTCTCTCCTCTCACCCCCAACTTTAGTAATTTTATTGAAGTTTTGGAGGTGGAACAAGGGATAGATCATACCGGGCACCCTTGTTCTTCTGCTCTTCCCTCAACTCTGATTTTTATTATTCTGAGTGCAATGGAATATGGCATCTTCCAGACTATGGACACTGCATGAAATAGTTCATCTGTGTGGGAATTAGATTCTACATTCTTTTTCCCCACCCTGTCCCCAACACAGGACTTTTTGTTTGGTTTGGTTTTTTAGGCTGGAATGTATTTCCTTTTTTCTTTAGGCTGAGATACTTGAACATTAACGCTACTCATTATGTTTCCCTCTTCCCAAATCAGTAATTCCTCATACCAAGTGGGGCAGGTGTGTATGAGGACTCCCAGCCCCTTCCACCTCCAGCACTTTGGATACTAAATTCTTTGAGCTACGTTATTTCTTTAATTTTTTCCCCCTTGGAGGAGGTGTTTTGGTTATAAATACCTTCAAAGAGTAAACAAAATTCCTAGAGGATAAAAAAGCAGAGTTAGGGTGATTGTATAAAGCTGAATGATGGGAACCAGAGCTACATTGAGTATAGCACTGCAATTTCTTAGGATGCAAATGGACATTAGGGCAATGGTAACAGTATTTATGATTAGAACAAACTTTCTCTGAGTTTGTTACATCAGCTAAAGAAATACACCTCTAGAAGGCAACTAAATGGGGGCTATGAGCTATAAGCCATATTTCTTAATATTTCTTGTAAGAAATCAGCTAAGGAACTAATTAATGTAAAGAGGTGTAAACAGTTCATATTTTAGGATTGAAATTTAACATGTTCTTTGTTTTTTCATCTAATTTAAGAAAGGCGAAATTAAAATACCTTTTTTTTATTTCTAGAATGAATAGTTTGTGTTAGGAGCTATTCAAGGCAACCTACAGATTAATGTAGTTGAAATTTGTCTTCAATATCATTACCTCTTTTCTGCCTCTTTACTTTCTTTCAGAGACAGATCCTTCAGCAACTACCCAGTTTCACTAGTTACAGAAAATTTCGTCCAAATTTAGTCTCTATTGTTTGACTTCCTGGAGAAGGTGTGTTCCCCTTGTTTTATTTTTGTTTCTTCTCATGGCACCTAGTATTTCCCCCTTTCTACATCCCTCTCACTTGTTGAATGTCTTTCTTTATAACCTATAAACTCTATGAAGGCAAGGACAGTGTGTGATTTATTCAATTGCTTACCACAGTGACTGCTGTATAATATGTTTATGATTATTTGTTAAATTAATTGACATGACTGTCTTATCTTGGGAGAATTTGAATTCTCCCTAATTTTAAAAATGGAACTCTGTGCTGTTGATTGAATTTAAATTCAATAAAAATTGAGGCCAAGGATAAGATTTCAAAAGAAAGATATAGAAGATCATTTTCAAGAATTTTAAGAATTAAGAGATATATTTATTTTTATCCTTTCATTCTTCTTCAGTGGAATTGTGTGGATAACCTAAGTGTGACTTTCCTTGCTCTTATCAATTTATTTCAGTGACAACTTCTAGCTGATATCTCTTTCTTTTTTCCTTTTTTTTAAGGATTTTTTTTTTCTTTAAGGAATCTCTGCTCTCAAGTGGGACTCCAACTCATGAACCCGGAATCAAGAGTCTCATGCTCCACTGATTGAGCCAGCCAGGAACGCCTCATTTCTCTTTCTCTCTCCTTGGCGCCCCTCACCCCCCTTCCGGATTTAGTAACTTTATTGAAGTTAAGGCAGACCCTGGATAGTAGGAACCTACAGAATCTCACATGTGAAAATCCAGATTTATAAAACAATCTGGGGGAATGGTAATTAATTAAAAACATTTACTAAGTTATTTTAAATAGCATGCTATCCTAATGTAGCCTACAGTATTGTTTTAACTGATAAGAAAGTGCAACTTTTCAGACCACAACTAAACATTGTAGCAGCAAAAACCAATTTTTTTCTTAAGGTTGTAAGAAAAAGCAAGGTAGGACATAAGAAAGAATGCACAGGACGAGCCAATCTCATATCCCACCACGTCTCCCGTCCATCATTTCTTGTACTTTCCGCTGCTCCCATGTCATTAAGTTACTCCAAACTTTAAGGTCAATGGAAAAAAACAAGACCCCAACCCTTTGCCTTTTTCCTTCTCACATATAGTTGCGGGAGATGATTGGCTCAGGGTTGTACGATTAACAAAAAACGCTTTCAACAACTGTCCAAATTAGAACTTCCAGACGTTGTCTTCCCTGGCCTGGAAAAAGCGGGGAAAGTGAGCTTGGACACTTTCACCGCCCGTTATCCTGTGGTGCTCTGGGTGTGTTCTTGCATCTCATACAGTGGGTGGAGGTGAGAACCACGGAACGGGGACCTTCATACGGTGTAGAGTTCCTCAAAGCCCTCATTTTAAATCGTTAGGGAAAACGAAAGCTTTGTCGGGAGCGGGAATGGGCGGGCTGGGCATAAGCTAATGAACACAGCCCAGGTACAGAGTTTAACAGCAGAGGGCACAATACCCACTGCCCAGAGCTAGCAGCTGGCTGCAAGGAGAGGCATAAAGTAAGGAACTCTGGGGCTTGTGGTTCGCCATGTTTTCCTCGGGCATGTTTATTCCCGCAATAGAACTACAACTCCCAATGTGCACCGCGCACCTCTCTCTTCTCAGCCGGCCCCTCTCCCAAGGCCAGTGCTAGAACCTCCCGGGAACTGTTTCCCCCCCCGCCCCGCCCTCGTACGCACGCGTCACGTTTGTTTACCCTGAAGCCCCACCTCCCCGCCGTCCTCGGGCTCTCTCCACTCCTCCCGGGAATGCCGTCATGCTAATGATGCATATTCATGAGGCCCTCGTGGAGCTCCCGCCCTGCCCGCCTCCCGCCTTCCCGCTCCAGGCGTGTGATTAATATTCAATGAGCCCGGCTACGCGGCTGATTCGCCGCGGCGGGCGGGGCCTGCGCTCCCGAGCCGGAGACCCGGGCGGGGAGGGCGTGTGTGGGGGGGGCGGTGGCGGCCGGGCGGGCGGGCGCGCGGGATGGAACACCGAGACACCGACGGAATGCTCCGAATTGCCACATAATCCCCTGGAACGGCCACGCCGAACGCCATTGGCTTCTCCCTTCTCCCCGCGCTGCCGCCGCCGCGGTCTCCCACCTTCGCCTCACCGCCTCCCTCTCCTCCCGCTGCCTCCGGAGCTGGGGGGGAAGCGCGAAGCCCCACTGCAATGGAGCCCGCCGCCGCGGCTACGGCGCAGCGACTCCCAGAGACCAGCAGGGAGGACCGAGCTCCGGCTCCGGCGGCGGCGGCGGCGGCGGCTCTGGCGGCAGCGGCCGGGGGCGGCCGGAGCCCGGAGCCCGCGCTGACCCCGGCGGCCCCGACCGGCGGGGCGCGGGAAGAGGCCCCCGGCGAGCCGCAGCCGGGGCCGCTGCCGGGCCGGGCGGGAGGCACGGGTCGCCGGCGGCGGCGCGGGGCGCCCCAGCCCGCGGCCGGCGGGGCTGCCCCGGTGCCCGGGGCCGGCAGCGGCGCCAACTCCCTCCTGCTGAGGAGAGGGCGGCTGAAAAGGAATCTATCCGCGGCCGCCGCCGCCTCCTCGTCCTCGTCCTCCTCGTCGTCGTCGTCGTGCTCGGCCGCTGCCGCCTCGCACTGCCCCGGCGCCGCCGGCCTCTCTGCCTCCTGTTCGGCCTCGGCGTCGCTGTGCACCCGGAGCCTGGACAGGAAGACGCTGCTCCTGAAGCACCGGCAGATGCTGCAGCTGCAGCCGTCGGACCGGGACTGGGTGAGACACCAGCTCCAGCGGGGCTGCGTGCACGTCTTCGACCGCCACCTGGCCTCGACCTACCTGCGCCCGGTGCTCTGCACGCTGGACACCACGGCCGGCGAGGTGGCCGCCCGCCTCCTGCAGGTGGGCCACAAAGGCGGCGGCGTGGTGAAGGTGCTGGGCAAGGGCCCCGGCCCCGCGGCCGGCACGGAGCGGCCCCCCGACGTCGGCCCCCGGCTCGAGCCTGCGGAATCCCGGGACTTGGGGCCGCCGCCCGGGAGGAGGGGGCTGGCTGCCGTCGGGGGCCCGCCGCGCGCGCCTCCCGCGGACCTGCAGCTGCCGGGCGGCCGGGACGGGTGGGCGCGCCGCGCCTCCCGCGCCAGCCCAGCGCCGTCGGACTCCAGCCCCGGCGAGCCGGGCGCCCCTCAGCGCCTGGACGGCGCAGCCGCCGGCCCTGCCTCCGACACCGAGAGCTTCAGCCTGAGCCCCAGCGCCGAGAGCGTGTCCGACCGGCTGGACCCCTACAGCAGCGGCAGCGGCTCCTCTTCGTCGTCCGAGGAGCTCGAGGCTGACCTGGCCCCGGGCCTGCCGGGGGCTCCGGGCCAGCCCCGCCTGCCCGGCCGCGCCGCGCCGTCCCGACTCGGGACGGGCGCCCGGCCGTCTTCCCCGACGGCCTCCCCGCCTCCGCTGCAGCCCAAAGACCCGAGGGGCGTCGACAGCCCGGGAGCGGCCGCCCGCGACCGGCCTCGGGAGGAAAAGGCGGCTGCAGCAGCCACGGCCCTTGGCCGCCCCCAGCCGACCCCGGGTGGGAACGGGGTGGCCCCGGAGAAAGCGCCTCCGCCGCCCACCCTGTACGTGCAGCTCCACGGAGAGACCACCCGGCGCCTGGAGGCGGACGAGAAGCCATTGCAGATCCAAAATGACTACCTCTTCCAACTGGGATTTGGGGAGTTGTGGAGGGTGCAGGAGGAAGGCATGGACTCGGAGATTGGCTGCCTCATCCGCTTCTATGCAGGTAAGGAATTCACCTGTAGGGTGACGTGGGGGGTGTAAACACTTCCAGGTCCGGAGGAATGAGTGCCGTCGGCCGTCTGTCCAGACCAAGAGTACATGCACGTCCTTGGGAGTCTTTGTGACTTCTTTACAGCTTTCACTTGCCCTCTGTGTCATCCTAAGTGGAGCAATTGTAAAATCTGCGAGTTGCTGTCAGTCTTGGGGACCTGGAGGTGGGGAAGCGCTGTTGGAAGAGGTGGCACAGCCACCAGGAAATGCAGGTAGCAGATACTTTTGAGAGAGGCAGTAGTACTTTTAACAGAGAGGGGACTTCCTTCAGGCCTCCGTCGAGGGCTTGTTGGGTTTGAGGCAGTTTGGGATTTCAGGTAAACGATCTCGTGCACATCCTGCCGACCGAGGGAAATGACCAACAGACATGCTCCAGGTCACTCTTTGTTCATTTGTGCACAGTTGGCCATTCCTGTGTGACCCCCAGTAGCTCCTTTCTTGTCACCTTGAGGCACTCCTTCAGCTCTCTGTCATGCTCATTTGCTCACTGAGTCCTCCCTAACAGATAGGACCCTTCTTGGTGATATTTTTCCCTACAGCTTTTTTGCTTTATTTCAGTTTCACCTGCAAGTTTGATTCTTGCAATAGAAACGATGTCTCCTATTTCTTTTTCTCATTTCTTACTTCCTATGACCCGGTCTGACCATTGCATGTGACCCGTAGTAGGGATCACAATAAGACTTGAAGTGGTCACCGTCTCTTGAGATGGGATCTAAAATCCTCGTTCTTTTCTTAGGTTCTAGATGAAAACTAATTTAATTCTTCTATTTTTCCCCAGCTTTTTGAGATATGATTGGTGTATTAGATCTAATTCTTGACTTGGAGTGACTGTTTCTCTCTTGATTAGAGACTTAGTAGGTGCTAAATTAGGGAGCTGTGGATCCTGGTTGTTATATTGGAGCCTTATATTTGTTTGCATCTTTTTCCTCCTCTGGTTTAAACAGTTATGTTCTTAGTGATAAGAAATTTTATTTAAATAAAGTTAGCATAACCAAATTAAATCAGAGTTAGATCTTCCTCAGATTTACTATTCTAGTTTGTAAGGGCTGGTGGAAAAATAATCATACATGTAACTTTATTAATCTGTTCCCATTCTTTCTAAATTGATGTTTTTGGTTCAACTTGTGTCTTAGTGGCAGCTTAGTCAGTTGAATGAAGAAATCTTTACTCCCACGTTGAAATATGCAAGACCAGTAGCATTCCTGGTGAGATGTTAAGCGTCCTTGAAGTTTTTCTATAATTCAAGTGGATTTCTGATGGATTTTTGCCTTATAAAGAAAACCGTATCATCTAAAGATAATATCTCAATGGGATGATATGGCTTTAAAAGTTTATGTCCTAGAAAATCGGAGTTTTTTTTTTTTAAGTTGTAGGAGCAAAAATCCTGGAGTTCTCCTGGAACTCATGTATTTGTAAAATACTGTTATTTTGCAAAAGCATTAAATGGTAATCACACTTGGAATGAGAATATTAATGTGAGAATGCTAAATGCTTTTATAACTAAACCAGTTAGATTGAGTAAAATATATATAAAGCAAAGGATATATAACGTAAACAGTATTGAACATATTTTATATAAACCTCTGCATTTCTTGTTTTCCACAAGTTGATTACAATAAATGTCTGTGGGTAAGGTTTTGGGTGTCCTAGTCATGAAATTTAAATCTTTGATTCCCTTGATTGCCTCTTCAAGTGTGTCTAGATATTCTAAGTGAGTGATGTACAGTGGGTTTGCTTAAAGCTTATCAATATAAAAGTGAGAAGTTTTCTTTCTGGTTGAATCTTAAAGTTCTGGTGTGATCATTTTACTCTTTTTGTTTGCTTTTGTGAAAAGCCGTAATTGTTATTTCTTTCTGAACTTATTTGCTTCATCTCTGTATGCACAGCATAAATACATACATGCCTCTGTGTATACACTTGTAAAAATAACTAATAAAATGGGAATGTCACACACAGTATCCAACCTATTCTTGAATGTGAAGCCACTGTACAGGTGTCCTAGAAGGAAGATGCTTGATTATTATTACAGAGATGGCTGGTTGTTTATTTTGGTTTTTACACAGAGTTGAGCCTATTTTAAACCCAAGGTAATATACAAAATATCTGTTCATCCTCACTTGCCATAGAACAAAATTCAGCATATAGTGAATCCACTTGAACTTTTGCAAGGAAGTTTAGTTATTGACGAGCAAAAGGGCCTTTTCCTAAGGTGGTCTTACTTGTTATGGAACACTGTCAGGACATTACAGAGTGAAGCTTTGTACCTGGCTGGAGGGGATTCCTAGAAATTCCCCCTGCAGGGGAATGTGGGACACCCAACGGGAGTGTTATATTTTAGTAGTAACTCTTTTCTTTAAGAAAAAGAGAATTAAGATTTGTTTTAGAGGACATTCTTTAAGAGGGTGTTGTGTGCCACATTTGTTTTTGTGATTTTTTGTGTAACTTAGTCTTAAATTTCTTGCTGCACATCTTTTTGTTTATTTGTGTACTTGGAGTTAAGGATAGATTAGGAAGTTCCCTTTGAAGGCATTTGAATACTGTATTTAAATTGAGCTTATTATCTGCTGTCTTATCTAGTTACCTAGTCTGCTGTTTTTTTTTTTTTTGAGAAGTTCTTGTCTAGCAGAGAACTTTCATTCTTTTGAAGGTCACCTTTCAATGGAATTTCAGTATTTATGACTTGACTCAAGTTATTATTAAAAGTCTTTGAAAGGCATTTGGAGCCTTTGAATATTTAAATACTTACTTGGGTAAAGTAAAATGAAAGTCTTTAATGAACTATAAGGTGTTGGAAGAAAGGTGCTATCTAATTACAGAGTTGTTAATGAAAACTTAGTTTGAAAATTGTTATTGTATCTTTCAAGCATTCTTTTAGCTGATTTAAAATATGACAAAATTTAAGTGGCCTTATATGAAATTACTGGTTTTAAGTATTTTAAGTACATTAACATTTCATTTCCTTTTAAAATGAACCATCTTAAATTCTAATTGGAAGAGAGTAATTTTAGGTTAAAAAATTTAAAAATTTATGTTGCTTGACATAAGTAATGGACTTCAAAAGATTAATGAGCTTTGTGTTTTGGAGTCCCCGGAGAATCTGAGTCATTGACCAAGGGCAGTATTAAACTATATATTTTTTGACTCTTGTACCACCTTTTAGATTTAGTGGTCTAGCTAATTCAGTTCAAATTGTAATAGTGGGAAAGGATATTGAGAGAATGGAGAGCACACCCACTGTGTTTAGTGAATCTTGGACAAGATATTTTTATTTGACTTCTTGGGATTGCTTAGGAGAATGATCTTCTACCCCCTCTCATATTTCTTCTCTTTTTCTCTTTTGGGAATGATCAAACCTTACATGGTTTCCTACATGGAAACCGAGAAGGGGTGGTTCAGCATTAAGCTGTAATATTGACCAGCAGGCTCTTATTACTATAATTACAGCAGTATTGAGTAACGTGGTATGAACATGTGACACCAGTGTGTGCTTGAGCAGTCCTTTCAATTTTAAGAACAAAGGGCTTAACTTTATTTTTGTTGTTTTATATTTACGTTTTTTATTTGTTGTTTTTGATATAAAGTATACATACTGTCTTTTCCTTCATAACTGTGGTTTGAGAACATCTATTAATATGTTGAGTTTTATTATCATCAAAAATTTTAAAGGGCTTTCACATAAATTATCTCATTTGTCCTTTCAAAAACATTATTAGGGAGGAGACGGTGTCAATCCTCTTTTCAGATGGAGAAACGTGCACAGAGAGGTTTGCCTCTTGCTTGTGGTTTTTCAGTCCTTGGCAGAGCTGAGAATAGAGAGCTGGGATGTTCTGTTTTGCAATTCATATCACTTTCCATGAATCGATGCTGAATTTCATTTACACTTGATTTTTTTCACTTGGTTAGAAGCATTCAGAAAATACGCTATTTTTGTTGGTAATGAGGTGTTATTATTCTCCAGTCCAAAGTTGTATTCCTTGTGAAATGTTGATGGCCTTATTTTTTTATCATGCTGCCTTTAAAAACCTAAAGTACCAAGCCTGGCAAATAAATAGGCAATACAGAAAGAGTATTGTAGTGTTGTAAATATTCTGGTCTCAGTAGTCATACTTGCATTTAAGTTGTTAGGAAATGAAGTTTACTTAATGACTATTTCTTTTATTTGACCATGCCTCATTTGTTAAACTGTAAATCTTCCTTGGGTATAGCGAATTAACACTTCATCTGAAAAGTGGTAACTTTTCAGGGTAGAGGTGTGGCAATTTAGTTTCTTTAAAACATAGCTGCACTTGTAAAGTGTTGAAAATGTACATCAGAAAAGTCTTGTTTAAATCTTTCATTTTAAAATAGAATTGTTGGTACTTTAGGGATAGTGCTTTATTGGTGTTACTATGCTATTGTTACAATTATTTTTATAATTTCATACATTATAGAGAGCTAGAGAGTAATCTCTTCTCCCTGAATTTCATAGTTGTTTCTAAAATGTGTGTCTTCTGTGCTCATTGAAATAATCTTTATCTCCCTGAATATATATACATATTACATATGTATATGACATATATATAATCAATTATCTCCCTGAAATAATTGCAGGGAGAGGAAATGTGTAAGTTAGGTTGTGAAGTTTCTGGTTCAAAGTTGTATCTTTTTGTTGCTATACGGTTGTTAAATCCACCACCTTAAAGGATTAATTATCCAAAAGTCATTATTAGTTTTTAAAGAGTCAAGTGTTTTTGTTGTTTCTTAATTCTCTTTCTTTTTAAAGCCCTGAATTTGATTTATTGGTAACATAACATTCATTGACATTCTTTATGATCCAAGCCTAGTGTAATACTTGGCATTTCAGTTTAAACATTTGTTGAGTTGAATTTGTGGAATTTTGTTAAGCAGCTGGTGGTGTATGCCCTGATTCTTCAGCCTCCCATCCTGTTTGGGTCTCCAGGGATGTGTTAAACACACATACACACAGAGGCATTTCTCCCAGGGCGGGAGATTTTAGATGTACCACATACTATTAATATCTTCTGTTGCATGTGAGTGGAGCTGTCTGCAGATTTTGAGAGAGCAATTCTCTCTCAAAGTTTTCTTAGAGTTAACAGGTGTTTTTCCCCTTCTTTTCAAAGGCATCCCTTACCTCAGCTTTGAGATGAATTTAATGAGACATCTGTCAAATGAGGCATCTTAGATTTAATGATTTTGTTATGTGCCAGGGTTGAATACAGTTCAGTCTATCTGGACAGGAGAAGGGTTTAATTGTACTGTGAAAGTCAGGAGATCCTGAAGCTACTCAGTAGAAAAGCTTTTCCTTTAAAAAAGATGCCCGACATTTTGAAAAAGAGAAGTTATCAAAACGTCTGGGAAAATGAAGCCTTAAAAAGAAAAATTTCCCGCTCTCTAAAACCCATTCCACTTCTTTAATCCCAGGCATCTGGTGTAACACTGGTAATGAGGGGTTTCGAATCTGGCCTCATGGCCCTGTGCTTCTAGGGCAAGCCCTTTTTTTATACTTACCTTCGGTTTTCTAAAGATAGTATAATTAAAGCGAAAAAATTGACCATGTGGATTCTTTAGACATATTAGGTACTTATCACCAAATAAGTCTGTGTGACTGGCTGTGTTTTGATTTGTGTGAAACTTCAGCTCTAGGCTCTGGGAAATTCTGATAAACTCGAAACTCAGGGATCTGGAAAGAGTAGATCTTAATGATGTTTTGATTAAAAGACATTAGGATACTTGGTTACCTGTGAAATAGTGACTCTTCCAGGTTGCACGGTGTGCCTTCGGGTCAAGCATAATGGCAGTTCCTGCCTTACTGCAGTGTCCTTACACTTGGGTTTAGAGGTGGAATGGTTTGGTTATGTATTTTGTATATACTAAATGCCTGGGATACCTTTTAGTATGTTTAATGAAACAAACCATAACCTTCCCGGAATGCCAAGTTCTTGCTGAAATAATTGTTTCCTTGTTGTATTTTTACATCTGTGGTTGCTTTAATACATTGTAAAATGTGCATAATGATAAAGTATCTCATTCAGGTACAAGTCCAGGAGCTTCTGAGTTTGGAACATAGAGGTTCTATTAGAAAAGGAGTGGAGGGGTGCCTGGGTGGCTCAGTGGGTTAAAGCCTCTGCCTTTGGCTCAGGTCGTGATCTCAGGGTCCTGGAATTGAGCCCCGCATCGGGCTCTCTGCTCGGCAGGGAGCCTGCTTCCCCTTCTCTCTCTGCCTGCCTCTCTGCCTACTTGTGATCTCTCTGTCTCTGTCAAATAAATAAATAAAATCTTTAAAAAAAAAAAAAAGAAAAAAGAAGAGTGGAAACCTCTATTCGTAGGTTGTACACATTTTAAAAGTTTGTAAATGTCAACATTTTAGCAAAAGACAAAAAAAATTCAGAAGTTTTGGCATATACTTTCCCAAAGGAAGCTTGCTAAAATTAAATTAGTCTCATTTCTAGTTATGTGAAAGCATTCAGTTGAAGAGTGAACAAAATTTGAAATAATTTTGTTTTAGACCATTTTAATAAGATGTGAAAAAAATGTAATTAGGAATTTGAGGTTTGAGAGGATTTGAATTGGTTGATTTTTCTTTTTAGCTTCTTTTTTCTGCATTCTTTTCAAGCTGGAAGAGTTTTGTATTTGTTGCTGTCTATTTCTACTGACTCCTACATCTAGTGAAAAGAAGTTAGAGAATGAATCTTGTCATATATCTGCCTTATGTGTTAGAATATTTGGGCTTTCTTTTCAACTATGAAGCATGGTTTTAAATACAGTGAAAGTATGATCTCTACTTGTTTTATTTGCCTATTGAATAATTATCTACATTTTATAGTCAATTCACTCCTGACACATGGTTCAAGGTGTGAAACTTTATGCCTAGAACCAGTTTATTTTTTTACCTTGTCTCTTATGAGAAATTTATTCCTAAGGAATTCTGTCTTTGTTCCCATCCATGTATTTTGAGAGCTTGTCTGGCTATGTCAGTCCTGAGTGGGTGCTACCTTATGGTTTTTAAGTTTCGCTGATGTTTCCAGGGGTCCTGGAATGGAATGAGAGTAACCTTGGTTGGTATTTTGTATGTTTGTTTGTTTTATTTTTCAGAATAACTTTGGGGGGAAAAATTGCATGGTTTTATCTCACACCGTGAGAAAAAATGGTGTGTAGTTTAAGGAAATTAGTCTGAAAGCTGGGAAACTTGGCATGACTTTGGGCATTCATTTTAACCTATCCTTGGTGTTGCTTTCCTAGTCAGTAAAGTGATGAGCTTGGAGTGGATTTCGTCCAAGATCACTTTACCCTCTTAACATTCTGGGGTCTACTGGAGAACCTTTCCTTCCCATTAGAAGGACTAAAAGTTGTAGTTGTTTTAAGTTCTGTAAGACCTGTCTATGAATTTAAAAGAGTCACATCCCCTGCATTTCTTCAGGCAGAAAGGAATGGACTTGGCCTTCATGTATGCAAGATAGCCTTAGGTTGACAACCAGAGTAGGTCAGCTTTTTGGTGTAGGTTCAGATTAAGTACAGTATAGGGGATGTTTAATTCACTCTCTCCCTGCCAGCCCTACTTCTCAACGTAGACCTCACTGTGCTAGAGAGAAATTTAAGGAAACACATCCTTTTTTTTTTTTTTTTTTTAAAGATTTTATTTATTTGACAGAAACACAGCGAGAGAGGGAACACAAGCAGAGGGAATGGTAGCGGGAGAAGCAGGCCTCCTGCAGAGCAGAGAGCCCGATGCGGGGCTCGATCCCAGGACCCTGGGATCTGACCTGGGCTGAAGACAGACGCTTAACGACTGAGCCACCCAGGCACCCCGGAAATACATCCTTTTTAAAGTTAGAATTTTTTTCTTAAGTTGGTGTATAAAGCAAGATCCTTTCATAATTCAGTTTTCCAAGTTTACTGTAATGGTAACTTTGTATTTGAGGTATTCATTTGTGCAAAACTTAGGAGTTCATTAGTTTTAATTCTTGATGAGCTGTGTGCCTATCTCCTTGTGCCTAGAGTCTCAGGAGAAAAAGCACTTAAAGAAAATGAAATTTTTGTATTGTTAATTTGATTAAATGATAGAACTTAGGATCCCATAGAGATCCTAACATCTGTATTTTTATAGATGAGGAAAGCAAAGATACTTAACCATAGAGGTTAAGTATCTGATCTAAGACCATTGATCAAGTCAGTCTCAGAATTAAGAATAGCACCCATGATTTGGATTATCTGTCCATGTCCTTTTTTTCCCCCATCACATTGTGAACTTATAAACTTCAAGTTCTCTTTATATTTCATATTCAAAATGAAAGTTTAAAAAAATGGAGTGTATGTGACACAGGGTGGTTTCTCTGTGACTTCAGGGTGTTTCCAGTTTCATTTCATTCTAATCAGTGCTTTTGGGAGGTTGCATATCACTGTGACAGATTAAGGAGGGGCTTCTGATGGAACAGTGGGATATCTTAATTGCATAGAGGGAAATTAGATTTCATCAGTGATGTTACCCTTTGGGGGATTTAATGATAGAACTTTAAAGTTGACAGATGGTTGGCTGACAGGAGTTGCAGTACTAGAAAATCAGAAAACCAATGGTGATTCATGTAGTACTTTGAACTTGAAATTGTTAGAATGGAAATGTTGTAAAAAG
Source organism: Procyon lotor (assembly GCA_028646535.1). NCBI lineage: Eukaryota > Metazoa > Chordata > Mammalia > Carnivora > Procyonidae > Procyon > Procyon lotor. Next base: position 7,806,013 of record CM053616.1, on the reverse strand, counting down.
AAATCATTGACTTTTAAAAAGTATTTGGGAGAAAAATTTAAGAATGGGTTTTGAAAAAAATTCTCATTCAAATACCTTCATTGAAGAGATTCAGTATTCATTATATTCTTTATTTCAATTTTTTTAAAAGACGTCTTCTCACAATAAGATGCACATAGCTTATTTACACACACACACCGTTCTACTTTCCTGTGATATAAACAGATAAAAACAACTGGCTTCAGTAATTTTTGGGCTTTTGTATTTGTTGGCTGTAGAAACCTTTATCATGAAATCTGCTACTGTTTTGACTATCTCCTTTCTCTCCCTAAAAGAGAGGTAGGGGGAGGGGGAGGGAGAAAGAAAAAAAAAAAAAGGAATTTCTGCCCCTCTTAGCAAAAAGGCAGTTTGTGAGTATTTTTAGGATGTGAGAGAGATTCCCTTCTATAGTAGGCTCTGTTTTAATTTAGTCATTTACCTTAAGCAAAAGTTTAGCTTTCCTTATAGGGAAGTTAATCTACTGACTCAATTCCTCAAAATGACTGTTCATTTTTAATATAAGGAAGGGAACTCTTTAAAGTGCAGAAGTACAAAAGGGCGAAAATACATTGCATCTGACCTGCAGAATATGTAGTCCAGATGCTGAAATGGAGAAGAAATTTCTCTTGATGGTCTCTCGGAGAGGTGGAATGGCTGGGGCAGCTGATGTTCCGTTGTGCGTAGTAAGGATCTCTCCTTATGAGAAGAAGGAAACACTGGTGTAATGGAAGCACACTTCTTCTCTCACACACACCCTACACATGCGTTCTCCATGGGGTGTTGAGGGGAGGTGGTAGTCCTATTTATGGATGGGAGGGGGAGGAGTAGGGCGGGTAAGTAGTCTTGGGAGAAAACAATCTTGATTTGAAAAAAAATTTGCAGTTCCTAATTATGTGGACCATCTTTTTCACATCTTTATTGGTAACTTATGATTTTGTGAATGGCCTATTCATCTCCCTTGCTCGTTTTTCCTTTGACATTTGCCTTTTTCCTACTGGTTTATAGATTTGTGTTGGGTATATATTTAGGGAAACCTAAATATAGTTTAGGTTTAGGTTTAAAAATTAGTGACTTACTTTTGTAAGTCACTAATGCTTCCTTTATCCATTACACACTTATGTCAGTCTTTTCCTTTAAATATTCAGAGTTCTTTGTCATGCTTAGAAAAGACTCCCTATCCCAGATTTAAAAAAATGAAATTTCCTGTGTTTCCTTGTGGTATCTTTTTTTTTTTTTTTTAATATTTTATTTATTTATTTGACAGAAAGAGAGAGAGAGATCACAAGTAGGCAGAGAGAGGGGGAAGCAGGCTCCCCGCTGAGCAGAGAGCCTGATGTGGAGCTTGATCCCAGGACCCTGAGATCATGACCTGAGCCGAAGGCAGAGGCTTAACCCACTGAGCCACCCGGGCGCCCCTCCTTGGGTATCTTATAGTTTTATTTTCTATGCTGAGATTTTTAATCTATTGTTTAAGAAACATGCGAAGTAGGAAAGAACAAATTGTGTCAATACTTTCCATTGGATAATTATTTCTTCGGTGACATAAAATGCCACTTTCCTGTTTCTTTTTAACTGATAGAGATTAAAATCTATGACATAGAATGATACAGGTTTAGTAGTGATTTTGAATTTGTTCAGGAAAATAGGGAGAAAGAGAAGGATCTTTGTCTGATTTCCACTACATTTCTTTTTTGCTCCTTAATTTCTCAATACCAGTCTGTGACCATTACTTTCAGGATGGTAACTTACATACTTCTGGAATATGGCTGTATCAGGATTCTCTTTTCCTGTGGATACTTTGTCATCCTGAAATAGCTAGGGTGGGGGTGGGGTTAGCTGGAGTATAAAATCTGATATGTATACATATATAGACATACACATATATATATGTGTGTTGCATTGGGCATCATTCAGCTGCTTATTCTGAAGAGACTCCTTTTTTCTCCTAAAGAATTTCTGGGGACAGCTCTGAAGGTCACCGTGAAACACACCTGATTCATCTTTTGAATATAGAAAAATAAAGACTAACATGCCTATCAAAATCGGTGACAACCCTGCCAGTGGTGCTTGGAGGTTTTCTTAGTTGACCTGAGAAGGGGTTTCTGTGTGTAGCCATGAATTGAGATGACAAGAATATGATGCAAAATAACTCTGAGATAGTTGGAAGTTGTGAAATGAGACCAGTGTTCAAATGGTACTCATAATGCTTTAGTGCTATAGGTAAATGAACTCCCAGGAGGGGCGCGTGGGTGGCTCAGTGGGTTAAAGCCTCTGCCTTCAGCTCAGGTCATGATCTCAGGGTCCTGGGATCGGGCCCCGCATCAGACTCTCTGCTCACCAGGGAGCCTGCTTCACCCCCTCTCTCTGCCTGCCTCTCTGCCTACTTGTGATCTCTCTGTCAAATAAATAAATAAAATCTTTAAAAAAAAAAAAAAATGAACTCCTAGGAAAGATGAAGTAGTTTTAGTGGGGGTATGGGAGGTATAGAGTCATAGATGTCAAATCTAGAAGAGTCAAGTTAGAACATCTGTCACCTTTGGTAAGCAAGCTTTCATGGTCTAGTGACCAATTCTTAGTTATGTGGCCACAAGACAAAAATTGTACTACTGTTGCATTTCGTAGCCTTGTTAGACCCTCTTGGTAGAGACCTGGGATTCTCTTCTGTAGGCTTTTAGTTGTATTTACCTACGTTCCAAATTATTTTAGCTGGAATAGATTTTATTTTATTTTATTTATTTATTTATTTAATAGATTTTATTTATTTGACAGAGAGAAACACAGCGAGAGAGGGAACACAAGCAGAGGGAATGGTAGCAGGAGAAGCAGGCTTCCCGCCGAGCAGGGAGCCCGATGGGGGGCTCGATCCCAGGACCCTGGGATCATGACCTGAACCGAAGGCAAACACTTAACGACTGAGCCACCTAGGCGGCCCTGGAATAGATTTTAGACTTGAATCCATTAACACTTACAGGGAAAATCTCCAGACCCATTGTCCTAAAATACTAAATGAAATAAAGATGCAGTTGTCAAACTTGTTTAGGTTCTTCCACGATGACAAACTAGATGGCGTTTTTTTTTTTTAATTTGAAGAAACAAGTGCAAAAACTCCTTATATATAATGTTCAAGAAATTGAGTAACATTTTGTTATTTAGCAGACATTTATATCATCTTTATTACATGCTAAGCAGTGTTTTAAGTGCTTTCTATATATTAGTTAATTTAATCCTCATAACAACCCTGTGAGGTAGGCCATATTACTACCTTAGTATTACAGATAGAGGCAGTGAGTTACAGGGCAGTGTAGTAACTCGTCTGGATTTATACAGTTTGTACAGTGAGTAAGCCACACACAGAATTCAGGTCCGGGTATCTCACACCCGTCAACTAGTTAGTAGCCACCTTCTTTTGCTGAATGTGGAGAACTTATCCCTAATAACTGTCTGGAGCCAGTTTGGGGATATCAGTATTTGAGAAGCATAGATTTTTGAAGTAATTAAGGTCTGGACTTGAGTTCTGGATCTGCCACTGTCCCTAGAGCTCTACTTGTTTTTTTCCTTCTCTCTCTCTCTCTCTTTTTTAAGCTTTATTATTTTATTTTAAGATTTTATTTATTTACTGGAGAAGGAAACCAAGCGAACTTGAGCGGAGGGCGTGGAGTGGGGTGGGGAGGGGGTAGGGAGGAGCAGAGAGCAGGACCAGGGGCTCAATCTCAGGACCCCAGGATCATGACCTGAGCCAGAGGCAGATGCTTAATCCACTGAGCCACCCAAAGTCCCCTCCTCTGTTGAAAGAGTTCATGCCTCTGTGCCCTACGAGGTTGTCGAGAAGATCAAATGAAACATGTGAAAGTGCCTGGCACAGCCATACTGGTTGTTATGAACCAAACCCTTGGCCTAGGATGGGAAGGGCATTGATGAGGGACCTGGACAGCTAGATTTGACTTTGGGCCCCTTTACTTGGCGTGAGACCTGTAATGAGCCCTTGAACCTCCTTAAGCCTCATGAGAGAGAGAGAGAGAGAGGAGAGAAGTGTAAGGAGTCTGTCTCAGAACTTTGGGAGGTTCAGATTTGATGATATACGTGGAAGTGCTTGGTAAACTGTGAGATGTTACACAAATGTAGTGTGATTTTATTATTCTTAGCAACAGTAAATTGCCACAAATGCTAATTAGAGTTAATTAGGGCTCATTAAGGAAGATGGGATATACAGTTGCTCAGTGACAGTGGCAGACTGTACGCTTTCATCTCTCCATCCATCAGTTGTTGTCTCCATTATGTCAAAGGTGCTTTTGATTCAAAGATGACTAATTTGAATTTTCTAGGATCCCTTGACGTACTTATAGTTTTGAGGGCATGTTTGTGGAAAAAACAGTTAAGCCCTCGTTCCCCCCCCCCAAAATGTTTATTTTATTTTTTCAGTGTTACAAGATTTAAGCCCTCGTTTTTATACAAAGGTGAAAAGTGTTCCAACAGAGGCAGGCTTCACAGATGACTGTAGTAGCAATGTTGTGAATCCCCAGGAGGCCCTGCAGCCAAGGCCTGAGGGACCAGAAGGAGTAGACTATTGCCTCAGTTCTGGGATCCTGAATTGTTTGGAGCAACCCTAAATGACTAGTTCATATCCAGTCAGACTGAGTTTAGGAATAGCAATTCCAGCTTAATCCTTTTAAGATTTACAAAGTACTTTTCTTTCTTTCTTTTTTTTTTTTTTAATATTTTATTTATTTATTTGACAGAGAGAGGTCACAAGTAGGCAGAGAGGCAGGCAGAGAGAGGGGGAAGCAGACTCCCCGCTGAGCAGAGAGCCCGATGTGGGGCTCCATCCTAGGACCCTGGGATCATGACCCAAGCCGAAGGCAGAGGATTAACCCACTGAGCCACCCAGGTGCCCTACAAAGTACTTTTCTATCTAGACATCTAGGCCTTTTTATCCACCTGAATCATTTGGGCTCCATTTGGTATCACAGTTTGTGAGGGTCTAAATTTTGGATTAAGCAAATACTAATTTTGCTTTTTTTATATTTTTATTTATTCATTGAGAGAGAGAGCACAAGTGGAGGGGAGAGGCAGAGGGAGAGGGAGAAACAGGCTCCCCACTGAGCAGACAGCCCAACACAGGGCTCAACCCCAGGACCCCAAGATCATGACTGGAGCTGAAGACAGATGCCTAACCATCTGAGCCACCCAGGCCCCTTATTTTGCTTTTTTGAAAAGAAAATGCAAATGTGCGTATGCTCCATGTTGCCCTGAAGCCTGGTGCTGGGGTCCTGCCATACATTTGAAAGACATTCTCTTATTTCTTTTAATAAGGCCTATGAGGATTTTACATTCTTCAGATTTATGAGAGTTATGGGAAGTGTGTTTATCTTCTGGAGGCAGTTACTTTCTTTTAGTTTAGTGACATATGTAGACTGCAGTAATGTAAAATTTGGACGATGATGCATAATCTGGGAATTTTATTTACAACTGTGCTCATCTAGTGTTTCAATCTTCATTGATGAAGATTTCTTGTTGAGCCAGGAGGAGACACAGTTCCTGAGTGTTCATTTAAACAAAAGCAACATATTAGCCCTTTTATCCATGGCTGGAAAGCTTGTACTACACATATGGCAAGTTAAATCTTTACTAATGGCCTGTTACAAATTTTGTTTTGTTTTAGTTTTAAATAGGCAACTGTCTCTGTGAAATATTGTTTTGTATAGTAATGGGAATGGCAACACTGGAAAAAAGATCTTCATTTTACTTTTTTGTGTTGTTTTTAAATTATGACAAACACCATGGTAAAAAAAAAAAAGTTATTCAGATCCCAGTCTGATTAAAATAAATCAGGTTTCTAATTCAAATGAAAATGCTTCTCCTTCATACTCATCGACATTGAGGTTAATCACCTGCCAGTGTGTATTTTCCGCTGTTATTAGCACCTTTTTGCCCTCTGTGACAGATTTTTATAGAGACTTCAGTTAACTCATTAGCGTTATATCAACACTCGACAAGCTGATTTTATGGGGGGTAGTAACAGAAATGTTAGCATCAGTGTAATCGTAAGGAGAGAAGTTACCGGTCCCTGTGATCGTAAAGCAGGCACTCCAAATCCCTTGCTCTGTAGCCACGCTGTAAGAGGGACTTGGTGTTTTTAACCACGGTCTGACTGGTATTGTTTTATTAACAAATACATGATGACCGAAGTTCTGTGAACAGGTATTTTGGAACTGCTGAAGAGGAAAATGTCATCCTCAAGATACCACAGGCAAGTCCATTTCTGAAGATGGGGCTTGTTTTGTAGTTAATACAATCAGAATGCTTGTTTTATACCCTGAATTGGCTTGCAGCTGCTAATAGAGAATCGGGGGCTGCCATGGCTTCCTGCTTCTGGGGATGTGTGTCAGATCTCCCACCTCCATCCCCTCCCCACACCCAAGCAATAAAAACAAAACCGGTCGACAGCCCTCTTGGTTCTAAAAATCTGGCGGATTAACCCCAGTGGCTTCAACCTCCAAATAATACCGATGGGTAAAGGAAAGTAGTGTTGTCACTTATCTGTGAGGTCCCCTCTTGAGCACAACTATTCTTATCCCTTTGCACAGTGTCTTCTTTATCCTTTAGAAACATTGATGGTACTGGAGTAGGCTCAACCGCAGTTGTCGGTGGATAGTTACTAAGTCAGAATCTGGTGCATGTGGTAATTGAAGAAATACCTGCTAGATATGGCTTTGCCAGGCTCCACAGGTATAAAATGGGTGATGACCAAGTGGATATGTGAAGGGGAAGGCCTAGAATCTGAGCCTTGGAAGGGACCAGGGGCATCTTGTCCGATTTCTTTTTTTTCTTTTTTTTTCTTTTTTAAGATTTTTTATTTATTTGACAGACAGAAACACAGCGAGAGAGGGAACACAGGCAGAGGGAATGTTAGCGGGAGAAGCAGGCTTCCTGCCGAGCAGAGAGCCCGATGCAGGGCTCGATCCCAGCACCCTGGGATCTGACCTGAGCCGAAGGCAGACGCTTAACGACTGAGCCACTCAGGCGCCCCTCTAGTCCGATTTCTTACCTAGCGCAAAAATCTGTGCTTTCTGGCCTTTGCTGTCGGCTGCTTACTAGGTCAGCATTATTCCGGGATGATGCTGAGTGGAGCTTTGCTCCTCGAGATGTGATCTATGGACTAGTGTCGTCAGCATCTCCCAGGAGTGTGTTAGAAGTGCAGAACCGCAGGCCCCACCTCACACGTAGAAGACCCTCAGGCTGATTCAGCTGCACACTGCACTTTGAGAAAGGCTAGCATTAGATGAGTTTGGAGTGGGAGAGATTAGAATTGGAGGAAAGAAATCATTCGGAGCCTTTGTGGCTTAGTGAGATACTGAGGGCCTGAATTAGAACAGTGGAGGGGGGAAAGGAGGCCTGTGAAGATGTTATCCTAGGACTCAGTAGCTGATTGGCCATTTTGGTGAAAGGAGCTCAAAGATGACTGGTGTGCTGTCTGAGTGGTGAGGGAATTGTGGGTCAGTTCATGAAAGTAGTTCGTATCACTAGTTCAGTAAAGTTCAAGGACCAGGTGCTCGAGTTAGGGGTGGGTGAAATGAGAACGAATGAAGATGTGTCTCCTATCATTAGTATTTACAAATATTTATCAGTTGGGGCCGGCCTTTTCAGAGGATGAATGTGAATTGGTGTAGTACATGTTAAACTGACTGAAGCTGTTCCTTTAGCTGCTAAATGCACCTGGCTCACCATCCAGAGCTCAGCCTTGTGTAGTAACCCCCAGGGGCGTGGTGTAAATGTTATTTATTTACTTGGTTTCCTTATGACTCATTTTTTTTTTTTTCACATTTAAAATCAATGTTAATGCTGGCTGTGGCTAAGGACAAAAGTGAAGAGGTCTAAAAATAATGTTTGTAGTAAATTCATGAAGCTCTCAGGATGAATGCCTTTTGAATGTCAGGGCTTTCCTATCTAGGGCGTGTGTGTGTGTGTCTGTGTGTGTGTGTGTGTGTGTAAATTCCATAAACAATTATAATAAAACTTGAAATACCTTAATGAAGGTATTTACAGAGGGCTAGGAAAACACGGAAACCCGATAAAGCTCTCTCTGGAAGTGGAATGCCTTGGAAAAGCCCCCTGGGGAGGATTCCCTTTGTGAACGAGGGACTAGAACTGCATGACAAGGGTGTGTTGGGAAGAGCATGAATGAGAGGACACCACGTGGGTAGGGAATGGTGGGTAGCCCCGCTGGTGAGGTGTTAGGTGATGAGGTTTAAAGCGGTTGGAGGTGAAACGGAAAAGGAGGTTGGGGCCGGATGATGAAAGGCCTCACATGCTAAGAACTTGACGTGATAAGCAGTGGGAGCTACTGAGCATCCTAAGTGTGTGTGGGCCGCACGGTTGGGTTTGCGTTCTGCGGTGGGAACTGGCCGCCAGCTGGAGGCTGGATGGGAGAGTTGCTGCCCCCGAGACTTGGCTACAGCCCGAGGGCCGTCTTTAATTACCATTTGAAAGCACTCTGTTTGGAGCTGGAGATCCAAAGAGAATTGCCTCAAGGAGTTCGGCCTAGTGGGGAGAAAGAATTGAAGTACAGAGTGTGTCACTTTTGAGGTTTGGACAGTGTGGTTGTGGTACCAGGTAGGAAATTAACCTGGTCTCTGCAGTTGGGGTGCAATCCAATGATTTCGCGTATTGGAAAGAGCAGACTAGGAACAGGAGTGGGCATTCCTGCACTGGGTCAGTGTAGACGAAGAGCGGCGGAATGGGAATTGCTGTTGCTTAGAGGGTAGAATTGTGGCATCTTGTTGAATGATTATATGTTGTGGAGGGAGGAGTAGCTCAGGATTTATTATTCATTCCGGGACTGATTTGAGTGTGTCTTCCAGGTCAGGAAGGTGTGTCACCATATCCCGTGTTCGGGATGCAGCCTGCATAAGGCTGACAGGCTGTGTGCGTCAGGATGACGCGGGGGTTTCTGGTCGGATTGACTGGAATCCCGTTACCCAGTGGGCAGAATACTAGAGCAGGAATTGGCTTATTGGGGGGAAGATGGCATTTAGATTCTGGACGTGTTAAAATTATGGTACCTGAAGGACGGTCAGGTATTTGTGGAGCGAGCTTGGGGAGCATCTGTGTTAGGCAGTCAGTGAGGTGTTCAGATTGAACGGAAGAGTGGGCAGAGTGAGGAGAGGGCTGAGGAAGCACCTCTGAAGAAAGCTTGTATTTAAAAAGTGGGAGTGGATTATGTTGAATGAAAGAATGAAGAGTAGAAGAGGCCTACTGTACCACTATATTTATAAGAAGGTCAGTTAAGGGGCAGAACTAATCTTTGGCGCTCTGTCATGGTAGTTGTTGAGCCATCTGCTGTTGGTAATGTTCTTTGTGGTTTTCTGAGTTTTAGTTTTCTGGGTATAAACACTGAATGTACCCTTATGGTTTGTGTGCTTTGTTCCATACAAGTTAAGGCTCAGTAGAAGGAAGGGAAGTGGTCCTGAAGGAAAAGACCTGAATTTCATTTCTGCCCTGAAGGGAAAGAGAGCGTGAGAAAGGCCAAAAGTGATGCATGGATGGAGAGGGGGAAAATGAAAGGAAGTCCTGAACGAAATAAGAGGGATGATCTCATGAGCACCCATGAAGGAGTTAGCTGTGGGGGGGTTAGAGGGCCATCTATTTCTTAGAGTCTATTAGGAAGGATGGGTAAGGATAAAGATATATTCAAGAGATAGTTCAGGAAGCTGGGCCTCAATTTTCTTAATGACTTGGAAGGTAAGGAAAAACCAGTTTTTGGTATTTATTGTAACATACTCTTCGTTGAGTAAATCATCCAACTGATCATAGTCTATGTCCTTTTGGGAATTTATGACCGTGATTTCAACCTATGCTGACTTTTCTGTAGGGCGTTCCTTTCTTGGACTGCTCTGAAGGACCTTAGTGCACTGGGTGGGGGTGGGGGTGGGGTGTTAGTGAAGGAGAGATGCAGGAAATGATTGCCAAGCTCAGTTTTACAAGTTTGGAAGTGCTTGTATTGGGTAGGTATGTTTTGCACAGTTTTGATTGCACAGTTTTGGTTCCCTTCTCCTAATCTGTGAGGGAGAGAGAGCGTGTGTGTGTTTTGGGGGAGAGGGTAAATATACAGATAGAATGGTTAAAAACCTTCAGAAAAGTTGGAGCTACTAAATGACAAAGTAGGGATTATACCTTCTGTTATATCTTGTGTCCTTTCTGTTTATAAAATCTCTTGTGGAGTTATAAAACTTCTGAGTTAGTTTTTTTTTTTTTTTTCCTTCCTCATGACCTATTGATTATACTTGCAGAGATGAGAGCTGGTTCTAAAGACACATTTTTCATCCCTAGATTTTCACAGTGACTTGTGGCTTGATTCTGTTTGTAAAGGGAGCATGAAGACATGACAAATGATGAGATCAGATGGGTATAAATCAAGATTGTGTAGGGGACAATTATTGTTAAATAATAAATATTGTTTTAAAAAAAAAAAACCATGTCAAACCTATCATTTTTCCTCTTGATAATTGTAGCAAGCATTGAATTTCTGTTTTGTGCTCAATACTTGGGCTAGATGCTGAGATTCCAAATTGTAGTTATTGAAACAAATGGAAAACCGTCAGTTCGGTTGTTCTTAAGAATATAATTGCCAAATATTTACTGTAGTCTCTAGATCATCCGATTATATTATATTCCGGTTGCAAAGTTGGTTTCTGTAAATTTTTAATAAGGATATTTTGGGGAATAGGATAGAAACTCTTGAGAGAGAACCGTAATTGCTAATTCTTCATATCAAATATGGTGAATTGCCAAAAATCAGTAATATTGGGAGAAGGAAGAACCATTGCTTTTGATCTGGAGAACCTGGTGGAATGGCAGTAGAGTTGTCTTTATGTGTTTTGTTGGTTTTTTTTTTTTTTAAGATTTTATTTATTTGACAGAGAGAAACACAGCAAGAGAGGGAACACAAGCAGAGGGAATGGTAGCGGGAGAAGCAGGCTTCCCGCGGAGCCGGGAGCCCGATGCGGGGCTCGATCCCAGGTCCCTGGGATCATGACCTGGGCCGAAGGCAGAGGCTTAACGACTGAGCCACCCAGGTGCCCCGTTTTGTTGGTTTTTTAGCTTGCTCAGGAACTTTATATTTATTGGGTTGGCAGTTGTAGGCACGAAGTTTTGTTTATGTTCAAAATTCACTGATCAGTGTAATGGAAATATTTTATGGGATACTCTTTTTTTTTTTTTCCTCCTCTACTTAGTCAATTCAGATAGTTGCAGGGTGCTTGCTTTCCAAGGGGTGAGGTACTTTGAGGGTTAGGGGAAAATGCATCTGATTGCAGATCCTCTGCATTTTTTAAAAGCTTAAGCCAGATTACACGAGGACATAGGTGATCATAAAACAGCACATTAAGGCTACTCCCTCCTTTCCTCCTTGCAAATAATTCTTGAGCCTGCATCTACTACATGCCAGTCTTTAACAAGACAGACAGGGCCCTTGCCGTTGTGACTTTACAGCAAGGAGACTTGTCAAACATGTACCTATATAAATAATTGTGTCATGTACCACTAAGGAAAAATATAGTATTTTTTTTGTAACAATGAATCCTTGTTGATAAGCTGAGACCTGAAGGATGAATAGTGGTTTGAGGGTTTGGGGTACAGGGTATGTGGAAGAACATTCCAGATGGAGAAACAGTAGATGTGGAGGCCATGAAGTGGGGAGCCCACCATGTTTAAGGAACTAGAGGAAGGATCACTGTGAGTGTAGTATAGTAAGTTAGATTGAGAGTCTCACGAGGCAAGGCTAGAGAATAGTCAGGGCCAGATCATGGGTATGTGTGGTCTGGGGTCAACTTTTGGGAAGTTGAGTGCTTTGGTCATCATAGTCCCCCCTCCCCACAATACCAAAATATGTAGATACGCACTCTAGATTATGCTTGGCTGGGAGAGTCTTATAGGCTATCATCAGTGCCTTGGAATTGATTTTAAGAATACTAGGAAACCGTTCCATTGGGTTATCAAATGTTATATAGCTTTGTCTCATTCTAGGACAGGTGTCATGACTATCATTTTATAACTTTGTCTTTTTTTTTTTTAGGATTTTTATTTATTTATTTGACAGAGAGAGATCACAAGTAAGCAGAGAGGCAGGCAGAGAGGGGGAAGCAGACTGCCCACTGAGCAGGGAGCCCGATGCGGGGCTCGATCCCAGGACCCTGAGATCATGACCTGAGCTGAAGGCAGAGTCCTTAACCCACTGAGCCACCCAGGCGCCCCAACTTTCCTATGTCTTATCAGTAGGAAGGATAAAAGGAGGATAAAAGTAATCCTGTCTTTTTGATATTTGTTAAGCCTTCTACCCTGGATACACTAAGAACATCCCGTTTTCTATCTTTCTGTGTACACTCCCTCCATGTGCTTTCTTTCTCTTTCTAGCCTTCCCTGTGGCCACCTAGCTCCTTACCCTGCTGCACTGACTCTGCATCGAGAACCCAAGATGCTCTCAAATTATTGGGGCCATGGTCTGAGCATAAAGGCATAGGCTTTTTACTAGGCTCACGTTAATTTTCGCAGGAAGCTTTATTTTACTTTCCCCCTCCAACCTAGCCCACTCAATTTTCCCTTTCTTAGAAAAGAAAAATTAGTACCCTTCATCAAATGAGTAGTATATAAACATTCCCTATTGTACACTCTCAACTTCCCCTAACTCAACCCCAGCAATAATAAGCTGTGCTGAGTATCAAGCATGTTTGATGGAGGAAATTAAAAAAAAAAAAAAACCAAAAAAAAACACAACACACCAATTCACAGTGTTCTCTTGGCACAATAGCAATCAACTTCTGTTTCAATGAAGTGGGAATACAGCATTACAGTTTTCATGTCCTTTCAGAAAGACATCCAATGAGATTATACCTGTCAAGGATCTCTTTTTTGTACCCTTTTTATCCATAAATGAGAGAGGTCCTGGGGTCATTTGTGCACAAAATCACAATTTCAATTGAGGACCAAGTTACTTTATCAGTGAAACTATTACTTTCTTTCTCCCCTTTTTCCCCCCCTCTTGGTTGTCTTTATATATTGCATTATTTTCCTATTTTTGATGAGATAGTGAAACAGGAAACAGGTAGAAGTTTTTTTATTTTAGGGATTTTTGTTGTTGTTAGGGAAATTTCAAAACCGTTTTTAAAAGTAAGCAAAATTTCATGTCGTGACCCCCGAGTTGTGAGATCGAGCCCCTGATGGGCTCTGAGCGAGGTGTGTGCCTGCTTGAGATTCTCTCTCTCCCTCTCTTCTCTCTTCCCCTCTCCCCATGCTCTCTGTCTTTGTGCTTTGCATACTTAATGCCCATCAGCAATTACGCACCCAGGTTGTTGCACCCAGGACGCTTGTGTTATCTTGCGTCTCCTCCTACTGCCTAGATTATTTTGAAGCAGATCATAGACATCCTCTCATTTCATCTATAAGTATCTCTAAACTTAGGTATCTCAAAAGTATGACACTCTTTTAAAAAAAAACCATGACACTAATTTAATTTTAAAAAATTAATATTCCTATTTTTCAACAAATATTTGGAAGTGTTCAAATTTCCAAGTGTCTTAAACTTTTAGTTTGATGATTGAAATGTCACTATCTTGTAATTGGGTGTTTTTGTTTTTTTGCATTTCTTTAATTTTAGATTTCCCTTTTCTCTTTTCCCCTTCATTCTCTCCCTCTTCCTCTTTCCCTTGCATTTTACTTGTTGGAAAAAAACAGAGTATTTGTCCTCTAGAATTTCCTACAGTTTTGAATTTTGGGATTACATCTCTGTGGTGTTAACAGAAGTATATTGAAAGTTTGGATTTATACTTTTTTTTCTAAGATTTTTTAAAGTTGTTATTTAGCACAGAAAGAGAGAGAGAGAGAGAGAGGGAGAGGGAATACAAGCAGGGGAAGTGGAGAGGGAGAAGCAGACTCCCTGCCAAGCAGGGAGCCTGATGCAGGGCTTGATCCTAGAACCCTGGGTTCATGACCTGAATGCTTAACAACTGAGCCACCCAGGCACCTCGAAAGTTTGGGTGTATACTTTGATATTTTTCCTTTTGAGTTTCGTTTAACTTTGTGTGTGTGTGTGTGTGTGTGTGTGTGTGTGTGTGTGTGTGTGTGTGTGTATTAAGATTTTATTAATTTATTTGAGAGAGAGAGCATGGTTGGTTGGGGAGACAGAGGGAGAGGGAGAAGCAGACTCCCCGCTAAGCAGGGAACCCGATGCAGGGCTTGATCCCAGGACCCTGTGACCTTGACCTGAGTTGAAGGCAGACACTTAACTGACTGAGCCACCCAGGCACTCCTGTTTAACTTTATCTTGATCAAGAGAGTTAAGTTGAATCTTCTTTTGGAGGACTTAGAATAGAGGTCCCAAACTAGTGCCCATTGGGCCACGTCTGGCTCACAGACCTGTTTTGTTTGGTGGACACTGTTTGAATTTTTTGTTTTTTTAGAGTATGTTCCATGTGGAGCTTGAACTCATGACTTTGAGATCAAGACCTGAGCTGAGGTCAAGAGTCAGACACTTAAGTGACTGAGCTACCCAAGTGCTCCTGAAATATTTTAAAATTAATTGTTATCATGTAAATATTATAAAGTTTGTTTTAAGTCAGGAGATGTGGGCATACCAAGGCCTCTGTGGCAATGTCCAGGTTATAGCTGATGAGTGGAGTGGTGGCAGCTCACTTCAGAGGGTGCCTGTCTTTTTCATGTTACCCCAGGTGCTCCACTCATGGTTTCCTGCCCGTCCCAGTGGGCTGGTAGGTTTGTGAACTGTAACTTAGAACAACAGGAGTTGCTTTCCTCTGTGTAGCATTGCTTAAATTCTATGCATCATAGTTTACTTCTAATTTTTTTGCTACATGTTTTACTCCAGCTAGTGTTTGGGCTGTTTTACTGTCTAACAATTGTTGTTTATTCAGATAAATGGTCAGAGTGCCAGCTGATGTTCCCATTGTGCTTTGTATCTCTATTATAAGGCTTATTCAGTGCATTGTATGAATCTGTTCTCATGCCCCCATGGAAATTGGTGTTTATAGTTTTAGAATCTAACAGAATGCTTGGCACATAGTAGCTACTCAGTAAATTCTTGTCGAATGCGTGATAGAGGACAGGAACCAGTTAACAAAACTACCCAATGGAGAAAACATAGTGAAAGAGAAAAAATCTTGTACATCTGTGTTCGAAATTTCATTGATGTTGGTTCCTCTATTCTTCCATTGGCATGCATTATCAAAAGTGAATATAATGGTGGTGTGTGCAGTGTAGCACACTGTACAATATTAGAATTAACCTCATTAGGTGTGCAAATGTTTATCATTAATAACATGTAAGTTAGTAATAGATTTCTTAGTAAGAGATTTTAATTTATTTGTGTTTGGAGATCTTACTAGCTGGACTTCACTATTTTGCCTTAAGAATTTGGAGTTTAATTCTTCCTTTGGTTTATGTCCAGTGTTAACAAGTACATGTAGCAAGTGTGCAAAAGTGAGGGAGTAAAGCATGGGCAGATATTTGGATATTGCCAAAAACAATACTTGAAAGATACTTTTATATTTGAGTTTAATTTTATTTGTGTTATAACAGTACATACTTAAAAAGTTATAGTTGAGGGGGTGCCTGAAAAAATTATAATTGAGGGGGGTGCCTGGCTGGCTTAGTAACTGGAGTGTGCAACTCTTGATCTTAGGGTTGTGAGTTCGAGCCCCACATTGAGCATAGAGATTACTTCATAAAATTTTTTTTTAATTACAATATTTTGTGGGGAGGAGTGGTTATGTTAAGCCTGTAATGTAAACAAAAGGTTGTTTACTTACAACCTTTTATAAAAGTGTGAGTAAGGTCAGGTTCTATGTACTTTGACTCCAGGAGAATATTTAATTTTTCATGAGTAAAAAAACCAAAAATTAAATACAAGTTGCCAGTAGCATGTTCTAACACAGTCTGAATTCTTATTTCTTAGTGATAATATATGAAAATGTGGTTTGGATGACACTAAATTATGAATGAACTGACATGTCACTGAGAAATATAACTCATTTTGCACATTTTTTATTGTGATCTGAAAAGAACAAGTGGTACTATTATTAGTAAGGAGTTTCAGTTTTAAAAGTCTTTCAGTGGCATTTGTGGGAGAAATGATAAACTTACTGAAAACATTTGGTATCTTCACATAGTAAGATTGAGTATTATAGGGGGAAGCATTGTAATATTGAAAGAAATTAGAGAATTTTTTTTAAAGCTAGCTGATTTTAATAATAGCAACAACAGGAGTATCACCACTCTGCACTTAAAAAATGCTTTACATTCTTCAAAGCACTCAGCATTTAAATGATGATGATCACTAGACCAAATCTGTGAGAAATTCCTGATTGAAAGAAAACGTCATGTTACTGTTGCCCCTTTTAACTACTGTATTTAAAAAATTAGTTACTCTTAATAAATGTTAGCCAATGTTTCTTTTCTATGTAAGGATAAAAGAGAATTATGATAAGATTCTTTACAGTTTGGAAGAAAACTGATTTAAATGGAAGATCGGAAGCTGAAATACTATGCTAATTTCAAGTGAGCCGTGTCAGAGATGGTCTGTGTCCGAGGTCTTAACTCTAGATAGCTGAGCACTGGCTCTATTTCTGGGCCTCCAAGGGAAGATTGTAGTGCGTACTTAATGGATTGTTATGTATTAATAAGGAGAGGAAGATAGTTGGGAGAAAAACTGATTTTTTATAGTGAGGTTTCCTCAGATGTTAACACTTCCCTGCTGTTAAATAGTTATGTTTTATTTATACAGTTTGATTTTCTTCTTTTGTACATATTGCCTGTACAATATGTACAAAATTTGAAAAGGGATCCCTAGAAGAGGGATTTTCAAGCCTTTGAAAATACACTACTTGAATAATGTGCTTTAAATAGCAATTAATTTAGTTTGATTTTGCTCAAATGATTTTAGCTTTGCAATATTTATTCATTTAAAATTTTTTGTTGTTGTCGTGAGCTACTTTGAGCCTGAAGACAAGTTGGGAGTAATACAAAGAATACCTGTATTACTATTACCCAGCTTTGTTGAATGTAACATTTTGCTGTATTTGATTCACATGTAGGTTTTATTTTATTTTATTTTATTATTTTATTTTTAAATTTTATTTTATTTTCAGATGCATACTTGTGTACACCTTATGACCTCATCAACCTGGCACATGCTTTGTGATGTTCATTCCTATATATCTTATGTTTTTTTTTTTTTTTAAGATTTTATTTATTTGACAGAGAGAAACACAGCGAGAGAGGGAACACAAGCAGAGGGAATGGTAGTGGGAGAAGCAGGCTTCCTGCCGAGCAGAGAGCCCGATGCGGGGCTCGATCCCAGGACTCTGGGATTTGACCTGGGCCGAAGGCAGCCGCTTAACGACTGAGCCACCCAGGCGCCCCTTTTATGTTTTTTCATATATGTGGTAGATTCAAATTGTAAAAAATTATTTGCTGGTGCATAGTTATGGAATTTATTTTTGTGTTTTGATTTTAAATCTAGCAAACTTGCTGAGTTTTTGTTAGTTCTTTGTTGTTGTTGGTTTTAATAGTTTGTATATTTCTTTGAATTATTTTGTGTAGTCAACCTTTCAAATACCTTGCATATACCTTGCAAATAGTGGTGGTATTATTTCTTTCAGGTCTTAAACATATAATTTCTTTTTCTTGTCACACTGGCTGGGACATCCAATACAGTGTTGAAAGAAGGTGGTGATAGGAAACTTATTTGAATTTTGTTCCTTACTTTAAAGGGAATTCATTTTGCCATTTAATTTGATTTAAGTTACTAGTTGATAAACTTTATAAGCTTAAGAGTGTTATGAGAAGTTTGTTTTTAAAATCATGAAAGGAGTGTTGATTTTATTATTTTTCCGTACCTAGAGATTTAGTGGTGTTCTTTTCCTCCCTTTAATCTCTGGAATGTGATGAATTATATATTTAGTTTTTTCTAATATTGGAAGATCCATTAATTCTTGAAACTTAAAAAATTATCTTGGTCAGTTGGCTAATATTTTAAGTAGTATTTTAAGCTAATATTTTAAGTAGTATGTTTTACAAGGGGAATTAGCTTCAACTTCCCTTTTTGAACCGGTTTTCTCCTAGTTTGGTTTCTACGTTATACTGGCCTCAAAAGGTGAATTGGGAGTGATTCCTTTTTAAATTTTTTCTGTAATAGTTTGTATAAGATAGGAGTTACCTGTTTGTTTCCTGAATGTCTGGTGGAACTTGCTTCAACTTCTGGACCTGTGCTTTTCAATTGGTGTTTCATTTTATC
Source organism: Procyon lotor (assembly GCA_028646535.1). Taxonomy (NCBI): domain Eukaryota; kingdom Metazoa; phylum Chordata; class Mammalia; order Carnivora; family Procyonidae; genus Procyon; species Procyon lotor. The sequence goes on along the minus strand of CM053616.1, from coordinate 7,787,697 downwards.
TAATGCTTATAGCTCTAGTCAGGTTTTCTAATTCTTCTAGGGTCATTTTGGGAAGATACATTTTTCTAGGAAATATTCTTTGTTTTTCCAACATTATTGAAATCTCTACCACATTTGCAACGTTTCCTTTGTATGTGCCTTCTCTTTAGTGTTGGTTTAACCGCCAATTTGTAACTACTATTTGGGTTTTGAAAGACTTAGCATTAGGTTTTGCTGAAATTTATGTTCCCCTCCCTCCATATTTAATTAATGTATGCCTTTGTTTTTAATTCTGTCAATCAGTTGTTTAGGAGTTTCATTTTATTCCTAACCAAAGTCAGATGCTCAGTGAATTAATTTTCAGTATTTCTTTTCTAAGACCAGTTTTTAGTCCGTTTGGGCTGCTATCACAAAGTACCGTTGACTGGGTGGGTTCTAAGTAACAAAAATGTATATCTCACAGTTCTGGAGGCTAGAAGTCAAAAATCAGGGTGCCAGCATGGCTAGGGTCTGGGGAGATCCCTCTTCTAGGTTATAGACTGCTGAATTCTTGTATCCTCCTATGTCTGAAGGGAGAGGGTGCCCTCAGGGTTTCTTTTATTAGGGCACTAATCCCATTCATGGGGGCTCCAGCCTCATAATCTGATCACCTCCAAAGGCCCCACTTCCTAGTATCTTTACACTGGGGATAAGGTTTCAACGTATGAATGGGACATACACACACACAGTCTATAGGAGCCCATAAATATCTCTTTAATACCACTTTAGTGGGGGTGCCTGGGTGGCTTAGTCCTTCAGCATCTGCCGTCTGCCTTCAGCTCAGGTCATGATCCCAGAGTCCTGGGATCGAGCCCCTCATCTGGCTCCCTGCTCAGCGGGAAGCCTGCTTCAGCCTCTCCCACTCCCCCTGCTTGTGTTCCCTCTTTCGCTGTCTCTATCTCTCTCAAAAAAAATAAAAAAAAATAAAATAAAAAAAAAATACCACTTTAGTGGCATCCCACAAATTTTAATGAGGTGCTTTAGTTTTCATTGATATGCAGTTCAGTTCTAAATATTTTGTCATTTTATTGCGATTTTTTTTCTTTGTGAGTTATTTATTGCTAACTATGGCATAATTGTCAGAGAAAGTGCCTGAATGATACTGATTCATTGGGATTTGTTGAGGTTGACTTTGTGGCCTGGTGGGTTTTTATAATTTTTCCATGTCTCTTTGAGAAGCAGATGTATTCTAATTGTTGGGTGCTGGGCTGTAGTATATGTTCATGAGATCATTCTTATTGGTTTTATCATTCAAATCTCCTATAGTCTTACTAGTTTTTGATGTTCACTCTATTGAAAGTATGTTAAAATCTTTCTCAGTGATTGTGAATTCATTAAATTTCCACTTTAGTTCATATGATATTTGCTATATGTATTTTGAAACTGTGTTGATAAATTGCAGGTAAATTCAGAATTTTAGTCTTGTTGACTGATCTTTTTCTCATTGTTATCTAGTGATTTTTTATTTCTAAAAGGGACTTTAGCCTTAAAGGATATTTTATTTGATACTGATGTGACCACACTAGCTTTCCTTGATGTTCTTTCTGTTTTGCTGTTGTTGCCCTGTTTCTAAACATTGTATGGCACACTTAAAATTTAATATGAGAATCTATAAATGAAGCCCATTTATTTACATTTCAGTCCATTTATTTGCTTTTAATTTTATGCTCCCCTTTCCTATTTAGATTCGATATTCTCTTTTCTTGGTAGGGTTTCCTTTAGTTCTCATTTTACTTTCTATTCATCTGGAAGTTTTATATTTGTTTTATTATTTTAGTGGTTACGTTAAAATATTTAACTCGAATATGTGACCTAAAAAGTCTGTAGTTAATCACCATTCCAAAACGGTATCTCTTAAAAATAAAAGGAAACCCCAAGATTTTAGAATACTTTAATTCTGGTAACGTTTCTCCTGTTCTTTGGTGTTACTTTTGACTAGTCTTTTTTTTCATACTTTGTACTCCTGAAATCAGACATTACTTTTATTTAGTTGGCACATGCTTGGATTTACCCATGGGCTTACTGGTGCTGTATAAATATGTAAGTTTTTATAGCCTCATATTCTCAAACTCCAAAAGTCTTGGGGTTTGGGAAAAAAAAGGACAGACTTACCACCCCCCCATTATAAAAAAAATACATATTTCTTGTCAAAAATATCTTTGTTGCACTTTGGAAAAGTATATAGGTGAAAGAGTTTCTGGAAGCTTAGCGATAACACTTAATATTTTGGTTAACTATTCAGCTTCTTCCTTTCAATTTTACTCTTTCCTTCCCAGCCTCCCTCTTCCCCCTTGTATTAGTTTCTCAGGGCTGCCGTCACAGAGTACCACAGACTGCGTGGCGTGATCTACAGCAGTTTTTGTTGTTGTTTTTTTGGGTTTTTTTCTCTTAGTTCTTGAAGCCCAAGATCAGGGGATTGCCAGGTTTGGTTTCTGCTGCGGCCCCTCTCCTTGACTTGCAGAGGGCTGTCTTCTGGCCGTGTCCTTCCATGACCCCTCCTCTGTCCACTTGGAACCTGATGTCCCTTTGTGTGCCCAGTTTCCTCTTATGAGGACACTAGTCAGATTGGATTAAGGCTGTATCTCCAGATACAGTCACATTCAGGGGTCCTGGAGGGCTAAGACTTCAACATGTGAATTGTGGCAAACACAGTTCAGCCCATAATACCCATCTTCCAACTTCTTTCTCTTGACAAATGGTGTGTCAGTTGCCGCCGGGCGCCAGTGTGAGTTGACTGGGGATGTAGAAGTGAATGAGACCCAAGCGGTTCACATCCTCAGGAGGCTTCGAGTTTACAGACTTAGACAAGTCGCGTGTAATTTCTCTCCCTCCCCACTCTCATCCGTCTTCTACCTCTCACCCTCCCCCTTTCTCTCTCTCTCTCTCTCTCTCACACACACATGCACATACACACTACACTTGTTGTTTGTGATCATTAATCCAACCACTTTACATAGAGGGAAAAGCCTTTACAGTCTTAAAAACCTGGCACTTGATATTTTTATTGTTTTTCTCAGAGTTCTGCTGAGAGTCAAATTATCTCTGGATTTCTGACTACTGAAGTTACATCTTTTGCATTTATTGTTCTTCTTCCTGTCTTTCCAGCTACCTGTGCAATTTGTCGCTGTCACGTAAAGACTGTATCTGTAGTTTTATTGGTAGTGGGGATGAATTTCAGGTTGTTACACGCTCCTGGGAATTCTTTCTTCTGCAATTCATTAATGCATTTATTTTTTGTTGCATCTCAAAAAAGCCTCCCCCACCCCACCCCCGCCCTCTCCTTTTTAGAGTTTTAGATCTCAGGTCATCCTTTTGGGTGGAGGGCCTGGGCAGAAGAATATAAAGATAAAATGAAAGAGCCCAAGTTCAATAGAAAGTAGAAATGAGACACATTTGTGGGGCTGTGTGTCTCTTCATACTCAGGTACCCCGAATTCCCAGGTGTCCAACGTGAGAGCTGCATTTTTCTTTTAAATACAGGGTTAACTGCCGTTTGAGTTTTGAGTATGGCAGCTCAGATGTAGGTGATCCAGAGCGCATCTTGGATTGATTTTTGGATTGCACATCTGAGATGTGTGATGAGTTTTTCCTATGAGTTATTCATGAGCCTAATAGGCAGAATTGGTCTGGAACCATTTTCTATTATTATTATTATTATTGTTGTAAATAAAGTAAATGTGAAGCATAGAGGGTGTTTGTGAGAGGAAGGAGGTCGTCTTCTCTCCTTGTCTGGCCACTGTCTCCAAAATAATTTATTTGTATGAGACTCTGTAAGGGAGTATAATTTGAAGTTACCTCAGAATTTGACCTGTAGGTACGAGAGAATTTGTACTTCTTAAAAGGGTGGATTAAATTATAATATCTAGCCTGAAATGTTTGTCCAAGAGCAAGAACAACATCAACTCAAGGGGAGAAAGGGGGAGCTGTAGGGGACAGTCATCTGGCCTTGTTAGTGCCGTCCAGCTCCTTGGGAAAGGCTTTCATTTGTATGCTGCCTAATTATACTGTAAAATAAAAGACCGAATCCATTAAATAGCCAGGCCCTTTGTGTAGCTCCTGAATTCCTTTAATTTAGTGGCTGCATAGAAGCTTTATTCAGAGCATTCATAGTCCTGTACTATCTTTCCTGTCTAGATGCCAGGTCCTATTCATGGTGTTCTCACTGCAGGAAGTTCTCACATTCATTTGAGGGTGGATGAAGGCAGGGGGAGGGGAACGATGGGGGGGAGGCAAAGGACTGTGTGGATCTTTTTTTCCCCTCCATTTCCTGCTCTGCTCCTTAAAAACAAAACAAAACCCCAAACAGAAAGCAAACTCAAGCAGATATCTATAAAGGAAATTCTCAAGTGACTCAATGGATTGATAACTCTTGGTAAATCACAGAAAAGTTGTGTCTGCTTCTGGCATCTGTGTACAAATAGTACTAAAACACCCAGAAAAAGCATTTCAGGTCAGATGAGGGTAGGAGGCATTGGAAGAATAGATGGCAATCTGTTCCAAAGGCTTTACTTCCTTTAACTGAATGTATTTTAAAGGACTTTTTTTGGCAGGATGACAGGGGTGGTGGGAGGGATGATGAAGAATAATTCTTAAGGTTGGAGTAGCGGCCAGGTTGGGAGCTGACACAGAGACACAAGAGAGGACTTCAAGTGAACATCTTAAAATCTAAACAGGAATAGAAATAGGTAAAGGGATGTTTTTTATCTCTGTCTTCTGTTAAATTTTAAAAAATAAGTATTACTATAGGTCTGATTTCTAACATGTGACCTTTTACTACTAGATGTTGAATTGTTGCTTCTGTGTCCAGTTTTCTAAATAGGTCTGCACAGAGGGAAGGGAACTGGATGACCTGAGTTATGTTGTGTTTTGTTTGGAGATGCTGATGGTGGTGGGAAATAAAGGAACGATGAGTGGAGAAGGACTCTTGGGTGTAAATAAATAACGTACCAGTTTCCTGTTGCCAGGATATGCTCTTGATTGATGGTGGTTCTGTAGCCCATGGAAATTTGATCTTGTGAGTTTTGTTTGCCTGGAAGCCTTGGTAAGTGGGGTGGAGTTCTCACGGGGTGGTCAAGGTTAGATTTTATTCTCGTTAGGTATTTAGTATCTTTTTCAAGCCTTTTGAGAATAGGGTGTCATTTCAAGTTTTTGATCTCTCATTGTCTCAGTAGACCCTTATTGAAGGTGGCCATGTAATTAAAAAACAAAACAAAATCAAACAACCCCTCATTTTTGTCAGATCTTCAGTAGATAACAAGAATGAACGATTGGATGGAAAGTTAAGGAAAGTGAAGAATGTGGGTGCATGTTGTGCCATGTTTTGTACTGTGAAATACATTCTAAAAAATTGTAAACACAGAAAAAAAAGCTATTTAATATGATAAGAAGGATTCCTGATATGTGCAATTCTTGACTTGGATATGTAGGAAACCAAGTAAGAGGATGGAATCAAGACAAAGAACTGAACCTTCATTAGTTTTCATAGAAATAATGCAGAGTTTTTGTTTTTGGGTTTTGATGAGGTAGGAATGATAATGTGTAGTAACATTTTATTATGGTTAAGTATATAATTAGAAAGTTATTTTCTCCTTCTAATGGGAGGTTGATAACAGATGTTTTTAGTTACGTTTGAAGTAAGTGTTGCACCAGAGATTGACCAGTATACTGGTGAATAGGTACTAAAATAATTTATGAAAGAGAAACAAGTTGTATTTTCATGAGATAGTCCCAAGCATTTTGTTTCCATGCCCTAGGAAAATAATTTCTGAGGTAAAACCATAATGTTTAAATTACTCTCCCTCTTTGCTGCATTGCCTTTTTTTTTTCATTAGTCATATTTGCTAATAAATGTTATGATTAATGAGAAATCAGATCTCAGGATATATATATATATATATATAGCTACTCATGCTCTGATGTTTTTCTTCTAGGATATGTGCTTGTAGGAATGACAATGTTTAACTCTTAGTTTTAAATCTCATAAAGTATGGTTCTCATGGTACTAATCTCAAGTGGGCACTCTACTACTAATGCTTTGTGTTGGCTTTCCAGTCTGATGCTAGGGATAGAAGTACCAAAACTCTTTTATCCACTGTTGTATTCCCAGTTCACCAAGGCTTAGAGTAGGCACTCCATACGTAGGAGTCATCATTTTGCTCTTTTTTTTTTTTTCTTTTTAAAGATTTACTTACTTGTTTTAGGGAGAGAGAGTGCTAGCATGAGCCAGAGGGGCAGAGAGAGGAGACAGAGTCCCAAGCAGGCTCCGTGCACTCAGCAGAACTCAGTCTCCTGACTCTCAGATATCAGGACCTGACCTGAGGCAAAACCAAGAATCAGACACTTAACCCACCGTGCCACCCGGTCACCCTGGTGATTTTGTTTTTATATTCATTTTCACTCATTCTTTGCTTTAATGCCATTTTGAGTGGAGTGTTTTTATATTAATGCCAGGATTTTTCTTTTTCTTTCTTTTTTAAAGACTTTATTTATTAATTTAGAGCATGAGTTGGGGGAGGGGAGAGGGCAGACTCCATGCTGAGCCTGGAGCGCAGGGGCGGGACTTGATCTCCTGACCCTGAGATTATGACCTGAGCCAAAATCAGGAGTCAGACACTCAACCAACTGAGCCACCCGGATGCCCCAACCAGAATTTTTCTTTATTCAATTTCATTGAGGTTGTAATTTTTATCACAGTGAATTAAATTTTTTTTTTTTTTTTTAAAGATTTTATTTATTTGACAGAGAGAAACAACAGCGAGAGAGGGAACACAAGCAGAGGGAATGGTAGCGGGAGAAGCAGGCTCCCCGCTGAGCAGAGAGCCCGATGCGGGGCTCGATCCCAGGACCCTGGGATCATGACCTGAGCCGAAGGCAGACGCCCAACGACTGAGCCACCCAGGCGCCCCATAGTGAATTAAATTTTTTAATCTCTCTTTTTTTAAAGATTTATTTATTTGTGAGACAGAGAATGAGAGAGAGAGAGAGAGAGAGAGAGAGAGAGAACATGTGAGCACAAGCAGGGGGAGCGGCAGGCAGAGGGAAAAGCAGGCTCCCCACCGAGCAAGAGGCCTGATGTGGAACTCGATTCCAATCAGGACCTGAGCAGAAGGCAGATGCTTAACCTACTCAGCCACCCAGGCTCCCTAAGTTTTTAAATTTCAAATGTAAAGTGGAAATAATTTGTCACTCTCAGGAATGCTTGTCTGGAACTTTGGTTCTCAAACAGTCTAGTTTGTCCCTCGGGAAATTTGGCAGTCTTTGGAAAATACTGGTTGCCACTACTTGGGGACGGAAAGAGGTTTAAAATACTGGCATCTAGTGAGTAGAGTCCAGAGATGCTGCTAAACATTCTAAAATGCATAGGACAGCCCCCAACAATGAAGAATTATCTGTCTCTACCTGTCAGAAGTGCTGAAGTTCAAAAGCCTTGATCTAGAAAATGCACAAGTAGAGAAAATGAAGAACTTTGATTTAATCCCACAAAATATGCCTACCTATCAAGAGCTTTGAAGGAAGAGGCTTTTATGGTGAGAACATTAAGATTCCCAAGACTTAAAAAAACCAGCAAAACCCAAAAATACGGAGCAGTAATTGGAACAATTGTGCCATGTGAGGTACTTACATTTTTTTCATAGCTTTTTTTCTCTTGAGGTATAGTTGACACACAATGTTTCAGGAGTGTCAGGTATACAACAGTGATGGGACATATTCATGTGTAATGCTGTGCTCACCACAAGTGTAGCCACCATCGGTCAGTGAGGTACTTGTATTAGATTGAAACAAGCCACAGAGTTGGAATCTTTTTGTTTGTTTCACATACGTGTCTGTACCTTCTAGGATGGGATGTGAAATTATGCTTCATGTATGTTGAGAAGAGTTTACCAGATGAAGAAAGCAGGGATGCTGAAGTCATTTTTGGAGGAGGGGGAAACTTACAAAGGCCTCGGAGCCCTGAAAGAGTGCGCAGAGTTTGGGGAAAGTGGTTAGTTTTGTGTACCAGGAATGAAGATGAAGAGTGAATCGGAGGGCGTGGAAAGAGACAGGTTGGAGTCGGAGTTGGCGAGGTAGGAGCAGATGTGAAGAGCCCTGTCTGCCGTGTCGTGTAGTCTGTGGACTTGATTTCGTAGGCCTGGGGGAGCCTTGTAGGTGAGTGACAAGCGTGTTCATTTTAGAAAGATTACTTTAGGGCAGGATACGAGGGACAGAAGCAAGGAGGCCAATTAGAAACCTGGCTGTTTAAGTTCATTTGAGAAAGAATGAGGCAATGGGAATGGAAAAGGGGGATAGAGAGGGATCAAGTTCAGAGCTGCTTAGAAAAAGAACCTATGGGTTTTGGTGAAGGTAGGATGAGGACTTAAGAGCAAAAAAGAAGACTGGATTCTAGCTCCTGTGGAAATGGAGAGTATACAAGAAGCGAGTTTGAGGATGTTGCTGGCGTTCAGGTACTCTAACTGCTTCTGCTTACACCTGAAGCCCAGAAAGGTCAAGGGTCTTCTTTAAGTTCATCCAGGTAGGTGTGTGGTTGGATGAGATGCAACTCTGGTCTTTTCTCACATTATACTGCTGAGCGTGGCTACGGGCTGTGCGCTGCACAACCACGGGGTCCCCAGTCACGGCTGGGGACGTGAGTTCTGGAGTCGGGGGGCCACAGTACTTCTGCCTTACACTGAAACCAGAAGAGGCATGGGTGCTTTCGATAAAGTTTCAGTAAAATGTGCTTTTATTTAATCCTTACTATAACATGTTTAATGATTTTTTTTATTAGCTTGAGCAGGGGGAGAGGCAGAGGAAGAGGGAGGAGCAGACTCCCCAGTGAACAGGGAGCCCACCGTGGGGCTCCATCCCAGGACTCCATCCCTGGGATCATGACCTGAGCCACAGGCAGATGCTAACTGGCTGAGCCCCCCAGGCGCCCACTTATAGTAACATGTTTAAATGGGTGTAATTATTTTCAAGTAACTGAGATGTTAGGAAATCAGTGAGTTCCAGTTTGGATATGTGGAGCTTGAGGACCACAGTAGTGTTATTTGGAGTTGACCTCTTACCAAAGAAGAGAAAATACATTGTTAGGGTTTAGACTACATGTTTTATCGTTTTAATGGCCCATAGAGATAGTGTTTTAGAATTAAGGAGGAACCACTTAGCAAATTTATTCTCAGATGAAGCAAGCTTTGTTTTATGGTGGAAGCTCTCTTTATTGACGTCACTGTCTACTCTTTACAACATTGGCTGCTTCTCACAAGTGTTTGAGGCTGGGAGGCAGTTTTCTGGTTTGCCTGTCCAGTTCTTCTCTGCCAGTTACGAGCTGAATATTATATTGGCTCCATTTTCACAATATGTCCAGTATCTGACTTACCTCCACTGCTTACTCCTCAGGGGAAGTCTGGTCATCTCTCTCCTGGATTTATGAGATGTCTCTTAATGACCTGTCTCCCCCCTTGCACTCTCCCAGCCAGAATAATCCTGATGAAATTAAAGTCAGATCATGTCACTCTTCTCCAGACCCTCCAGTGGTTTCTGTCTCAGAGTTAAAGTCTTACTAATTTCCAGAACAGTGCTTGGCTTGTAGTGGGCTCTCAGCATTTGTTCAACAAATGAATGACTCCCACTTTAAAGAAACCAAAACTGAATGTTGTAGAGAGAGCATTGTAATGAGGTTTATGTAAGGACCATGAGTTTATACTTGGCTGTACATCAAAAGATTGATAAATGAATGCACACTTATGTTTAATGTTAAAATGTAGTTGTTTAAGGTATTTGTTTTCATTCGAAATGTTTTATCATTTTAATAGGCCATTTTTCAAATATCAATCAAGTGAGTCTATATAATTCATATAAAAAGACTTCTGTAATATCATATATATGGAGAGTTTGATTAGAGGAAAATAACTGGGGGCTTGTTTTAATAATAGTAATTATAATAACTATTTATGACTCTGTACAGAGTCCTTCTGTAGGCTGCATAGACCCTTGGCATGCATTGTTGGCATCTGGTCGTGTTCTCTGATGGATGTCTGAATCTTCTTTTCACTGCCGCTGTGAGAATTTGATCAGTTCAGTGTCAGGAAATGTGTGTGGCTGTTTTCAGGTGCTGTGCTAAGGGGTTGGAGCTTTTTCAAAGTTCATTCGTTAACTGATTGCAGCATAAACACTGAAACAGGACACACTATGCCCTCATTACTAACTCCCTGGATGAACTTCACCTTAATGGGGATATGACATTGTGTGACTGAAACAATTAGATTAGTAAAAGGGTGGGGTTTTTTTTTTTCAAGCTAATGACTTTAAAAGTTGGTCATTTTTTTTTTTCCTTTGCAACTTTGCTTAGAGAAATCGATTGCTTTTGTAAAATTTCTTATCATAGGCCAAAGAAAAAGACACCACAGTGTTTTTTGGTCCTGTGGGATTGAGGCTTTTGTTTTTTCTCGAAGTCAACTCTTCTGGAATGGGGTTAATTTCCTGGAGCTGTCACCTACTCTTGATTCCCAGTGAGGGCTGTGTGGTAAAGGCTTTTTGTTACAGTCCTGTAACCAGCCCGTCAGCCTACGGTTCCACCACTTCTGTCCTAACCGCTGCAGCTGTTCTGAGTGGCTTTTCCATCTTGCCTTCTCTGGGGGGCCATGCCCATCATGGCTTCACTACTGGCCTCTCACTTGGGCCCAGCCGCTCGCTCAGCTGTTCCTGTTCTGGGGAATTCCTTTCATCCGTGTGCAGCAGCCATTCCCCGTCACCTGTCTTGTCACTCTGGCTGACTGTGCTTGGGGCCAGGGGTGGTTGTTGGGTATCACCACTGGGGTGGTAGGGCCTATCTAGGTGTGCACAGGAGCGTGTGTGGGGGTCTGTCTGTAAGCTCGGCTCCTCCTGGAAGTGTGCCCGCTGCTGCCTCTAAACGTTCCTGAGCTCTTTCTCTACCAAGTGTCTGTAGCAAAACGTGTTTGGCTGTCAGAGAAGGCTTTATACGAAGAGGGATGAGTAGACTACACGCTTTGTAGTTACACTGAGAAGGGCATAGTGCTTGGAGGGAGTATGGTGGAATCACCTATCTCGGATCCCCAGTATCAAAAAGTCAGGCCTCTCTGACATGTCAGAGGACAGGACTGCTCACCTGCTGTATCAGAGGGTAACGGAAGTTGTTTCTCTTCTGATTTGCTCTAAGGGTAACTTAATGATATGTACCGTATACCAAATTCCACATGTAAATTCAGAGAGAAAAAATACAACTTGAGATTTTAATTTTTATAATGTGTTATAGAAAGCATCAAACTGCTATAGACTTTCTAGGATCCCTAATCTGTGTCACTAGGACCAAATAGATTTCTTGAAATTAATAATTGTTAGTTTTGTTTTTGAGTTAGATAATAGCATTTTGAAATAACTGATGTAGTGAAATGAACCAGTATTTTTTTTGAAGGCTGCTAAGGTGTAGACATTTTATATTCCTTTCTTTGTTGTCTTTTGATAGATGATCATTATAAATCCTTTAATTCTGTGTAGCTACAGGTAAGTTGAAAACTACTGTTACTAGCCAGAAGGTCCAAAATCTGATCCTACTGTGCTTTGTTAGCTTGTTGGCTCATTCTTTCCCTTTCTTCAGGTTTTTTTTTTATTAATATTTTACATATTTATTTGACAGAGAGATCACAAGGAGGCAGAGAGGCAGGCAGAGAGAGAGGGGGGAAGCAGGCTCCCCACCGAGCAGAGAGCCCGATGCAGGGCTCCATCCCAGGACCCTGAGACCCTGACCTGAGCCGAAGGCAGAGGCTTAACCCCCTGAGTCACCCAGGCACCCCCTTTCTTCAGGTTCTTACCAATACCAGCCTTCTCTAGATCACGCCCTTCCCTTTAATGACCCCCCGGGGGTGGGGGGGGCTGGGGAAGGAAGCCTGAAAAGTTTACATAGAACATTGCTTTATCCTGTGCTGGTAAGATAGTTTGTAACTACTTTTGTTTGTTGGAACTGGGCATTTACAGCTGGGGTTTTCTTAGAAGGTATTCTCTTTTTTTCCTCTGAAATTCTCTCTTCTTATCTTCTTATAGCGAACTCTTTTTGCTGTTTCTTTACATCTGGATAGGGAAAATGGAAACATGGTTTGTGAGAATATTTTTTCCCCTTATATTTGTGGTAACTGGGAACTCTGATTAGTGTTTCTTTTATTATTATTTGCTTTTCTTCTTTTTTTCCCCTCCCTTCCTTCCTTCCTTCCTTCCTTCCTTCCTTCCTTCCTTCCTTCCTTCCTTCCTTCCTTCCTGAGAGTGCACAGACGTGCAACAGAGGAGAGGGAGAAGGAGAAAGAATCTTAAGCAGGTGCAACACCCCACGTGGACCCTGATGCAGGGCTCAGTCTCACAACCCTGAGATGATGACCTGAGCTCAAATCCAGAGTTGGATACTTAATTGACGGAACCACCCAGGCACCCCTGTTTTTATTTTATTTTATTTTATTTTATTTTATTTTATTTTATTTTATTTTATTTTAATTTTATTTTTTAAGTAAAATGTATTAGACTAGTTTATGTTACATTAACAAATAACTGCCAAATGATTTAGTGACTTAAAATAGTAAAGGTGTAATTCCTATTTGTGTTATATATATTTGTTGTGCGTTAGCAGTAGGTCGTGGGGCGGGGGGGGGGAATCTGTATAGCGTTATTACTCAGGAATCCAGGCTGATGGAACACGCACGGTCTAGAACTAGTTGCCGTGCAGAAGGGAGAGGGGAGCTCTAGAGGGTTTCAGTTTACATGGCGCACCCGACCACAAGGAAGCCAAGAAGTCAGTCCCACTCTGTGACCAGAAGAGGAGGCCCACACCATGGTATGGGTCACTTAGAGTGCCTTTTCGCTGCAAGTAGTGGACAGCCTGAATCAAGCGAACTTAAATCATAAGGGAATTTAGTATCTCACGGCACCAAGGACCCAGAAGTTGATGGGGTTCACACAGCAGGTGGTATGATCAGGAGCTCAGTGCTGTCCTCAGGGAATTGAGTCCTGTCTGTCTCTCACCTCTGCCGTCCCTGACTTGGGGCTTTGCTCTCAGGAAGGCTTTCTTCTTGGTCAGAAGCTACTTCAGCAGTTCCAGATAGGACTTCCGGAAATGATAGTCTGTAGAAGAAGAGGGCACAGAAAGAAACTGATAACTTTTTCTTAGGAAATCTCTCCCAGAAACTCCTAGCTGGATTTCTCATTTCATTGGGAAGACTTGTCACATGTTCATTCTAAACCAGTTACCATGATTGGTTTAGAAATCATAATCTCTCTCTCTCTCTTTTTTTTTTTTTTTTTTTAAGATTTTATTTATTTGACACAGATCACAAGGAGGCAGAGAGGCGGGCAGAGAGAAAGGGGGAAGCAGGCTCCTCGCTGAGCTGACAAGGGGTAACCTTAACTTTAAAACCTCTTCCTCAGAGAGTTCAGTGATGCAGTGTATGATTGTTTTGACAAAGGTCAACCCTGTACGCATAACACTGCGGTGGGTGTCGGATACCGCCTTAATGGGACTACAAGGCCTCGAATCATCACCTGGCCTCAGTTTCTGGAACTCCTGCCTATGCAGTCAGAAGCCGACATGCAGCAAACCCGAAATGGGCCAGTGCTTCTCTTAGCGCTCCAACGGTTCAGTTTTTGCTTGGATGAGATAAAACTCAAGTGTGAATTTAATTAGTTTTTATTCCGTTTCTTGCTTTCTATTAAAGATGTATTAGTAATGTTGTAGTGATTGGTTCTGCTGTGTTTCAAATAAGGCTTGCTGTTTCTTTGAAGTCTCGAATAAGTAGTGTTCCAATTTCTTATCTCTTGAGTGCAGGCTACTCCCCTGATACGGAGACCCATTTGTGTGGGGCGGCCCCATTTAACTTCGGAAACCTTTGTTTCTTTTCTGTTCCCACAGAGTTGAGCTTCACTCTCCTGTCTGGCATCGAAGGTGGAGGTGTGCTCTCTTTCTTTATAGCCTTATGTTTGCTGTCTTTCCTTCTAATTCTTGGGCAGGACGCCCTGTGGTTCCTGCACTGGGAGAAAGCCCCTGACTGCCCGGATGCTGTCCTATGAGGCCCCGTGAGCTTCTCCCGGCTTTGCGTTTTAGCCTCGGAGCCCTCCTTCAGGGCCTGCTCTTTCACCTGCTTACAGACCTGTACCGACACATCACCTCTGAGTATTGCCTGCAAAATCCTTTTCATCTTGCCCATTTGGCTCTGGACCCTGAAGGTATTTGTTTTATGAACAAGGCCTTTTTTCATTTGTGTGTTGAGGGTTTGAAAGAAATGTTCAACTAGTTTTCTCCTCTGTGGAAAGTTCCAGCTTATGGGCACTTCTAAGTAAATCCTCAAAGAGTATGGAATGGTGGAGGCAGCTCACATTTCGACCCATTGAGCTGGTTTCTGCATGTGTAAAAATGCCTTTTTTTCTCCACGTATTTGAAAAATATCATACCAAGAAAATTTATGACACTGTGGATGGTAAAATTACTTGATTATAGTGGTGAACTCTTTTTCTTTCTTTTTTAATCTTTTAGGGTATGTTTAGCAGAGTAGATCATACCCTTGGCATCCAATAACTTAATGACATAGCTTTAGAAAAAGAAAAAAGAGAGACAAAATGGAATACCTCATTCATGGCCAGGAAGCTGACATTTCGAAGATGAGGAAATGGGCACAGAGAGGCCAAGGAACTTGACAAGCATTATGCAGCTAGTAAGTGGGCAACCTTTTATGCCCAACCATGCTGTTATGACAGGAGTTTCTCCTTGGTCTTTTCCATTAGTGTTTTGCTTTTCTTTGATGTAGTTAATTTCTTGTTTAAAAAAAAAAGTGGGAAGGGGTGGGGCCCCTGGGTGGCTCAGTGGGTTAAAGCCTCTGCCTTCCGTTCAGGTCATGATCTCAGGGTTCTGGGATCGGGCTCTCTGCTCAGCGGGGAGCCAGCCTGCTTGCCCCTCTCTCTCTGCCTGCCTCTCTGCCTACTTGTGATCTCTCTCTGTCAAAAAAATAAAATCTTAAAAAAAAATAAATAAATAAATTTTAAAAATAAAAAAAAGTGAGGGGAGGGTTAGAACTATACATTCTACATTTTTATTCTTTTAGACTAGTGACTATTAGACTTCTTTCTTCTTTAAAGCAAAATCTTTATTCCTCAGTGCATTTTTGGGTAGTTACAGAAACCCATAATTACCGACCAGAGGAACAAAAAATTGAGTTTCTTTTTGCTGAAGTAAAGAGCCTCTGGCATCTTAACTTTCTAGGTATTATTTAGTGAATTGGTCTGAGGCAGATATGAAACATCTTGTTAAGTTTATTACTTTCCTCAGTAAACCCATTGCAGAAAAGAAAATTTCAGTTAATGACCATACTTGGATTTTGCATGTGGAAACCCCTTGCCGCTGGAATGAAATATTTCCTTGGAGTTAAAAGAAAAAAAAAATCTCTTCTCTCCATCTCTGAAAGTTCTCCAGTTTTAAGAATAATAAAACATTATTTTCACATGAAAACCAAATGCAAATGAGCTTCTTTTCACATGGTGATTTCAATGATGGGAGGGTTGTAAGGTTAAATCCCTGTGCAGAATGAAGGCTCTTGTTGAATTCAAATCCTTTTAAACCAAGAAAAAAGGAAAATTTGTGTCTGATACATATATGTTTATAGAATGAGTGGTGATGCTTGTGAGTCAAAAGAGGATTTGTATGGGAATGTTTATTGGTTGAATTTGTGTCTACTTTGTGGGAGGCATAGAGATAGAGTGAACAGTGCTTTTTTTGGCTTTGTTTTGTTTTTTGTTTTTAAGATTTTATTTATTTATTTGACAGAGAGAGATCACAAGTAAGCAGACAGGCAGGAAAAGAGAGAGGAGGAAGCAGGCTCCCCACCGAGCAGAGAGCCCGATGCGGGGCTCTATCCCAGGACCCTGAGATCATGACCTGAGCGGAAGGCAGAGGCTTTAACCCACTGAGCCACCCAGGCGCCCCGGAGTGAACAGTCCTTAAGATAACTTATTGCTGCTTTTTTTTTTTTTTTTGGATCACAAATATAATGACAGAAAGTAATTTAGTAGATGTGGTGAGATCCACATGAAGGGACTGAGTGCTTGTGTAGATGGTGTAGAGTTCATCAAATGGTCGTATCATTCATAAGAAGATTGCTGTAGAAAAAGAGGTAAAAAGAATTACTTTAAGACTTCAAATAAAAGTTTGGAAAATGTTTTCTTTGAAATCTCAAGACAGTTGCCATTCACCTGTAAAATAAAATCACTTTTCACTCCCCATTCACTTTCTACTCCGAGATTCTATGTGTTTGCAGCTAAAATGTTTTGAATTTATTCATGAACATGTTTCTTTGAAAATGCAACAGATTGAGAATGTGTGGAGATAGAAGAGTTAGCTGTAGTGGTTATGGTCTCATTTGTGTCTTTGGCTTAAACAAGATTGGTCAAAATCTCTTGGTGGACATATGAAATATTTCTGTTTTAATTTCAAGATCTTACTTGAAATATAACAAACTGGTATTCTTACTTTCCCTTGGCTATGCTTTGTTGACTAAGATCAGGGACTAATTAAAAAGGACTAGTTCTACACTCTGTTGGAAAACCCACAAATGTAGTATATACTGGTTTTGGAGACCACTCTTTTCCACCCTTGGGTATGGACCCCACTTGGATCTTTTATGTCTTAAACTATGTATATTTCTGCCCCCCCACAGACTATTTTTCTTTTGGAGTTTAAAAAAGGATGGGTTGAACTAGTGATTTTCCCCTTTTGGTTTTAAGAGTAAACTCTTTCAGATACATGAGTTCAAAGTGAACAGACTTCGAAACAGTGAAATAATTGGGGAGATCCATAAATTTAATTGTTTAGAAATTTCTCCACCCTTTCTGATACCTGGTAATTAGAATTTTAGGTTGTCATTATTCTAGCCTCTCATATATCTAAATAATAAATTTTTCCCGTGTTGGAAATTTCAGCTTTATCTTTCTGTTTATGATGTTGCTTCAGATCTATTATGTCTATACTTCCATGTATGTGTTCAGCTTTGTCACTGTAATTCTGAAGTACATTAGAAACTTGTTGAGAATATGGTAGGAGATGGGGGTTGCACACCACCACCCGGACTAATCTCAACTGGTTCAGAATTGGTGATACTAGAGTTTCTGTAACTAATGGTTTGACTGACACACTTAAGAGTAGGTTTTGCCTGGACATTAAAATCATCACTATATACTTTGTCCTCTCTCCCTCTTTCTCTTTAGCTCCTTCGTTCTTTATTTAACTTTGGGAAATTGAAAACCAAAAACATTGAGAATAAAACATATTGTTAGTAACTAAGTTCAGGTTGAATCAAACAGATTCAGTGATTCATTGGCTCTACGGTCTTCCGGCTTTTGTCAGACCTGTACCTCTTCGCCCTTTGGTTTCCATACTTGTCTGCTTTTGTTTGAAAGGATAGTGGCCCTTCCAGATTATTGCAATCTGGCGTTTCCAGGGGCTGGATGCTAGTGGCCCACAGATTTATATGGTTTGAGAAGCGTAGTGTTTAATTTTAAAAATGAGATGATTTCTAGTGTCTCTCGAAGGGAAACCAAGTCTGGCAACACCAGGCCCACGATCCTGCGTGAAGTGAGGCGTAGCTGTCTTCTTTATGTGATGTACAGCTGTTGCCCGGTTACACTGAATCCCCTTCATTTTATAGTACTTGCCTGGCCCCAGAGGCATTTTCAGCCTTCAGTCCTGCTCTAGATTTCTTGCTACAGGTGCTTCCCCATTTTTATGGCATTAGATTTTCTACCTTTATTGCTGCTGAGTCTGTGCTTCCTGTGGCTTGTGACCTGGTGAAGAAAAATGAATGATTTGGGGAGCAGGATGTAATTTTACCATTTACGTAGTGGGGTATATTTGGACAAGTTTTACATCACCCCCCTACGCTTCAGATTTCTGGTGTGAGTAATGGGTATAATCCCTATCCTGTCGAGTGGTTGTGTAATGTTCTCTTACCCTCTTCTGGTTTTCTTCTCCAATTCCACTCTTCTCCAATAGTCCCTTTTGTATTACTTTAAATTTTTATGTTGTAAACGAGGTAATACTAGTTAATTCTGTAGGAATCCAGAATTATGGGAAAAGAAGGGTGAATATAAAACAAAGGGCAGGGGCTTTTTGTTATAGTGGCTTGTTTAGCAAAACTTGATGGAATTTGCACAGTGACATCCCTTGGAATGGGTGTCCCTCTGGCATTTTTAATGAGAACAGGGCTGTAAGTGTACAGATTTTAAGTTAAAACTTAAAAAGCAATATAACATTTTAAAAAATATTCTAAGAAGTATGATTGTTAAATAGTACAGTTTTCAAAGCAAGGTGCTAAAAGAATATGAGAATTGAGAATATGGCGCTATCAACAACAAATAAAAAATATAAGCATTCTGTGAATTGAAATAGGCACACCGAACATTTATTTCTGTAAGCATTTTTTTAAATATTTAGAAAACAGAGAAGAGTCCTACACTCTATTCTCATTTATAATCAGATGATCTAAGACCCAATAAAGATCTAATACTTTTTATTCACTATGCTATTACTTAATTGATAGCATTTATTATTTTTCATAGCAATTAATATTGATTTTTAATTCATAAATTATGTTTTGTATGAGAGTGTTCCTAACTGTCCAGCTAAATAGACACTTGTTTTTGTTCTGGAAGATTAATTATCTGTGCTTGCAAACCTGTGGCTTTGATGCACTTTGAAGCTAGTTCAACTCACTCACTGACAGTTGAAGAGACAGATTGGATGTTCGGGATCCTGCAAGGAATGATCAGCTCAGTCTGATCCAAGTCTATGACTTGAGTCTTCTCCATTCAGTTTATATTCTTTCTGTAATTCTTCACTAACTTAAAAAAAAAGTATTTTTCTAGAAATCATTTCTGTTCTCTTGATGTTACATGATTTTCATGCAGATTTATACTTTGAAATTAAATTCGAAACATTAGAACAGTTCAATTTTGTGACTGGGTTTTATAATTGATCCAAGTAGGATATGCATTGCTCAAAGGAAGTGTCTTTGTTGCATATCCATAATCGGTTTTAAAATACTATTTCTTACTTTGCCATAATGGTTGTGGTAGAGGTGTCTGTGGGAAAGAGTTCTTGGTGTTTTTACTCAGGAAATATAAATTGTAAAATAAGATGATCTAAAACACAGCTGTTACTTTTTAACACCCTTTAATACCACTTTGCAGCTAAATCCACAAAACCTACCAGCCCAAGGTTTCACCTAGCCAATTAAAGTTTCTATCCAGAAATTTTCCCAGTATCGACTCATTACTCCTTTTTTGTTCTCTAACAGTTGGTTCTGCCTCCAGGATGTGCCTGTGCCCGCATGCTGCCCGGGGCAGCACCACCCTGTGTAGACGAGGAGTCGAACCCAAGCGGTTGCAGTAACTTGTCTGCCAGCCTCCTCCACTGCTCTGAGCATTCTTTCCTCTCTGCAGCTCTGCGTGCTTCCGAAGTCATTACCGTGTAATGGCCTTACCTGTGCTCTCTGACCTCCTCTGGAATTCGGGAGGAAGATCACAAGTGCTTTCCATACAGATTATAAGTGGGGCATGGGACATCCACTGGCCTCAGCCGTGGCTTCTGTCCTTCGGTTAGGTATACACCTCTCGCCCAGCAGAAGTCCTGGGCGCGCCCTGCTGTCTGTCAGAGCCAGCGCGAGCCCCCGCAGCCCAGCTCTGCGGCCAAAGGACAGGAGGGGTTGCCACACAACTGCCATTCCTGGCTGGTCCCCTCTCTGATCTTACTCTTTCTCCGTCTGCAGTCACCCAGGCTGGGTGACTGGGTGGCGCTGGGACCCCGTTGTCTGGTGGCGTTGTGCTTTTCTGTGTGTCCTTCCCTGCTTGCTCCCTGGACTCTTGTTAGCACATCCCCTTTTTCTCTGAATGTGACTTTTCCCAGTGGCACTAAGATGCTTTTCCTGTTGAGTAGACCTAGATTCTGTCACTTCAGTCCATAAACACTTAAACATTCAGACAGCATCAAAATGAAACAGAATCACTTTTATTCTCGCTACTGTTCTGTCCTCTCTCCCTGTTTTCGTTGCTGTTGGTTTGTTTTAAATAAGCAAATCCTTTTAACTCTTTTTTTCTTCTCAACTCTCTTAGGTTCTCAACCCCATCCAGTCTGGGTCCTGCCTCTGCCCTGTTAGGGAAGTAGTTTTCTTGGTGATCACCAAAATACAGATGGTAATGACACCTAACAACTCGTAGGGTCCTTGGGAGGATTAAATGAATTAGTACTTGTGAGTCGCTAGGGACAGTATGCTTGATCCATGGTAAACAGTAGACGTTAGCTTTCATTGTTTTGAGTTATTTGCCACCTCCATGAATGTCTTTGTCCCTTGTCTCTTTTACTTATCAACTGTATTTGACACAGAAGATCGTCTCATCCTTTTAAAACGCTTTTCCCTTCCCTTGGCTGCTAGGACACTTTATTGTCCTTGTTCTTTCCCAGTGTCATTGACGATTTTCAGCTCCTTCATTAATTTGTTTCACTTGTCCTTTAAATGTAAATATTTCTCAAGGATCTCTCCATCCATGTGTCCTTCCCTCCAGTTACTGTTTGTGCATTTTGATTAATGCTATCACATTCTCTGACTCATTCAGGATTGTTACCTTGGAATCATCCAAAATTCTGGCTTCTCCTTCATTTCCTTTCTCCATGCTACCCCCAGATCTAGCCTTTTTTCCAGTTCCTATTCATCGCACCTCTGTCATTTCTTGCACAGCCTAGTCACGTTCATTGCTGCTATTCCGTTTTAGGTCTCAAGTCCTTTAACTTCTCCCTCTTCACATTGCTACCAGAGTAGCTTCCCTAAAGCTCAGCTCTGATATCATACCCCATTGCCAAAGTGGTGGTCGCCAAAGAGGGGTGCTTACTTCATGGAGAGAATACAAATAGATACATTTGGATGCAGGAAGAAAATATGAAGATTTGTATTTATGCTTAAATGGAGCGTTAGTAACATTTGATGTGTTAATTGACATTCGTACCACCATTGGATCTGTAAGTCATTTATTTCATTGGATTTGTAAGTCATTTATTTGGTCATATATCTTGAAACTTCCTAAGGGAAGAATGTGAGGTGAATTAATAGCCCTCCATTGTTTGTTTCATTTCAGCATATTGCGGTTGATTACAGTTTATATTTGCCTATTTAAGTGGTTATATAGAGTGTATTACTCAATTTTTAATAAGCAAATGCTCTCAAAATGGATAAGTGACTTAAAAAATTCTTACAAAAAAGAAGATTGAAGATAATGTTAATAAAGCCAGATGAATAGGTTATAGATGGGGGAGAGGAAGAGTGTTTGAGTGAGAGAGAACGGTGTGTAGGAACTTGTGTAGGAATGCCATTCTGGATTCTGGGACAGCTCGAGGCCCCTTCGGTGCTACATGTTGGGCAAGAACTTCCTTTTTTCTGGCTTTGTGTTTGCTTGTATGGGATGGGCCTCCTTTGGGATAATATTACATTCCTGGCCTCTCTAGGAGCCCTCACCTACTCTTCCCTCTACTCTTTCTGGAGTTTGGAAAAAGGAGCTGTGCGTGTGTCTAGCTCAGCTCAGCATGTCCTACAGAGAGCTTGTATTCTGCCCTGCTCGTTCATGCTGCTTGACAGGGGCAGGCCTCTGCGGGAAGCCTTATGGCTGCTGAGCTCCACCTGTGACTGGGTGGGTAAACTGGCTTAATTCTGGGCTAACTGATCTAAGCTACCTTTTCCAATCGAGGCTTTATTAGTAATAAAGCTGATATGTGTGTGTGTGTGTGTGTATATATATATATATATATTTTTTTTAATCTCCATCTGTCTGATTTCCCTCTCTGTTTCTCACTGATTCTAAACTTGGGAAGGCGGGGGAAGCCTCCATCTCTAAAATCAAGTTACTAATTACTAACTCTGAGAATTGTTTTATGAGGATAAAAGATACAGAATGAAGTTTTTGAAAAATAAGCTGTCTAAAATGTATAGATATTTATAAATATTCTTTAGAGGGGAAAGTAGAAACAAGCTGGGACCTGTTACTTTTATACTTAACTGCCATCCACAGATTAAATCCTATTGCCAGCTGCCCCTGCCAAGTCCCTGGATTATGGGAAGTGGTTGTGGCGGTGGGAGGGAGGTAAGGGGAAATAACAAATGAAAAAGATCTCACTTTGAATGTTATCTGGATATCAGGTTCTCAATTGTAGAATTATGGTATCATAGAATCTGGGAATAATGGAATACCAGATCAAGGAAATTAATTTTCCAACAGGAATAGGGAAAGTTAAATGATTTCAAAGGACACCACGCAAAGCAAAGATTGCCTCAGCTTTTCAAAAAATATCACAGTGTTATTTGGCCTTTTCTTAGTTAATGAGCAGTGGGAAATGTGCTTGCATTAGAATATCAGAGCAAAACCACAATTCCTACTCCCACTTAAGAAAATCCTAGAATTTGAGAGAATATACTTGTTACTATATAAGACTAGAAAGAAAATTATTTGCATTTTTCTGTTGGATTTGATCCTTTCCTTCATATATGAAATGATACAACCCATACATGGCAAAACTCAGTTTAGTTTTTTGAGAGTTTTAGATGGAGTGATTTAATGGCTTGGAGCATGACTCAGGTGTGGCACAGGCATGAAATCCTCTGTAATGACTCATGAGAATCGCTGCTGCCACAGAGTTTTAGAAGCTGGGGACCGAACTCTCTCTGAAAATACATTTTTTAAAAAAGATTTTATTTATTTATTTGACAGAGAGATCACAAGTAGGCAGAGAGGCAGGCAGAGAGAGAGGGGGAAGCAGGCTCCCCAATGAGCAGAGAGCCCCATGTGGGGCTCGATCCCAGGACCCTGAGATCATGACCTGGGCCGAAGGCAGAGGCTTTAACCCACTGAGCCATCCAGGCGCCCCTGAAAATACATTCAATTGCATTTCTAAGTAGGTAAGTAGATAACAGCTGTTTGAATCTGGTGGTAACGTGTGTTTTGGGGATCTGGGGGAGAAGATAGAGTATACTGCTTTTATATTAGAGAAATTGTGTCCTCCACCTTCCCCCATCTGGTTCAATAGAGTACAAGAGCAAAGACCTGATCAGTTCAGGGAGTGGCCCATTTATCCACAAAGTGGCTTGGAATGAAAGATGCTAAAAGATGGCAGGATTTGGCTGGTACTAGTTAACCATGTAGAATGTGGAAAAGAGAGTTGATGTGTGGCTTACGTCATCTTAGGGTTCCTGGGAAGGACATGAGAACCCACTGGTACCACTTTCTCTGGGACAAGGAGGTGTTGCTGAGAAGCCCTGCTTTGTAAATTTGTTTGATTTCAACTTTAGGGAAAAACTATCGGGTGAAGTCTAAAAGTTTGAGAACTGCAGTGTAGCTGTCAGAGAAGCCACAGCTTGGATGAACCGTTTCAGCTGCTATGATTAAAGAAAAGCAAAACCAAAAATTACAAAAACAGCATTCTCCCCCATTCCTCAAGCTCTAAACCAGTGGGCAGGCACCTTGCAAACCAAAGAGATTGAATACAATGGAGAAGATCCAAAAACGGAACCAGACATGACCTGTAAGGCAGGAAGTGCAGCTTGGGCCTCTATTGAAAACAACTCAACAATGATATCATTGGCTAGGGACGGAGAAGGCTATTTTATAACTCAGATACGAGCGTAATAATTACAGTTCTCTGTAAGCAACACAGCAGAAGGCTGTGTGATCACCTCACCTGTCTGGAGTATGGGCAAAAATGGGAAACCAGGCAGAAAATTTCTCTAAATATCCCAAATTGATGACATTAAACTTTACCTACTCAGATTTCATTATCTTTGAGTATGATTCTACTTAGCTTGGTTATGTGGTTATATTAGAAATATGCAGTTGGAAAAGAGGCTCCGTAGGCATCTGCGGTGACGGTATAAAGCAAGTATGTGGGTGGGGAGGAAAATTAGATGATTACCTAACAATGAGAAAGGAGATAAAAAAAACTGTAGAAAGCAAATACGAGGACTTAAAATCTCAGAAGCTGTGTTCTAATTAGGATAAAAGCAAAGAGTTTTTGTCTCAGTAAGCCTTTAGGTATCAGAATTACAATAAGGTTATTCTATAGAGGTCAAGACTATGGTTTATACGCTGTTCTCTGGGAAGAGGTTGTGGTGGAGATATCAATCTATTAGTGACGTCTGCTACCTTCATCGATCACTATGGCTGAATGGGAGATAACCTCTTGGAAGTTTATATCATGTATAAAATGATTGCTAATAATAATAAGGATAATGTTAAAGATTGAGTCTTAAAAGAACAAGTCCAATGTCCAGAAAACTCTCAAGAACTTGCCATTCACTTGGCATTCTATACACAGTTTCAGAGATGATTATCTAGTTGAAAGAAACATAAGGTAGTCATGTGATTTGAAGTTATAGATTAAAAATACGTTTGAATTTCAGTGGATTGTTGGATATAAATCTTAACTAAAATTTTCAGTATTATGGCGTCAGACCTCTAGATGTAGGAAGGGCTTATGGAGATTTTATGTAATTCCTGGTTTCTGCCAGGCTGTTTTACTGAATTTAGAAGCCTATCATGTTAGAGGTAAAAATTATTGACAAGTTGAAAAAAATGAGTTTTGGTTTTGAAATTAATAGAAAAATTAGCTGTGGTTGCTGTGGGAAAGGAAGATAAACAACCATGATACTAAACAAACTTTTGTTTAATCATGCTAGGATTCAAAAGTATATATTCTGTCTTTCTAAAAATCATCTTTTAAACTTTCACAGAAATGTCTTAGAGCTGCTTTATTTTCCACGTTCCTGGAAAAACAGTCCATTCCCCTTTACTATCTGGGTTTAATGTCTCCATAAAATTTTTTTTTGTGTTTTAAAGCCAATTTACAAATAATTTATAAAACAATGAAGGGATAATGAGAAATGGCTTTATTAGGACTACTAAGAACTTAAGCGTAGCAAATCCTTAAACAAGATTTGTATAACCAAAATGGGTAACATTCTCTGAGTACAACTGCTCCTTGACTGTTATGCATGAATCTGGAAATACCCATCTTATACATACTGATTCCAGATTTCAAATATATCTCTAATCACTTATCATTACTTCTATTTTATTTTATTTATTTTTGAGAGAGAGAGAGAGACAGAGCATGTGTGCGAGAGGGTGGGGGAGCGGCAGAGGAAGAGGAAGAGAAAATCCTAAGCAGGCTGCATTCCTAGTGTGGAGCCCAATGTAGGGCTCTGTCTCATGAGCCTGAGATCATGACCTGAGCTTAAGAGTTGGGCTCTTAACCAACAGAGCCACCCAGGTGCCCCTACTTCTTTTAAACCTTTTTTTTTTTTTTTTAAAGATTTTATTTATTTGACAGGTAGGCAGAGAGGCAGGCAGAGAGAGAGGGGGAAGCAGGCTCCCCACTGAGCAGAGAGCCTGATGTGGGGCTCGATCTCAGGACCCTGAGACCATGACCTGAGCAGAAGGCAGAGGCTTTAACTCACTGAGCCACCCAGGTGCCCCTGGGTGCCCCTACTTCTTGTTCTTCTTGCACTTACATCATCAAATACCATGCTTGAAGAATTTTTTTGAATTTTGGACAACTCATAGTTTTGTGGAAGAGAAGACGACCATTGTCTTTGCTCTATAATTGCAAAACATTTTTATTCCTAGGTTTGTAAATGTCATTTAGTGTGATCAGTCCCATGAATATTTTTCATTTCCATATCACATACCTCCTTTCAGTCCTCTTTCTTCAGCATGTCACCTTGCAATCTACTAACGAACCACAGGAAGTAAATTTTGACATGTAAACATCACAATAAATGAATGAATACTGTTACAGGTCCTTTTAGCAAAATGCCCTGGTCCACATTCTTGTTGTAAAATATGATGTAGCCCTTCCTGTTGAATGACTTAAGAGAATGACTTCTCTCACTTCCTGTGAGAATGCCTTACTTTTTGTACTTAGAAATATATTGTTACTGAATGTGAGAAAAATCCATCTACACTACTTCATTTGAAGACTGAATCTGAGATTTTATTTACATGGTTAATTTCATCATTGCCATTAGAATCTGGAGAGCTGCCATCTGTCTCTGTACTCATCTTCTAATTTGTCTAATTGTGACACGTCTTCGTCATTTTTATTCTCTTTGCCTTTATGGTGAGACCGTAACAATTTCTGAATCCTCAGCTATGTTCAGTGCAAGCTAAAAGCAGATGACCAAGTTAGTATGTTCAGTCTAAAACTTTCTTGAAAGATCATGTCATGCTTTGGGCAGTACAGTAAGGAAACTGAAGGATGATACAATCTTAACAATGTTTTTCATTATTAAATCATCCTTCTCTAGAAGAACCCACCATCCTTCTGTCTGCTTGTCTTATTCTCTTTTTCTTTTAAAGCAAAGTTGGGTATAATTGTTTAGTAATAATGAAATAATCTTAGGGTAATTTGTAAGAGTAGAACATCTTGCAAATAGCAAACTGTTTCAAGACACAGGAAAAATAAGGGCACCAAGATCCCATAATGTATCTTACGTTTATAAAATGGTCCCCTGGACTCATCTGGTAATTGCAAGATAAAATAAATTTTATACTATCTTTAAAAAGAATAGGTAGATTTTCTCTGTGTTATTTGGAAGACCTCTAGGAAAGAATAAGTCGTGAAATACAATCCTTACAAAATAGAACTACTTGAAAAAGAAACTCAAAAACTAGATTGGGTACAGTGGACCCTGATGGTTCGATGAGGGCGATTGAAGATGGTGGGCAGTGTGATGTTTTATCGAAGCAGAAGAGAAGGGATGGGTGCCAGGAACAACATGAGAGAGACGGGCCTGGATCTGCTCACACCGGCAATCTTGGGCTGTTAGAGTGTGAGAGTCTCCTTTCCGCTTTGGTTTCTCTGGTGGGGCTGTATTGGGTTTACGCTAAGATGTCACACCCCACTTTTTTTTTTTTTTTCAAATGTTTCATAGATTTTGGTTGCTGGAAGTCTTCCAGAAATGTAGAGACACTTATGTTAGCCAGTCCAAGTCTCAGGTAGATAGGCGGAACATTCTCAAAACCCTTCAAGATTTGTAGTGCAGCTTGGAACTCTTATACATCAGTGAATTATTTTTTTGGTGCTTCTGGTGGGCCTTGCTTTGACTTTATTGTCTCTCAGAAACTGGCGTTGGTAAGAATTTTGGTTCTTTGTAAAGTTTTCTTGTCGTTAGTTTGTATGTCTTCTTTATTTACACTTTCTTACCAAAAGGTGCCAGATTTGGGGAAGGACTATTAAAAAGAATTATTTTGGGTTGGAGGGTGGCACCGGGGTGGCTCAGTTGGTTAAGCATCTGCCCTTGTCCCTGATCTCAGGGTCCTGGGATTGAGCCCCTCATCAGGCTTCCTGCTCAGTGGGGAGTCTGCTTCTCTCTCTTCCTCCACTCGTCCTCCTAATGCCCCGCTCATGCTCTTTCTCTCTCTCTCTCTCTCTCAAATAAATAAATAAATTTGGAGGGGGGGGGCAGGTGAGTATTGTATTTGTTCTCAGCCAAAATTTAGAGTATCTTAGAAGAAGCTCAAACAAATGAAAAGCCAGTGCTGCTATGAATTTGGTAGAAAATGTCACAACCTTCTTGTGACATGCCTTAATTCATTGGCTCATTCTGCCTGTTCCCAAAATCTGATTAGCTGAGCTAGATTCAAGGCTATGTAAGATGTGGTCCTAGGCAGGCTTTTTCCTCTTCCTACATATTATTCACTCCAGCTGAATCAAATCAGTCTTACTTTCCTAAGATATTTCCACACCGTTAGGCACATAGCTTGGCAGGGGGAAGTACAAAGGGACTGGAGTCAGATCAACTTCGTTTTGAACCTTAAGATTTTCAATCTTGGGAAGGTCATTTGACTTCTCTGAGCCTTTCATGCTTCACTTACAAATGTTGCTCAGTTGTCATGTTTTATTTATTTATTTACTTATTTATTAAGATTTATTTATTTAGTTTAAAGAGAGAGAGGCAGTGGGAGAGGAAGTGAAATCTTTGAGACTCGCCACTGAGCACAGAGCCTGACGTGGGGCTAGATAGATCCCAGGACCCTGAGATCATGGCTTGAGCTAAAATCAAGAGTTGGCCGCTTAAGCAACTAAACCACCCAGGCGTCCCCAAAGGTATGATGTTTAAATGCCATGATAAATGTGAAAGCATTTGACTTAGAGGTCACTTAGTAAATCATCTCCTCCCTTACCCTTAACTGAGCTGATATTGTAATGATCCTTGCCCCTTCTTAAGAGGCAACTACACACACGCATACACACACACAGTAAATTTGAAAGTTGTCTTGAGAATTGTAGTACCCGTTGAGATGATTTTTTAAGGTATAATTCTACTTATACTCTTGATCTACCACTTGGAAACCTTGCCCTTCTTATATGTTGTCCCCAATCCCACTGACATTGGGGGCTAATTCTCTTGGGCTATAAAAGCATTCTTGTTGTTTTTCTTTTCTGTGTATAAGCAAAACAAAATAATATGTCAAGTCAAATGAATAGCAAAAGCAATATCCAAGCAAACAAAATATCTTCCTCTAAAACCAACTCCTAAAGCTGCATTCAGCTCAGATTTATCTTTGGAAGGCCGAACTCATTGGCTTTCATGGCATTACCATGGAACATCCCAGCCGAACCATAGCTTAACATGATTAAAGCGAAATCTACTTCAGCATGTACCTCTTGTATTCTTGATCTGAATTAGTGGCACTGTCATTCACCCAGTCGCCCATGGTAGTACATGTAATTTATTGAGGTATGATTTATGTACGGTAAACTATACCAATTAAAGTATGTAATTTGACCAATTTTGACATCTGTTCACTGCAAAACCACCACCTTAGTCAAGATATGAAATACTGCCATCAGCCTGAAAAGTTTCCTCCTACCACTTTGCAATCAATTCTTCCTTCCTCTGTCCTTGGCCCTAGGGAACCAGTGATCTACTTCAGTCACTATAAATTAGTTTGCATTTTCTATAACAGTGTATAAATGGATTCATAGCTGTATCAGAGTTCACTGAGAAAAAGAACTAATAGGATGGATATAGATATAGCTGCTGTGTATATCTGTAGATATATAAAAAGATACATTTTGAGGGATTGACTCACATGATTGTAAGGGCTCACAAGTCCAAAATATTCAAGGCAGGAATACAGGAAACTAACGGAAGAGTTGCTGTTACAGTGTTGAGTGTGAGGTCTGTGAGGCAGGCCGGCAGGCTGGAAAATCAGACAGGAGTTGGTATTATAGCCTTTAGTCCAAAATCTGTAAGGCAGGCTGAAGATTTGGGCAGGGTTTCTATA
Source organism: Procyon lotor (assembly GCA_028646535.1). Classification (NCBI taxonomy): domain Eukaryota; kingdom Metazoa; phylum Chordata; class Mammalia; order Carnivora; family Procyonidae; genus Procyon; species Procyon lotor. The sequence goes on along the minus strand of CM053616.1, from coordinate 7,758,337 downwards.
GTGTGGTCTTGAGGCAGGATTCCTTCTTCTCTGGGAAACCTCAGGTTTTGTTCTTATGGCCTTCAGCTCCCCATAATTGGATATCATGTGTTGCAAGTTTCTTCTTCAGAAAGGACTTTCTTTTCTTCCCCTAAAGTTAGGACTCTTTTAAACTTTTTTTTTTTTGGTCTGTGTTCAAGCCTTCATTGTTTTCGAACTTCACACTGAAGTATTTTTCTACTGGTATCCTACTCATGGTGTCTTCCTTCTCCAATCCATTTCTGTAATGCCGCACGCTATTATTCTAAAGGTCAATCTGTTCATCGTACTTCCTGCTGAAATAACTCCCTCAATAACTTTCCATTTCCCCAAAATTGCCTAAGTCTAGGTGATGTCCTCTGATGTATTGTCCATATTATAGAATGTAGCTTGGGAGAGAGCAAATCAGCCAGTTTTCTAGGTAAAGGAATGATCTCAAACTTGGAGGACTTAGGCATTATAACATTCTGTTGTCATTATTTCTTTTATTAGCCTGAACTCTTTTTAAAAAAAAAAATTTTTTTTTTATTTAATTCTTTTTTTAAGTAGACAAGCCCCCCTCAAAGCTTGAACTCGTGACCCTGAGATCAAACCTGAGCTGAAATCAAGAGTTGGACACTTAACTGACTGGCTACTCAGATGCCCCTAACCTGAACTTTCTTTAATGCATTGCTATTAATATTCTTCTTAGTTCCTAATATAGACCATTGTGACATAAAGTTTTTGTACCTGTTATTTGTTTTTTTTCCTTTAGGAATTAAAAAAACAGTAATGGAAATCACTGACTTGAAAAGAAAACCAGGCAACCAATAATTTTTGGATGCTATATTTTAAAAAAATCTTTTAGTTTTATATGTAGAGGGCCTCATCTTTTTAAACGATCTATTTATTCATTTTAGAGAGAGTGTGAGCAGGGGGATGGTCAAAGGGAGAGGGAGAGAATCTCAAGGACACTCCTCTCCCCCTGTTGAGCCTGGAGCCATGCAGGGCTAGGTCCCAGGACCCCGAGATCATGACCTGAGCTGAAATGAAGAGTCGCCCTTATAACCAACTGAGCCTCGCAGGCGCCCCTGTAGAGGACCTAATTTAAAGAGAATAATCTGGAGAGTAAATATAGCTTTCAGTTTAATTAAGAAGTAACTTTTGTTGAATTGGCAGTGGAGGATGTGTTGAAGAGAATAAGAACATCGCTGATCGTTATTCTTAATTTTTTCTGACATGTTGTATACCATGGTTGTTCTAGCAGGGCCTTGCCGTTTTGGTTTGAGACAGGTTTCTAAGCAGCAAGATGACATATTTTTAGAAATGTAGAAGCATGTGTTCAAATTGAGTTTGTTCTTTGGATGATTTATTTTTTAATGTAGGTAGCATTAGTGTTCTAACAGGCATCTCATAAAACTATTTTATGACTGCTAATCTAGATTGCACACAAACTAGGTCTCCAGGAGATAGAGTAATTTAACCTGGAGTATAACTGAGAGTCACTGTGTGGTAGTGTATTGATTTTAATGTTTACAGCTTGATGATATGGTATAGATTTCAGTCATTCCTTAATATGTTTGCTCAAATTATGCTTTGGAAATATTTTAAGTTGAACCTTCGGCTTCCTATGGTCCCTTGAGGTTAGCTGGGGGCTTATACCTCTTTACCTCTAGGAATGAGAGTTGTGGGGGGTGATAAACTCAAAGGCGCCTTTAGAATCTGTAATGATTCTGTTGTATTCATTAAGGAATCTGATCCCGTTGAGCTCCTATTAAAAACCTTCTAAGGGTTTCCCGTTGCATTTAGAATAAAATGCAAACACCGTTTCAGGCCTATGAGCTCCTGACCCTCTTCCCCTTATTAGCCCGGCTTCAGCTGCTCAGCCCTCTGAGCAAGTTCATTCCCTCCTCCAGCCTTTGTACTTGAGGTCACCTCTGCCTGTAATCCTCTTCCTTCAGACCTTCCGATGCCTTCTTCACTTCTCAGATCAAATGTCATCTCCTCAGAGAGGTCTTTGCCAGTGTTTTCTTCTCCCCAGTCACCTTATTCGATTACACTATGTTAATTGTCTTCTAGTACTCATCGCCCTTGCTCTCATTGGTCAGTGAGTCTCAAAAAGAGTCTGTGCCTTGCTGTTTAGTTCCATTTCCTGCTGTATCCCCATGCATGGGACACCTAGTGGGTACTTTGTAAGCATTCGGAGGGATGAGTATTCCTTACAATTATACTCACTGAAATAAAGTGATTCGTTTAAAAACAATATGTGACTAATTCATATGATTGTCTGTTTAAATCACTCAATAATTGATTCATCTTTTCATTACATAGCACAGAATTCAATTATGGTTAGAAGCAGATCCTGTCTCTTGTGGCTGGGGCCAGTATGCAGATACAAGATCCTCTCTTTTATTCAATTTTTCAGGTCATGATTTCTATCAATTCTTTAAAAGAGATAGCTGAATAATAATTACCTTTTTTAAAGTTCTAAGTTTATATTCTAGAGGCCTTTTGGAAATTTATGAAATGTCATTAAATCATGTGCCCTGCTTTTTTTTTTTTTTTTTTTTTTAATTGTGGCTGAGGCAGGGTGGTGGATTGAGAAGATTCTGGATTGGAGGTCAGGAGACCCTTTAATTCTGCCAGTAGTCAAGTCTCCACATGAGTCTTCTGGCGCTCGGTTCCATAATTTATAAAATAATAAGGTTGGATAAAATGATCTTCAATGTTTGTTCTCTTTTGGGGCGCCTGGCTGGCTCAGTCAGTAGAGTGTGAGACTCTTAATCTCGGGGTTGTGAGTTCAAACCCCATTTTGGGTGTAGAGCTTACTTAAAAAAAAAAAAAAGCTTATCCTCTTTTAATAGCATATAATTATGTAATTCCAGCCATGAATCCGTTATTTTTTCACTTTGGGGATTTTTTTAAAGTTGTGTGGATGTGTAATATATATGATAGTTGTTAGATATCATTACACTTTTGCAAGACTGGTAAGTCAAATTTGTTTAATTTAGCAGAACATTAAAATATCCAAAAGATTCAGCAGTGCTCGGGTTTATTTCACTTTTTTTTTTTTTTGGTAGCAACTGTGGTGAGAAATACCATACATGATTTAGTGGAGGTATTGATTTTAAAAGTGACAGTATTTAAATGTATAATAAAGGTTTGTCTTTAGGATACTAATTTTGGCCTTATCACTGTTAAAAGGATACCAATCTCTTCTTTAATCATTTAAGAATTTTATAATTTGGCATAATGTGTCCTATTTCACATCGGTTTTATTTGAAGTTCATTTAATTCATCATTGGCATTAGATACATAACAGAAATATATTTATGGAAATATATAGAAATACTATAGAATACCATATGTTCTGTTCTATATTCTTTAGTTCACTAGTCCTCAAACTTTAGCATGGGCATCAAAATTGACTCTAGGATTTGTTCAGAGATTGCTGCCCCCCTCCTGAGTTTGTGATTCAGTATCACATATCAGTATCGGATGGGGACTGAGGACTTGCAATTTTCAAAGTTCCCAGGTGATGCTAATGCTGCTGGTCCAAGACTCACACTTTTGCAAACCCTTGTTGTAGTTTGTCGGGTTCTTCCTTTGCCCTCGCTGGCGACATCCTGATACAGAGCTGTCCAGGTTCGTCCTTGTTGTGCAGTGATGTAGTGATCTCAGCAGTACCAGGCCCCTTTCCCTCATTACCTCATAGTCCTTTGATTCCCTGGTATTATATGATATCGAAGATTCTTTCCACTCTCCTGGTAAGTGTGATACATGGAACACGGTGCAATGCAGCTGGACCCCTTACCAGTAGCATGCTGCTGGTAACTTAACATTGTGGAGTGTGTGTTTAAATGGGACAGCGTGTGTTTAGAGGTGATGGGCAATTTACTCCTGCCAGTTTGACAACACTGGCTTTAGAATCAAATACTTGGGCTCAGAGGTTAGCTCTACCACTTACTGGCTATTTAAGTTTGTGAAAATTATATAACTTTTCTGAATCTTAGTTTCCTAATTTCTAAAACAGGGTTGATAAAATCTGCCTTATATGATTTTCATGAGGACTTAATTAAATTAGATAAGGTGTATAAAGTACTTCCTGGGTACTCAGTAGTTTGGTGGTTTCATAAAAGGTCACATGTCAGTATAAAGGGTCGTAACCTCCATGTATTTTGGATAGCCCTGCGTTGCTCTTATAGGTATTCATGTCTTGCCTTAACTGCGTGTTGCTCACCCAGCCTGCTGCCAGGAACCTCGCC
>CM053616.1:7701999-7745403 GCA_028646535.1 Procyon lotor | reverse complement strand
AAGTACTCCTCACCTGTTTGGTTATCAGGTAGCGTTATCAGTTGTAAATGTAACCATAAGCCAGGTAGCCTGCAAACAAAAAAGCCTCTGTGCAGCCCCAATAGACCCTGCAGAATTTAAGTAAAAGCACTTGGCATTACTCGGAAGTAGCAGTCATAAAAGTGGGAGCCAGCCAGCCTGAGACCTCAGTAGTCCCTGAGGACATGTTTATGAATATCATTTATTATACCTTACATATCCTTTAATAATGATGACTCAAGACCATCAAGAAAAAATATTCACTGTTTATCTGACTTTTGACAAAGCAGGACAAGTTACGGTATATTCAGAATTATTGAGATAAACTTACTGCCAAAAGAATAAATTCTTAGATATCTGTAAAGCGCTGTGATCTAGAATAGCGCGTGATCTCCAGTTACCAACTACCGGTATTAAAAATGTTCCAGAAGAAGTCCCAGGCTTTAAGTGGGGCAGGGGAATGTACCCATAGTAACTCCTGATGGTAGTGTGCATGCTGGCGGTGTGCGATGGGGAGAAACAGGCCAGGAAAGGTACTTAGGTGGCTCTGCCGTAGTTGAGGGGCTAGTGGGCAGTTAAGGTCAAAAACCACAATCTGGGGGTCCCTGGGGGGCTCAGTTAAGCGTCTGACTCTTGGTTTCAGCTCAGGTCATGATGCCAGTATTGTCGGACCAAGGCTTGTGCCAGGCTCATGCTCAACACAGTGTCTCCTGGTCTCTCTCTCTCTGCTCCTACCCTGCTTGCTCTGTCTTTCATTCTCATAAATAAATAAAAATAAAATCTTAAAAAAAAAAAAAAAGAACCGTAACCTGGATGTAAGTATGAATAACCGAGGGGAAGGGCTGGCATGCAAGAGATATGTCTGGCCTGCAGGGCGAAGGAACTAACCAGAGGCGGACAGCAAGGGGGAGGAAGGCTTTAAAAGTGCCCCCGGGTTTTGCAGCCCTAGAGTCTGGGAGATTGTACGACTGCAGAGATGGGACAGGCGGCCGGTTTTGCAGTGAGGGAGACCGGCTTTGTTTTCCTGGTGCCAAGCTGAGCGGCTGGCCGAGACCTGGCGGGCCTTCGGACTGGAGAGCCTGGAGCACTCAGAGCCTCTTTCTAGCTGTTCCCAAGGCAAGCGGAGACAGGCCTGCTTTTATTGTTGCCCTGGTAAGTGCTTAAAAATTATTGGTTGGTTTGTAGTTCTTTTGAGTTTTGTGGAATGATTGGATTTGCTTGAAAACAAACTTTGTTCAGATACAGTTTTTACTTTCAAGCACCAAGTCAGCAATTAGACCTGCTCATGCCCTTGGAGAGTGAAACAGAAGCTGGGGCAGGCTTGCTACAAAGCCTGACATTGCCGTGAAGTCATGAGTTTTCTCTTGAAATGTTCTGTAAAATCTCCATTCTACACTATGTTTATTTTAATATATAATTTTTTTCAATATGAAAGTATTAATAATTGTTCTCAATCCAAAATGAGGAGTTTCCTGCTATCTTTCTTTTGTGGTTTTGCTTGGCTCTTCTTCCAGAGTTGTTTTCATTGTTGTTCTTTAAGTAAGCTCTGCACGCAACCTAGGGCTTGAACTTACAACCCTGAGATCGAGAGTCACGTGCTCTCCCAACCCAGCCACCCAGAGCCCCTTTACTTGGCTCTTCTTGGTTCTACATAGGTACGTATGCTTTGCTCTTGACTGAGTTTTAAAGGGAAATGCAGTCTCTTGCCAGCAATGTGACAGTTCCCTTGGTACATCATTGAATGTTCTTGCTATGTTATTTCCATGGTCTTCACAGGAATATTCTAAATTAGCAAAGCATTATGAAATTCTTTTAGGAAAGCAGGATGGTATAGCTCATATCATTGGAACTTTTGGCTGGATTTATAATAGGATAATAGGGAATGCCTGAAGGGACTAGTTAAGACTTTCTGTCTTTTTAGAATATGATGTTTATTATTAAAATGGCTGATTAATAATTGCAGGTATTGTCATTTAAGGTTAAGAGTCCAAGTGCTTAAGTAGGTGATCTTGAGGGAAGTCAAATCTTAGGTGACTTGAATCAATATCTTTCAAAAAAGTTACTACCCTGCCTGTTAACGAGCATACTCCTTTTTCTGGATTGAGACATTTTCTCTTTTTCTGAATAAAGAAATATAAAAATAACTTTTCTTTTTCAGTCTGAGTATAGTCATCTTGGATTCCTATAGCCGGGGAGATTTTATTACAAACTTAGCACACGTTTTTCTAATCAGAGCGATTAAATGAAACCTGTCTTTCCATGCTGCAACCTTACTTCAAATGAGTGCTACAGAAATAGGAAACTAGACTCAAGGGGGCATACACAGACTTGGAGAGCTTTCCATCTTCCAAAGAGCTGGAGCCTGAAGTCAGCTTAGAAAAGAAGTATTTTCTCAGGCATAATTTATTGAATATTTAAAGATGTTTTTCAGCCTTGGGGTAGAACTGTATTTATTATCCCATTTGTGCTTCCCAGACACTGACGTGAAACAGTTTACCTTATTGCTGATGTCCTTTCAGTATAAATGACTTCTCCTAATTTTTTCAAGTGGCATTGTCACTTTTTTTAGTTTGGAAAACAAATTCTGATTTTGCTGCCCTTTTCTGACTGGTTGCATTTGTTGTCTTCTCACTTTTCTTCCAGCCTACTTCCTATCTTGTTATGGATGCATTCTAATAACTTCTGTAACTACTGGCTTCCCCATACTTAATGCAAAGGAGCAACGCATGGATAAACAAGTTAAAAAGGAAAGTCTTCATTTTACTATCAAGCTCTGAGTTTGAATTATTTTTTGATAACTCAACAGCCCTACTAAGGATTCTCTTTTTAAATTTCCCTTTTTTTCCTTTCCTCTCTTTTTAAAGTTTGGATTTTCCCCTATATTTGATATTTTGTGCTGCACAAATGCTTTTGCAATTAAGAATATAGTTTATTCATGGAATAGAATTGAGAGCGTAGTTGGGTTAGAAAATCTGTGTGAGTTTTATCCAGTGGATGTAGATTGCAGGGGGACACTTGCTGTGACCTGCTGGTCCCCTAGTTATTTGCATAGAAAAATCAGTTCTGAAAAGTTATTTAATAACATAGAGGGATTTTCTGTACTAAGAAATATGGCTTTCAGATACTTTGAAGAGACTGTAACAGCAATAAGTACATATAAAGAAGTAGGTGCGTTTGAAGATCTTTCCTCTGTAACGTGGGCTACTAACATCTGCTTGCTCTGTAGTGTCGGTAACAAATCAGCTTTCTTCACTAAGTACTGTGGGTCAGGAGATGAGTGAGACAAGCCCTGGAGAGCATTCCCATGCATATGTCTCTGCTGAGCTTTTTTAAGATGAGAAGGGAAGTTAACCTGGTGAAAAAGGTAAGGAAGAACATTCTAAGCAGAGAGAGACATCAGTGACACATGCGAGCATATAGGTGTGTTCCGGGTACTGCAGGTGGGTCTAGTGGGACTAGTGGGATGGAAATTAACCTGGAACTTGCAGAAAGGTGGACCTGCCCAGGTCAGCAGGGATGCGGGAGCAAAGAACTTTCTTTGCTCCGTTGTTCCTAGTTTAATAAGGCACTGCTGTCCAGTGGGTAAGAGCATGGTTCTAGGTTGGATCCTGGCTTTTCCTTCTTTAACCTGCTCTGTGGCCTGGGGACAGCTCTCTTGGTCTCTGGTGCCTCATCAGCAAATTGGAGCTAATAATTGTACCTACCTCCTAGAAGTGTCATCATGATTAAATAATGCCAGTGCTTGAGAGTGTGTGCTCAATAAATGCTAGTTCCAGATGTTGTTAATGTAATTATGGTTACTGTCCTCCAAAGGCTGTGGGGCAATCATTTAAAGGATATTGGATAGGCGAGTAACTGATGACATTAGCAGAGGGAGGGATAAAGTAAACTGGATTAATTACAAATGGATTGCAGTTGTCATCTAGGAAAGACAAAACAGGGCCTGCACTGAAGCAGTTGCAGGAGGAGTGGAGGGAGGGTAGGATGGATTGGAGAGATTGAGAATGGAGGTTTGGCTAACGATAAATTTGGTATGGAGGAAAAAAAGCAGTCTGTCCAGATTAACTAGCAGGCTCAAGATTTGAGTAACAAATGCGGAAGCCAGAGAAAAAATATACAAGGAAGAACAGCTTTTAGGAGATGAGATGATGAATTTAATGTGGATTTGGATTTCATGTGCTTGTTGGTCTTCCTATTAGAGAGGTGCAGCAGCCAGCTGGGTGTTACTATATAGTTAGGAGAGGGATTGAGTTGACCTTGGGATGTGGGAGTTAAGAAAGATGTCACGGGAGTGAATAGACGTGAGCAACCGAGAAGTCAGAGCCGGAAACCACTCACATTTATAGAAACCGCCCATATTTGATGAACCTGATTATGGGAGCATCTGTAAGAGGAATTCCATAAAGAAGATTGAGAAGAATCTGGAGAAGTAGAAAACTGGAGAAAAGGAATGTTCCAGAAGTTGGAAGGGCTGGGGGGAGTGATTCAAGAGTGAGATTGTTACGGAGGGCGGGGCCGGTACGTGGCGGGTAGCAGGTGGAGGTAGGTGCCCTCTGAAGAAACTTGGCTCTGGAGAGAAGGAGAGACTTACTTATCAGTAGGGCTCCCTCCCCACGACCTCCGCGACCTGCGGCTGGAGCTCTGTAACGCTCCTCCCCACCAGAGTCTCTTGGGAGTTTCAGCCCACGTGGCATTTTGGGACTGAAGCTGCCCAGATGCAGCCAACATGGCCCCTGGGTCCTAGCCATGTCCTTTCACCTCTTCCTGGGAAGTAATCTAAGCTCTAGCCTCGTTTTCCGAGCTCTTTTTTCTCCCCTTTAGACTTTCAACTCCCTCCCTCCTTCCGTCCTTCCTTCCTTCCTTCTCTGCTCCCTTCCCCTGCCGTGTTAAAGTCCCTCCTCTGGTTTCCAGCCTAGTACTTCAGTGGCTTAGAGACTGAGGTTCTAGCTTTTCCTCTCAGTTCTTCCTGACTAACTTACGGATAAATCTTCAAAGGTGAATCTGTGTTACCTCCTGCTGATTGCCTCTCGTGTCAGCTTGCCTTCCTGTAGGAACCATCTCGTTCCACCTGCGGGGTTTACCTGGTGCTATGGAGCTTGAGCTGCCTGTTCTTTAGTCTTGGCGTCCCTATATTGCTAATGCTGACAGGTCCCTTGTCCAGACAGTCTACACTGGCTTGCTACTCTCCTCAAACCACAGCTGTAATTCGGATTTACTGAACCCGGACCTTTGTAACATTAGTTAACAGTTATTACATTCCCACCTTTAGTACCCAGTGTTTCTCTTTTGTTCCTCCATTTCAACCTTTTCTAACTCTATACATTTTGCATTTAAAAAAATTTCCTGGGGCGCCTGGGTGGCTCAGTCAGTTAAGTTGGATCAAGAAATCCAACTCTTCATTTCTGCTGGGGTCGCGATCTCAGGATCATCAGACCAAGCCCTGCATCAGGCTCCATGGAGCCTGCTTGGGATTCTCACTTACCCTCTCCCCCGACAGCCCCGTCCCCCAGCCTCTGCTCACACTCTCTTTCTCTCTCTGAAAATTTTTTTTCCTAATCCATTTATTTTATCACCTTCCATTTGTTAACTGATGATAGATCAGGAAGAAAAAGAAGAGGACAGTTTTCAAGAAAGATGTAGAGTAGCTAGTTGATGAACAGAGTCATGAGCGCTTGCTTTCTATCAGGCACTCTGCCAGATACCACAGATATTTCTATAGTATCCACATTGGGCAGTTTTACCTATTTTATAGTTGAGCGAACTAAGGTTTGGTTTAGTAACTTACCCAGGTTCACACAGGAAGAGTTAAGCCCAGCATTCAAACACAGCTCTAACTCCAAAGCCTATGCTCTTAATTATCATGTCATGTTGACAGTTCCCTGCTCTGCCAGCTCCAGTTTGGACTCGTTGAATGTTTCTCAGACCGGGGTCCGTTGGATGGATGTTTCTCCAACTGAGGGGTCTGTTGGCCTCCTGTTGGGTCTTAGTTTCCATTGTGTCCAGTCCGGCATCAGACCTAAGGTTTACGAATCTGGTTTCCTGATATGGATGAGTCTCCGTTGTTGCTATCCACATGCACAGTGACCTTTGCCATTAACTAGCTAATTTGCTTTCCTGAAAGGTAGGTTTTGTTAAAGAAATGTTACATCAGCATTTTTGTCCTGGGATAAGTGGCTCTCTGTAAGACTGATCAACCTTTTAAAACTTAAGAAGAAATGTTATAAATACACAAGCACACAATTAACAATTTAATGTACTAATGTTTTACACAAATCACTTAGATTTATTTGTGGATTTATTGTTGATAACAAAGAATGAAATCCTCAAAACTGGCCCTTACTTAAATATTCAGAGAGGATTCTGTAGGCCTTGGCCTGCCTTGCAGGAGAGCATTAGGTTCTAGTGAGTATCAGTAGTTTTGCTAACGTAACCATGTGAAGGATTAAGTGGATGGAGGAGAGAACAAAACACTTCTCTTGAGAACAGAGTAGAAAAAATGGACCTTATAGGCCTTACACTGTGCAGCCCCCGAACCTTTTCATTATCCACGGGTTCCAGCCAATTTCGGAACCTGCCTTTGTATTACCTTCAGGCAGAGGTTCAGAAACTTTTTCTGTACAGGCCTGAAGAGGAAACATTTTAGGCTTTGCACATCACATAGATCTACTGCATACTCTTATTTTTATTTTTGTTTTTCCAACCCTTCAAAATTCCACTTTAAAAATTTAGGAACCATCCACCGACCATAGAAAAATAAGCCACAGGCTGGACTTGGCCCTTGGTGGTAGTTTGCTGAGCTCGGCTCTAAAGGAACCTTTTTAGTGGAGCCCTGTGATCCCCTGAAATAAATGTAAGTGCATTTTCCATCCCATCCTCCAGAAAGTCTAGAATCCCTTTCTACTGCTGTGATCCTGTTGCTGCTCCTCACTCAGACTGCCTGTCAGTAGGGCCTGTTCCCCTCTAAACCCTTACCTACTGCCCCGTGGCCTGGAGTATTGCCGTAATTGCCTGCTGTGCAGGTTCCTCTACTTCTGGTCTGTTCCTGGTCTCCAGTGTCCTATAATAGCAATTAAATAATGTTCTGGAGATACAGTTATACTGTGTCATCTTTGCGGGAGGTATGTTAATTTCTTGTACGAACTGAAACTCGTCATTCTTTGAAAGGTTACCATCCATGGAATAAGTTATTTGTTTCCTGTGTGAACCCGCAGCTTATAAAGCAGGTTATATCTTGTGATAACTTTCTGGACAAACAGAAAATTGTTGATCATAATGGTTTTTGACGTACATTGTTAAAAGTCAGTTCCAAGTTTGCAAGACTTAGGGGCAGTATTAGGCTCTAATACTAATGTCACTCACCGCACTCTACAGGTAGACTGGCTCCCTCGCCCTCGCAACGAGCTAATGAGGAAGGGACTGTTGTTGTTACCATTTTACAGGGGGGACACTAAGGCACAGGTCAACAGAGGAAGTGAGTGACAGGTTAGGACTCAGGCCTAGGCTGGCTGGCACCAGAATTTACATCTTTGAATCACTGTGCTATATTGCTTCCCCAATGAATTAATAGTTAAAAGAAAGACTTTGAACCTAGCAGAGGAAAGGAAGGAATCGTTCAAACATAGCTTTAACCTTCATCCCTTTCCCTGCCAAGGTCCCAGGTCTCTTTGTATTTTGTTGTTTTGCCAGCTAGTTGATGAACTTGGCTGAACTTTATAGATGGAAGTATTTGAACATTCGAAATAGGGAAGAGTTGAAGGTTATCAGAAGAGAAAGAGTACAGCTCTCTTCCTGGAGCACAATCAGGTGCCTTTACATAGAACGTGCCAGGGACTCTATCCATCGGCAGAGAGAGGAGAGAGCGTTTGAACATGATTATTCATTGTGAAAATTTGTTAAAAACATCAACAAAGCACAGTTTTGGTCAGCCATCTGCTGGAAGATAGAAATGAACTTGTTAAGAATTTGCAGTTGTCTCAGAAAACTGTTGATGACTGTTTGGTTTTTGGATTGCATATTGTCATCTGGATTGTTAATTGCTCGGGAAGAGAAATGCTATTTTCTATTTCTTTCGCAATTCAAGCCTAAATCGTCCTTTCTTAGAATTCTGTACATAGGCAAGCGATCTGTGAATGTTGACCAAGTGAGATACAGATATTTGATCTTATTGAACGGTAGTTAACTTTGATCTTATTTGTTTCAGTTAAATCCTCAGATACTTAAGGTAAAGAAAACTGATAAATAAAATTCTTAGTTTTCAGCCTGCTTGTTTAAGCATCTTCTTTTGTAATGAAAACACTTTTATCATGGTAAAATGGATGTTAAATATTACCTAGCCATTCACCATGTAACTTTTTATTGAGGCCACTATATGGAGGCACTGGATGACTCTCTGCTGTAGGTTCTCAGAGTCCAGCCAGGAATGAAACAGAAATCTGTGCCCCAATGCATTTATTTTTTTTTCCCGAATACTTTTATTTTTTCAGTGTTACAAGATTAATTGTTCATGCACCACACGCAGCCCCATGAAGTTTATATTCTAGTGGAGGGAAAAGATAAGTATAATACAGAAAGAAGTAATTTACATAATTTATTCAGTGATAGGTGCTATGGACAAGAGAAAAAGTGGAGCAGGGAAAGAGGGTGCCAGCACAGTGAGACAAGGCAAGCTCTGGTCTTAGAAATGGGGTGTCAGGACCGGCCTTACTGCAGTTTGAGGAGACTTGAAGGAAATGAGGGAACAAGCCAAGTGGCTAATTAACTGTAATGCTTGTCACCTCGTCTTATCTTATTACCACTCTTTAACTTGTGGTAGATAGGCTGTGATTAATTTGGGTCCCTATTTTATTCCACCGGTTATAATCTGTGATGGTTTATTTAGCATCCATTGTGGAATTTTGACATATCTTCTATTGTATCTTTTGCCACCATAAGCAGAGCAAATAAGTGAATGCTTTATACTTTGTGCTGCATCAGTGTAATACATTGGGGTCAGCACTATATTTTGTGGTTTGATTATTTTTAGCAAGTGCAGTTTCACGTTTTAAAACTTGCTCTACCAATATTAGATCACAGTGTACAGTGGTGGTCTCAACTTTTTTTTTTTTTTTTTTTTGCTTCTAAGTTTGTTCACACAAACAGACTCTCACCCTTAATGTCTTTCATTATATGCCCTTAAAGTTACTCCCATGGGGGAGACCAAGTGGGAGTGGTTGAAGAAGGAGGCTTTCCTCCAGAGGTCATATAAAAAGAGGAGAATGACTCTCTCAGCTTTGATACTTGGCTTGGTTCTAATTATTTGTTTTATTGCGTTGAGAGTTTGTCTTAACTGCTTGCGATCCTAATAATAACTTATTGAGCTAGGGCCTTTTTTTCCAGAGTGCCTTGGAGGTATTGGGTGCTGAGTGTACTTCTCAAGCTAGCTACACTCTTTTCCTGACTTAGCGAGTTTTTGTAAACACTCATAACCTCAATCCTTAGGAGTAAGGATCTCTTGTTCCTACTGGTGGTAGATGTACCACCAGAGAGAAATTCAGCTGAAGTTTATTTTATGAAGTCTTTTTATTGTCTACTTTCACTTAACTGGAAATTTCCCTTCTTAGAATTTGTGCACATTAAGTTGAGAGTTGAGTTAAAGCTAATTTCTAATATAATTATCCAGAGCAATTAATTCTTAACTGTGGGTTTGCCAAGGTGACATTTTTTTTTTTTTTTTTACATGGTAGGTGTGGTTTGGAGCTAAAGAGAGGCATTAAGCTCAAACTGTTTTTATATGATGTACAATTTCACTACCAAAATGAATCAGTGCTACAAGTGAGACAACATATCAAAATGTAATTATAGGGGACTCAGATAATATAGTATTTGGGATCAGCTACTGGGGTGAGTATGCCAATGCTTACCTTCCACCGGGGGATCCAACAGGCGTTGGCTGACCTGTGCAGTCTGTTGTGCAACTGCTGAATGAGCCTAGAGTACTGGGTTTTAGTTCTCATTTTTCTAAAGGAATTAGTAAAAGAAAGTATTACAATTTATGCCATTGATGATCCTATTTATTAAACTGAGGAGCTTAGTAAATTTTGAAATATTTATGTAAGCTTTATACCCAGATTTCTTAAATTGTCAGCACTGTAGCTTATAAAATAAATTATTTAAAGATTATGTTATTGCTAATTTTGCTCATAGCTGACTGGGTGGGAGGAAGTACTTCTCTGCAGGTGTGTTCAGATTTCTGTAGTTATAGTAGCTTGATGTCTAGTAAAAAGCTCACTTTATTGAATGCTTCTGTGATGCCTGACGTTATTCTAAATGCTTTACATTTGTCTTACTCTCACAACCCTCTGGTTTGATATAATCTTCATTTTATGGCTGTGGAAATTCTCAGAGAGGTTAAGGGTATTCATTCATTAATTCAGTACCTGTTTTGAATTTATACTGTGTTTTGAATTTATACTCTTGTTCTAGGTGCTATGGATACAGCACTGGCAAAAACATTAAAACAAAGCAGAACAACAACCAAAATTTACCTCTAGGGGGTTGTTAGGGAGCTTGTCCAGTGTTGGCCCAGCTCCTAAAGGACAGAGCTGGGGTTTGGACTTCGCCCACGCGCTTCACCACCGAGCCACGCATTCCTCCCATTTGTTTTTAGGTCTGTAGCTTCCCCTCTGCTCTTACCAAGTCTTGGGGGTTTGCCTTCTGTCTCTTCACCGTCTCAGCACATTATCTCATCTATTTATCTTTTCCATATTCCATTGCTTCTATTAACCTTTCACAGATTTTATTTATTTGAGAGAGAAGGAGCGAGAGAGAACACAAAAGGGGGAA
Source organism: Procyon lotor (assembly GCA_028646535.1). NCBI lineage: Eukaryota > Metazoa > Chordata > Mammalia > Carnivora > Procyonidae > Procyon > Procyon lotor. Next base: position 7,734,564 of record CM053616.1, on the reverse strand, counting down.
GGGTCAGAGGGAGAAGCAGACTCCCCACTGACAGGGAGCCCCGATATATTTACCTTTCCTGTCGTACTCACAGTCGCGTACACCAGGGCTGTCATTCCTACTCTCTAGGAGCACTGTGACCTCTGTGTTGTTTTGCTGCACATCCACATCATTTTTGTTTTTACTTCCTCTCTTGCCCTTCTCCCCATATTCTTTTACCCCATTTTTACCCCTTTTATCCCTCTCACCTTCTGTTTCCCTCATCCCCCTGACTACCTTCTGTCCTGGGCCAATGCGAACACCCAGAGGCAAAGAAAGGTTGAGGGAAGGAGCAGAGGGGAGGTGAGCTCCCCCTCTTCCCAGCTGCCCACAGAGAAAAAGAAGGGTGAGTTCTGCACTGATTAGGGAAGGGACAGACTGTGCCCCGGGAGTGGGGGAGAGTAGCAGGTCTTGTGGGGACTGAGGAGCTGAATCTGCATAGCAGGACCACGGCAGAGCCAACCCCAGAGGCAAATGGGAACAGACCCCAAGGCTTCCTGGAGGGGGACATTGCGGAAGGGAGCAGATTAAAGTCCACAGAGAGGAAAGAGCACAGTGGAGCCTGACAAGTAGGGATTACCCTCTCCCAAATAGAATATGACCTTATGAACACTGATGATCGAAACTGTTTAAAGCCTCGCAGTTACAGCGTATGTTACTGTGGAGCATCACACAGCTCCGTGGAACAGGGAGACGGTGCAGCTGAATTAAAGTAGCCTTATCTCTAATCTCAATTAGGGCTAAATATCTCAGTGAAATAAGCACTTAAATACTGGTTGAATTAAAAGCAATTCAATCTCATTCTCTAACTTCTTTTTTTTTTTTTTTTAATGTACACGTGCATATTTTCATCCATCTTTCTCCTGTGCCAGGCGTTGGGAATGTGTAAATGAATGAGGCTGCCCCCTCCGTACTCACTTGGAACTTCATTGGCCAGACAGATGACAACTTTTAAAGTTGTCTAAGGAGTATAAACTAAGGAGAAACCCACTAATTATGCCTTTTGGGTGGAGGAGTTCAGACCGATAAAGTTCAAATAAAATTGAATTGGCACAGGAGTTCAGGAAAGTCACTTCAGGCAGGGAGAACAGCAGGGATGGAAACAGGGCAGGGTGGAAAGGATTCATGTGAAGAGAAGCCCGGTGAGGGCTGCGTCTATGGTGAGGAGCAGAAGATGAATTTGCAGAGTAGACTGGAAAATCAAGAATGCACACTGCCTATGCCTTAATCGCTTCTATTTTTGTTTTTATTTATTTTATGCCTTAAAAGTCTCTCTTAAATGAAGTCAGATTTAAAAATACTATCAAAATGTTTAGCTGGAAGAGTAAGCTGTGTGGATCTATTAAGGGTTCATATTGGTGTTAACACTTATTCTTCACTAGAAATTTTAATTAGCTCACCACTGTCCTGATTTCTAACACTGTCAACTAATTTTGCCTGTTTTGAACGGTATATAATGTACTTTTTTGTGTTTAGCTTCTGTTTAAAGTTGTTGGTAAAATTCTTCCATGCTTTTGCATGTAATGATAATTCATTTTCCCTGCTTTGGGGTATCACATTGTATAATTGTACCAGTTTATTCATTCTGCTGTTTATGGACAGTTGTATTATTTTCATTTTTCTTTTTTTAATTACATTTAAGGTGGTCGTGAAAAATCCTGTACATCTTTTAGTGTACTTATGTATGTATTTTTGTTGGGTAAATCTGTAGGAATGGATTGGGTGAGTCCTAGAATATTCATGTTTTAACTTTCGTGGATCATGCTAATAGTTCCAATGGGGTTTGTACCAGTGTATATTTCTATCAGCAGTGTGTAAGGGTTTGTACACATCTTTGCCAATACTTGGTATTGTTGCTCTTAAATTGAGCTTATAGTGTGATCTCACTGTGATTCTGATTTGCATTTCCCAATAACTAAGGTTGAGCAACTTGCATATGTTCACTGATTCTCTAAATACATATGTGTGTGAGAGATAAAAGTGGAGGGGAGGTCCAGTTTTTTACTGGGTTGTCTCTTTAAAACCTTTTTTTTTTTTTTTTTTTTTTAGTAATTTGTAGAGGTTCTTTTATATATTCTGAATACGAGTGCTTGCTTAGCTAGTTACATATGTTGCAGATACCTTTTTTCCATTCTGTGGCTGGCTTTTTTTACTCTCTTAATGATGTCTTTTGATGGCAGACATTCTTAATTTTAATGTATTCCAATATCTCCACTTTTTCCTTATGATGATTCCTTTTTGTGTCCTATTTAAGAAATCTTTGCCTTTGTTAAGGTAAAATAGATAGTCTCCTATGCTAACATCTACTTATGGTGTGAGGCAGAGGTCAAAATTCTTTTTTTCCTTCACCCAAATGGATAACCAAAATTGCTTTTTTTAAAGTTTCAAATCATCAAAAATATTTCAATTTTTTTTAAATCTAATTCAGTCTCCTCTGCAAATATTTTTAAATGAGTTAAAATGTTCTTTTAGTACAAATAATGGTTGTTCTGTTTGTCCTGTTAATGTTAGTTTATAGTACCCTAAACTGCAGCCTGGCTTTTCTACCTGCCCATCTGCTTTTCTTCATCTATCTGTAGAGAAAACAAAACAAAACTAAAACTCAAGAGTTTCATATGCAGTATGTACCCTCAGAAATCATGACTATTTGTTGAACACAAGAAATATCTTACGTCTTTGAAGTCATCATTGGGTGTGTTTATACATCTATAGAAAGATGGAGGATTAGTAGATAAAATTTAGGTAAATTAGTCAGGAAAATCATTAATTTCTATTTCTTCTTTCTAGACTGATTTCTTGTAGTAATTCAAAAATGAATTTATTGATAAACTCAGAAGAGAAGGATATCTTGTATGTTATTCTTTCCTGTTATTTAATATTTATACTTTTTTTCTTTTCTCCTGCTTTCTCCATTTTTTTTTTAGGCATAAGGCATAAAATGGTCATAGCAGTAGGAGTGGTGAGCAAGTGTATTGTACCCTCAGAGTAGCTTATTATTGGGTTAGTTGATTCTTTGTTATTGTTGTTATTTGTATTGGCCGCAAGATTTTGGCAAAACCCCTTTCGTTTGAAAGATAATACTTTTGAAGCAAACATTTTGTAGGGAAATAAAAAGATGATAAATAAGAATTTTGTCATGTATTATGTGTACACTGATTCTCTCTGTACTTGGACTACCTAAATGTTGTTTGCAATGTTGAAATTACATCTTTGAGGATGAGCTTAACATCTGTTTTGAAATCCATAATTTCTTATTTATCTAAACAGAACTTTGCCCTCAGATCTTAGTGTGAGATTATATTCTTTAAGTCTAAAGCTCTTAAGTATAGTTTTATTTTCCCTATAAATTTGTTTGGGATTATGTGAGCTGAAATGTTGTCTAAAGGGGATAAGATAAAGAAAGTCAGAAGCTGTTTGGGGAAATGCCAAGAAATAAAAACCCGAGGTGAATGCTCAGTTCATCAGGAATTAATTTAAATCAGTATATTATTTATCCAAAAGTAGCTTTAGTTTCAAATCCCTCTCATGAAAAAAGTTTCCCTTGTTCCTTTTCGTAATGAAATCTTCTGGTTTATTATAACATGAATATATTAATTAGATTTTCTATTTTCAAGTTAATAATCTTTAGGGATTATTGTATGCAACCATGAAATAATATTCTTTTTTTTTATCATATGAAAAGGAAACTCTCACATCTTTGGCCAACAAATATATGCAAATATAACATTATTGGCAAATTACAAGGTAGCGATGAGTCTTTATTCATCATAATCCATCTTAGTTTGTCTAGGAAATTATATTTTCCGTCAATCGTAGTTACTCTAAAACTCAAAGACATCAAATTAAGGGACTAAGCTAAAATTTTAAGTAAATTTCAATCGTATGTACTGAGCAGTTCTTTGAAGGCTTATGATTTCTGGGGTTGGAGCATAAAGAAGATATGGCTGTTGTACTCACATAGTTTGCAAACAAAACTAGAACGTTTGTCTATGGTGGATTTTTCTGAGGTGAAAATTTAGAAGTAATCGATTCAGTGGTGTATTCCGGAGTTCTCCCTCTGCTGCGTGGGAGTAAGGGGCGGGGGAGGGCCAGTGTGGCGAAGTGGTTGTGTGATTCCACACAAGCATCACGCCAGCATGCACTCACTTTCAGAGGGGACCATTGTTTTGCCCTGTGTCATGATTGGAGACATTTTCCCTTCCAGATTAACCTACACACTGAATGCCTGAAGTGAAACGAAAGATGCAAATAAGCAGAGGCTGATAAACAAGAGCCAAATGGATGAGAAACATTTATTCTTTTAAACGTGGGGTAAAAAAGCTACTGAAATGGCTAAAAAGTTAATAATGCTGCTCTAACACAGTTTGTCACCATTAACAATGATAAATGTGGAAATTGAAAGGTTTTTTGGATTTGGCATAAAAAATGACTGGATTTTGTCATATTTGTAGTCTCTTCGAGAGGTTTGTACTTGATTGTCTTTGATCACTGTTGTATATAATTTTGTATCCAGAGCTAGTAATTAGTCTTTCTTTGCTCCTAAAAATACAAAATTTTAAAATTGACATTTGCCCATCAGCTAAATGTTCTTCCTCTTTCTTTTATATCCAGTTTATTGTTAGAAAATACCCTATATAAGTTGATTTTTTTCTCATCACTGGAAGTAGTTTCTTATCTCCAGTTATTTCAGTTAATTTGTTTATTAGACTTTTACTGAATGTCTACTGTGTGTTTGTCATTGGTCTAGGCCCTTTGAGAATATAAAGGCAAATGGCATGATTCTTGCTACTGAACTAACAGAAGATAGAAAAGTTAATAATTTTAACATGATATGAAGTAATGCTTTAAGTATGAAGTATATGTGGAGTGTTATGGAATGACAGATGATAGAGAAATTAATTTGATAGGCAAAGAAAAGCACAAATGTGATATACTTAAGCAGGGCCTTGAAAGATGAATAAGAATTGGTTTTCTGATTTAAATACAGACTTTAAGAGATGTTTTATTAGAATTATATAGGTTGAATTCCATCAAAACAAGTAGAACAGATCTGTAAAAGTCCTCTCCCCTCAAATTCCAAATTCCTGTCTGCCATCTTCTTAGATTAAAAGCTATTCAGTTAAACAAAAAGTTGGAATAATTCTTAGCAAGTTTTCCACAAAAAGGGTTTGACCAGGCTTGTGAGAACTTTGAAAATATCTGGTTATAATCGTGATCCGTACTTTTAGTGTAATTTTAAGAAATCCATGCTTTTTTTGAAAATAGGTTAATTCTTTTTCAGATTTTTGTTTACTTTGTGTATTCCCTTTACTATTCTGTTGACTCGGGACTTTTTTGTCTATTTAATAGCTATCAGGTTTTATCTAGCTGATGAAACATAACGTGCAGATTTATTTTGCGTGGTGTAATTTTAAATTTTTACTCACTGGTAATTAGTGAATTAATTTTGTTAGTGTTAAAAGCCAAGCTAAGAATAAGTGCCACTTGAAACTGCTTATAATTGTTAATATGAAAGGCTCCAAATTGCAAATGTGAAAATCCAGAATTAATACAGAAGTTTTTAGGTGGTTAGTCTGAGAAATTAGTGATTTAGAGTAAAGGGAAGAAGACTGAACAGAAATAACCAGAGATAGTATTTTGAGGTTCAAATGCCTTGAGATAGAGAGGGCAGTATGACTGAGGGGACATGGCCAGGATGAGTGGGAGGGGTTAGTAGGTCAGAAACAGTAGAGGACTAGGTCAATAGAATTTGCTAGGCTATTGCAGACTTGGGCTTTTACTTTGAGTTTGTCCCATTGAAGGCTTTTGAGCAAAGGAATATCATTTTGGGTGCTATGTTGACAGTAGACTAGTGTGAAGCAAGCACAGAAGCAGGAAGACCAGCTAGCAGGCTATGGCAGAAACCCCTGAAAGAGATAAGGGTAATACATGTAGCATATATGGAAGTCAGGTTGATACAAGGTTGAATTCTGGATATATTTTAAAGAGAGGGCAAAGGTGGAGCTTGGATTGGATCTGGGGTGTGTAAGAGAGAAGAGTCCAGGAATACACCATGGTTTTTTACTTGAGATACTCAATGGATGGAATTGCCTTTTCTGAAGATGGATTAATCTTGGAAAAGTTGGAGGAGACATTCAGGTGGAAATATGAGGTCGACAGCTGGACAAAGGAAACTAGAGGTAAAGGCAAGAAGACTGGGCTGGAGATAAATTTGGAAAGTTAAAAGTCTGATGTGATGAGGCCATTCTTTGGATTCCATCCATGTGTGTAATCATGTAATTATCATACTAATTATATGCAAACTTGTTAATAGTTATGTAATGCCAAGTACTTGTCTTAAATAATCACCTTTGGATTCAGTCCCTCATGTGATCCCCTAGTACATTGTAATTTTTCTGTCATGGGTCCTGTCAAAGTACACTGCACTGGCCTGCTTCTCTTACTAGACTGTAGGGTTTTTGAGGCTTGGAACCTGTTGTCTTGTATACTCTCCACCACATACAGGGATGTTCATGCAGATCATATAAAATTCCATTTAATGTGAATTGAAATTTAGGACTAGAATACAAATGTTACTAAATTTGAATTTTTAAGAATATATATCTTATTTGAAAGCTAGAAACCATAACCTTTCCTTTTTTACACAAAACTTTGTGGCAGCAAACAAAAAATAACTAAATTGTCCTTCCTTTCCTTTATTTTCTCCCGAGTGGATTAGGGAGACAAGGCCTAGATGGTATCAGTGCAAATTAAGTCATTACCATGTAACTTTTTAAAGGACTTCAAATCATTAATTTGAGAGAAGCTCAGAATAGCTCTACTATAACTATCTTTTGCTGCTCAAAGTTGAGTATTTATGAAGACATACCGAGAGTAAGCATTGGAAAGGTTATAAAATGAAAATGTCATGTTTTTCCTTCTAATATTAACTTTGACTCCTAACCCTCATCCTCAATTATAATGCCACAGTTGGGTGAGTAGGAAGGAACAGTCTTCTGGTCTTTAAAAGTTTGCTTGATTTTAGCAGATTGTATACAGGAATGATTAATACGTTAAAAAGACACAGCTTACGCAGTCTTCTGACGTCTTACAGAAAAAAATAGCACCAATAAAAGGTATAATAACACTGAAGGCACTATCACTATTATTAACAAAAATAGGGCAAATGAAGGAGCTACCTTCATTTGGGAAGGAAATAAAAATATTTGAGGAATGGTTAATATGTAAATCATAGAAAGCTAGCACCTTGTGCCAAGAAGAACCCTCAGTAATCAGGTAATCGTGTGTGTGTGTGTGTGTGTGTGTGTGTTTGTGTGTTTGTGCGCTCACACCTGCTTGTGCATTTTCCCCTCAGAACCTTTCTTTAAAAGAAATATTATAACTGATAATTGCTTTACTAGGAGTTGGATTGGGGGAAAGATGGGACTTAGGACCACTGAGGACAGAGTTTTGTTATCAGTGATCCAATCTGATTTCCCCATTTTCTGTCCCCATTGGAGAGGTGAAGGCCTGGTGAAGTAAAATGACTTACCTGAAGTGTAGAGCTAGTTAGCAGCAAACCCAGGGCTAGGATTCAGGTTTCCTAACTTTCAGTCCAATCCTGCCTTAATTCTCACTTTAGACTTTAATGTTAGTATTTTCTTTAAAGTAATATGAATGTATTTATTGTTAGACTTCATTTAAAACTGTGAGAACTCTATTCCATATGCTAAATTAGATTTTTTTCTTTTTAAATCCATGAGAGACATCAAAAAGCAATACCCACAGCATTTGGTTTTGGTTGAGTTTCACTTGTATATTTGACAGTGGAGTCAGAGGCTGTATATTTTTTTGTAGGTGAAAGATTGGACAGAACCAGTGTAAATAAAGGAGCAGTTGTTCAGGCAATAGCACAAAACCCCAGGATGTGCTGGTTGGATGAAGTGTCTAGGTTATTGGTCCTCTTGGCCTGTGCCCAGGCCATTGGGCCAGGTTCTGGTGAAAGCACGACCCTGGCTTGCTCTCCTAAAAGAGCTCCTTGCTGTGCTGTCTTTGCAGATTTATCTAGCAAAGGCATATGGTACCAGGTGGTATTGATGGGAACTCAAGGGACTTCCACATTTTACAGAAACCAGCTAGAATCCCCTTTTTCGCCTTTTCTGAACCATAATGGTCAAGTTGACAGAAATCACCATTTTCACTACAGTTTTTGAGAGCTTTCTTTCTTTTTTTAATTAAATGAGATAATTTATGTGAACTAATAACTAATGTTAGCTTTATTTCCTCTTCCTACTTCTTCTCATATACTGACAATTACAGAAGCTTGAAAGATGAATAAGACATGGCCGCTGCTTTCAGAGAGTTTATAGTCCTAGAAATTGAGGGTGGAGGGGGAGGGTAGAGAAGGTTAGGGTAAAGATATGAATTTAGTGGTATGGGATACTTGTGCCTCTAGGAAGTGAGGATCAGGGAGGGCTTTGCATGGGAGTCATCATTTGAATTGCAAGTTGAAAGATAGGTAGGATCTTACCTTATAGAGATGATAGTACCACGGGAGAAGTGCTTCGTAACATAGTTCCCTCTCCCTCTCACCCTCCATCATTTCTTTCTCTGTCCTCTCTGTTTCCACCCACCCTCCCTCTCTACAAAGGTATATTCACGTGCCTGACACATTCCTGAGTTTCCCATGCCTCATACCGTAAGGTGGTAATGGCTCCCAAACATGGCCGCATCCTAATCCCCAGAATTTGTGAATGTCACCTTATTTGGATAAAGGGTCCCTGCTGATGTGGTTAAGCTAAGGCTCTTGAGATGGGATGATTATTCTGGGTTATCCAGGAAGGCCCTAAATCCAATCACGAGTGTTTTTTATAAGGGAGAGCAGAGGGGGATTTGCGTCACACATAGAGAAGAAAGTAAAATCACAGACACACTGGAGTGATGTGGCTACAAGCCAAGGAACGCTGACAGCTCCAGAAGCTGGAAAAGGCCGGAAACAAATTCTCCCTCAGGACCTCTGGAAGGAGTGCAGCCCTGCTGACACCTGTTTTCTGGGGCTGCTGTAACAAATTACCACAGACTGGCTGATTTCAAATGACAAATGTATTTCGCAGTTCTGGAGGCTGGAAGTGCTCCTTCTAAAGGCTCTAGGGAGAGATTCTTCCTTGTCTTTCCTAGCTTCTGGGGGTTGCTGGCAATCCTTGGTGTTCTTTGGCTTTGCAACTGTGTCTCTCCAGTCTCTATCTCCATTGTCACTGCCCATTTTCCCTTCCTATGACTGTGTACAAATTTTCCTCTTCTAAGGATACCAGTCATTGGATTAGAGCTACCCTAATCCAATATGACCTTATGTTAACTTGATTGCATCTGCAAAGACCCTTTTTCCATATTACGTTGCATTCACAGGTTCTGGGGATTAGGACTTGACCATATCTTTTTGGGAAATGCAGTTCAACCCACAACAGAGTTTATGGGTGGCTGCCACAGTGACTTAGAGAATGGGAACAAAAGAACTAATTAAGAATTTGTTGTTCAGTCAGCAAAAATGACAGCTATTGGATTCGGGATATGTTTGGGGGATAGAGCTGATAAGAATTGAAGATAATGAGGGAGAGAGGGAAATTGAGAATGATTTGTCTGCTTTTTCATAGATATGGTTGCTAATCCAAGATAGAATGACTTATAGTGTATATCCTTGAATACATTTAAGTGACTAAAAATTTTATTGGCATTTCTTAGCACTTACAAATACAAATACTTACAAATAATTGAATGTTAGGCAAACAATTTTTGTTGCTATTTTTTACCCTGGATGTTGGTTAAATGAGTGTGTATGCTCAATAAGTTTGTTCTGTTCAGTGTTTTATAACTAATGTGTGCATAGTTTGTACATGTGTTGACATTTTAGCTCACCATCCAGTTGGTTTATTTCATCGATGGATGCTTGCGTCATTTGGAGTCCTTAGTAGTTACCAAAAGTATGTAAAATTGTTGAAAAAATATGTAAGACTTTGATAGTCTGCAGGTTTAATCTTCATGGTTTTTAAGTCTTCTTCTAGTGCTAAGAGCTTCTCTTGAAGACAGTGAAATAAACAATGAGGTTTGTTTAACTTCGAACAAAGTTTGTTTGACGTAGAGGGAGTGAAGCACTGGCCCTGGCACATTCTCCGATGGTCCAGTCACTGGGCTTCAGCCAAGCTCTTGCCGTACTGCAGACAAAAACCGTGGACTGCTTTGTGTGTCTTCAGTGATTGGGGTTTCCAGATCTAGTGCTTAGAGATATGATACTTTTGTCTGCTGGGGCACTGGCCTTTAACGTTTAAAGGTCAGAATGCCATATGGCACCTCGCAATCTTTTTAGAGCTTGGCTAACACAAATTGCTTGATCTTAGGTGGTACTTCCTAATTAAGTAAGTTTTACTGTAAACTTGATAATATACTCACTGCACTGCATAGTAAATACACTCTGGCAATACTAAACACAAGTAGTAATATAAATATTTAATTCTCAAATTTTGAACAAGAACTGTAAAACCAAAGAGAATTATACTTGATTAGATCAGAGATCAGTAGTGTAGTAGGTGTCCTCCCAAAATTCATGTCCATGCAGAGCCTCAGAGTGTGACTTTAGTGTTGCAAATATACTAAGTTAAGATGAGGTCATATTGGATTAAAGTTGGCTCTAAATCCAATGACTGATGTCCTCATAAGAATAGAAGAGGATACACAGAGCTGCACACAAACAAGGCGACAGGAAGATGGAGGCAAAGATTGAGATTGTGTTGCCACAAGGCAGAGAATATCAGAGGATTGCCCGTAACCACCACAAGTGAGGAGAGAGGCTTTTGGGACAGCTTCTCCCTTAGAGCCTCAGAAGGAGCCAACTCCACGGACACCTTGATTGCAGACTTCTAGACTCTACAACTGTGTCTGTTGTTTTAAGTTACCCAGTTTGTGGTTGTCTGTTGTGGCAGACTTAGGCAGAGAGGTCCATGACTAATACAAATAGTTTAGGGTTCCAAGAGTAATTTTCAATAAAGATGGGACTGTTGCTACTTTCAGAGCCACTGTACCTGCTATTCGAGCCGCTGCTCAGAGTCCCTCTTCTGGAGAATTGGCTGCCATTATGGATGGCATCTGTCAGAAGTGTGCCAGCATCACTTACCTCTGCCCCTCCCTTGTGACAGGTAGCACGATCGGTCACAGCCCTGTCCCCCTTGTATGTCGTAAGAAGGATGGGAGACTTGGCACCCTGCTTATTCATATTGGTGTTCCCAGTTGTAGAAGTTTGCTTATCTGATAGGACAGCAGTTTATTTCAGTTCTAGTTAGGGTGAGATTTTGACTTGAATATAACTGTGCTAGAGAAGTTTTAGCTGCTACAACAACTAACCATACCAGTCTTATACTTTAACATAATATAGGTTTCGCTTGTTCTCATGATTAAGTCCATTGCTGATGTTTCTGGTCAGACAGCTCTATTCCAAGTGACTCGGGAACCTAGGCTCCTTCCATCTGGTGGCTCACCATCCTCTTGAGCCTCCTGAGCGTTCTCCTGGACCATCTTCATCCAGGTCGTCAGTAAGGGAGGAGCCTGTGGAAGGGGATGGGTGGCGTAGGCAGATCTAGAAGTGGCTTATATATTCCTGCCCACATTTTCTTGGCCAGATCTAGTTGTAAGACTGCAGCAGAATTCCAAGAGAGGATGACAAATGCAGTTACCATGTGCATCCAGGAAGGTGAAATGGGATTATTAAACATCCAGCCAGCCTCTACCAAAATGGCGTATGTAAATATGCCATCACTGTATACAAACTCATGTTTTGGTGCACTCATATTTTAAAAATCATCTTAACAAATTTTATAGCCATGAAGCTTTTATTTTATTATTTTGGATGTGGGATTTAGATTGTCCAGTGTGTTCTAAGTCATTCCAGACTCCTCTGTGTTGTTTTGAATAATGACATTTTATAGTTTGTTGCTCTGTTAAAATTAAAACTTCTCTTTACTAATTTAGATTTGAAAAGTATGACCTAGAATTATGTTCCATTGTAACCATAACCAACATAACCAACATAACCTATTGCTTCTATAAATTACAATGAAAATGAAGAACTGGCTTAAAAATTTTTTTTAAGTTAATTTTTTTGTTAGTAATCTCTCTACCCAATACGGGGCTCAAATTCACAACCTGGCAGTCAGGAGTCACGTGCTCTCCCAACTGAGCCAGCCACATGCCCCTTAAATTTCCACAGTATCTGGAAATTCACGTTCCTCAAAAGTTTTTGTTCTTCTGGTCACTCTATTATAGTCTGAAGAATGAGCTAGCAAATACTCCTTTCCTATTTTCAGCAAATTTTGGAGACGGATTCTGCTTTCTAGTTTACGTTCTCGTCAAACTATATACATACTGTAATTCAGTTGAATGACTTTAATTTGTCCATTGATAATACCCCCTTCCCTTACTTAAAAGAATTCCTTTAATGTTTCTAGAAAAGAAGTTTGAAATGTTTGGCTGATAATTCTAGGCAGATGTTTTCCTTTGTAGTATAAACCAAAAACTGTTAGAAACTAGAAAGTTTATTCTGAGCCACCTCTTTTTTCTTCTATCCTGTCTTTTTTTTCCAAATACATTGCTATAGATCGTATAATTTTTGTAATTTGATCTGTGTATGTTAAGAAGTGGTTGTTTCCCTTGGCCTCAACATAGGAGTGTATTCAACAATCTAGCAGGTACTTGTTGCACACTTAGTCTGTTCCTCATGTTGTGCTAGGTTTGGGACTTGCACATCGGAGAGTCACAGCTAGTAGATTGTGTATTTGGCCTGCTCTGGAATTTACAAGCCTCAGGATGGGGTTGGAGGAACTTGAAGGCCCAGGAAGACTTGTGAATTAAATGATTTAGTCACCAAGGAATTAAATCAGTACCTTAGATCTGAAAGATGTATTAACTGTGCTTTTATGATAACAAGCACTGTAAATCTGTGACAGTCAGTTAAACTATTTTTAATTGTGGTTGTTTGGAAATGTTTTTATCCATTGCTAAGTGTTTTGCTGCTCCTTATAGTTATAACCAGTTAGTGGCTTATGGCAGAGTAAGGTGGGGGAGCGGTGGGAACAAAGAGGAAAAACATTATAGAGTGCTGGATAAAATCAAAATGCTCTTTGTCTATGTACAAGTATAAAAGTTTTCACCAGAAAAATTATAGGCCTTTTTTCCCCTCTTTCTTTTGCTTTTTTAGTCTATTTTCTTTTAATTGTTCTTTAAAAAGTAGAGACTTCCCATGCCTTATTCAGACACATCTACTGTATCCACAATCTGAAACCTATTTCCAAATAGATAGTGGGTGTGGATTCAATTTTAATAATAACATGACTTAGTATGCGGTTTTGTTTTGTTTTTTCACATGTTCTTAGGATGTCCACAAAGATCACTCATTCCCGTGGGGAAAATACTCAGTAGTGAAAGCATGCTTATTCTTGCTGATTTTGCTTGTTTTGCTTATTTTTGCTGATTTAGAGTTGCTGCCTAGAAAGAACTGGTTATATTAAAGAGAGATCAGGAGTCGCAAAAAAAAAAAAAAAAAAAAATCATGCACCTAGATTTAGGAATTCATACAATGGTAATTTGGAAATAATCTTCAATAATGAAATGAGTAAACACATGGTTATGGAGTATGTTGTAAGTCTTTAAGATGCAAAGACTGACAACTTTGAAAAGTCTGTATGATACAATTTGAAGAGGCTAAAGCAGGATATAAGATGGTGTGTTTGTTATGATTACAAGAACATAAATGATTTACAAATAAAAAAATTGAAAAAATTCAAAACGCTTACAATGCTACTAAGAAATTAGGATTATGTTTATTGTCTTTTTACTACCCTTCTAAACTTTTGATGATTGGGATGTATTTAAAATAGTAATAGAGGGGCTCCTCTAGGTGGCTCAGTGGGTTAAAGCCTCTGCCTTCGGCTCAGGTCATGATCTCGGGGTCCTGGGATCGAGCCCTGCATCGGGCTCTCTGCTCTGCGGGGAACCTGCTTCCCCTCTTTCTCTCTGCCTGCTTATGATCTCTCTCTGTCAAATAAATAAAATCTTTAAAAAAATAAAATAGTAATAGAAAATAATTTGAGAACCTTGTACATTTTGTGTTTTATTCTGAGAAGGTTTAAAATAAAGCTCCTTGGAGCACCTGGGTGGCTCAGATGGTTAACGTTCTGCCTTCAGCTCAGGTCATGATCCCACGGTCCTGAGATCGAGCCCCACGTCAGGCTCCTGGCTCAGTGGGGAGCCTACTTTTCCCTTTGCTTCTGTCTCTGCTCATTCTCTGTGTGTGTGTGTGTATCTCTCTCTCTCAGATGAATAAATAAAATCTTTTAAAAAATAAAGCTCCTCAAGTTTCCCATAGTTACCTAGGTAAATCATATAAATGGGCTAATTATGGGAGGTTTTTGTAATTTTTTTTTTTTTTTTTTTTTTTTTTTTAAGATTCCTAGTAAGTTGAGGTATGGTCATCTGTTTGGAATGGAGTTTCAAAACGTCCCATTGATATAAGATAGTTTTTAAGGTCAGTTTTAGAACATGTGAATCTAGATTAATGTTTTTAATCAACCTCATAGGGAAAAAGGTAGGTAATTAAGTATTACCTTATGCAGTAGAGAGGAATTAGGAGATTGTTTTGCTCTTGGACTCTGTTTATGTCATAAAATTTAAACATTATCGGTGTGTGTTATAAAGTGGGACGTTAACCCGGACCCCAGCTCCCAGAGAGGAGGCCAAAAAGCATTTTGAATCACATTGTGTCTTAACAGGATTGTGTGGATATTGCTCTTTGTAACCTTGTCAAGTCGTCTTGGCTAAATTCTGTTTTCACAGCAAAGGAAACTGAAACGTATCAGGTCTCTTTTATCAGTAGGAGAGAAGAGTAGTGGTGTGGATTATCCAAAAATCATTCATGCTTGCTTTTAGAATTTTTGTTTTAGCATTTCTTTATCAATGTGTCGTGCCAGCCCTTGGAACTTTGCAACCCTCCTTTTAAGAAAAGCATCCCTCAGGGAAAACTTGACTCAGCTGGAGCCGTGGTGCTGTCTGCCCTCATCATCCTGATTTCCACACCCACAGCAGTATGCATCACCTCTGATTTTTATCTAAAGGAGTTTTATCTAATGGAGTCACAATTTTTTTCTAAAGGAGGTAGTATGTTTACCCTTTTGAGAGAAGTTATGGGTATATTGCACCTTACGCATTCTCAGATTTAAGACTAATCCTCCCAAGGCCTCCTGATTCTCATGATAAATAGTCATCTGTAATTTTTCTGAGGCCTGCATTTGATTCAAACACACCATGAGGCCTGCTGCCCGGCTTCATTGTTTTGAGAAGTTCAGCTGTTTCTCTTCACTCATGGTGTTTTATGCTTTAATGCTTGTTGCCTTATGACATTATCCTTTGTGGAGAAGTATGACAAAAATAAAGCCAGCTGGGAAAGCAGGTGATGAAAATTTTTCTTCAGTCTACCAAAGGGATGGTTTTTAGCCAGAAAATAGAAGTTGTAGGTAATTTAAGAATGGTAGATGTGGCAGAAGCCTGACAGCCCTGTGGTCCTGAACAAGTCTACCATGCACTGTAATGGAAGTGACAATATAGAGTTAACGAAACTGTTACAGTGATTTTTCTAGCCAAGGAAAAAATTGCTCATCCAACGAGAAAGAAAAACTCAGGAGAACGTTGAAAAACCTCTTAAGGTATGGTCTGGTTATGCACGGAAAGACGAGACTGCCATTTCTGGGAAGTAACAGATGGCGAAGACATCGAACTGACAGGGGAAGGTTGATTTGATGAAATCTCCCAAATGCATTTTCTTTGCCAAATGTGAAGTTAATAAGGGGAGACCACACCAGCTAGCCGTGTATTGCTTGTGGAGCTGAGCTGGAGGAGCTCATAAATCAGGGAAGGGTTGCAGTCTCTGCGAATGCAGGAGTGGACTGAAACTCACCTTTGAAGAAGACCCCTTCTCTAAGTGTACATCCCAAGAAGAGACGTGAGCACTGGGTATTCAGACAACCAAGGGGCAATTTTGGTGATAGGATGGAGGGAAGTCTAAAGATGCCTGAGAGATGAATCAGGTTCCTTGGGAGGACGGGAGATGAGGGAAGGAAGGAGGGACGAGGCGGGTCTAAAAGCAGCACCTGCTCTTCTAGTTCATTTCTAATTGCCTTTCTCATCCTTTCCCCAACTCAGCGCACATCCTTCTTTGGTTGAGGTTTATCAACCAAATTCTGATGATCACCAAGTCAAAAAGACATTATTAACCTCAGGCTGTAGCTTAGTGGGTCTCAAGTGGTGGTCCTCAGACCGCAGCATCAGCAGAATCTCTAGCCCTTACCCAGCATTACTGAATCAGAAACTCTGGGTAGTGGAGCCCTGCAGTCTGTCTTGAGAAAGCCTTCCAGGCGATTGTGGTGCAGGCTGGTTAGAAGCCCTCTGCTGTGACTTGTCTTCATTCAGCATTTCTTTTTAGCATTTTAGTCTACTATAGTTTGTTATATTATGTACAGTGTACTGTCGTGGTAATCATCTTCCTTACTCTGACTTCTCGAATTTTTTAAGTTCCTGGCTGATTTTATTATTGTTTATATTGGAGTTTGCTTTGGTGGATTTTTAAAAAATTATTTTGGCCCTATGTTCACAGAATCTATAAGGACATGAATGGGTAGCCCACATTTTCCAGGTACTGTTTTATTTGATATTATAAGGGAAATTATTAACTCTAGTGGTATTCAAGAATTTAGACATTAGGGAAAGGTTCAAGGCATGACATTTCTTAGGGAAAAGGGTCTACAGTAATTTGGGGATACAAATAAGCCTAATCAAACCGAGTAGCTGTCAGTAAGAAGCAAGATTTACTGGGCAGTTGACTTTATATATTTTGATCTGATATATTAATTAACCCTCCCCAAATCTATTTAGCAGCTGGTTGTCATTTCCATTAGCTAGAAGCAGCTAGTCTTAAATCTGTTTCAAAGCTCCTGCCAGCACGTCTTGCTGAGCTTGTTTAGCCTTTCAGCTGTGAGACAAAATTCCCAGGTGCCAGTTCAGTGCTCAGGTCTCTAGACCTGGTTATGGGGTTGTTTAAATCCTTCTGCCAGCTCTTGAAATGACCGTAGGCAAGTAATTTAATTCAGTCTTTCTGTCACTAAAGGTAGTCAAGAAGGATTTAAGGATTTATATGCAATAAGAAACATGCTTTAGAGTTTTATCAGTCTAAGCTCTAAAGGTAGAGAGGTGAGGGTGAGGGTTGAATGTTTTCACTCATTCCTGACCATTTTCAGCTCCAGGGACATGGTAAATTCTCCCATTAACTTTTATGCAGTGATCAGACTTCCTTAGTTTTTGGTGCCGTATCGTCACGAATACTTTCATTCTCTAAAGTTTTGGAAATTGTAATTCCTTAATATACTATTCTTATTCTTGTTTTTTACTATTTCTGGTTACATTAGACCCTCACTAGTTTATACAAAGTTCTGTAAATTTGTAGATGATTTTAGGGAAATGTGGGTTATTTAAGTAATACTGTGTTCAGGTAAATAGCACTAAGTGAAACCAGCTTCATAAAGTTGTATTAGTTATTGCCCCACAACTTTTAGTGGCTTAAAACACCACATATTTATTATCTCTTCCTTTCTCTGAACCAGGAGTTCAGGAGTGGGGTGGCTTAGCTGGGTCCTGTGGGCCCAAGTATCACGAGGTGTGCGGTCAGTATGTCTTGGGGTGGGGGGGTCTCCGGGCTTGACCGGGGCTGGAGGGTCTGCTTGCAATATGGCTCCACCGCGTGGCAGGTGAAAAGAGACCCCAGTTCCTCCTCGGCAGCTGTTGGCAGGAAGTTTCAGCGCCTCACCTTGTTGGCCTTTCCATAGGGTCTTCCTGAGTGTCCTCATGGCCTGGCAGCTGGAGGGAGTGATCCTGGAAAGAGCCAGGAAGCTCTCTGCCCTTTACGACCTTTAGAAGTTGCTTCACTCCTGCCCTATTCTGTTTGTCAGATGCGAGCCACACGCAAGTGGAGTAGAATTAGGCTCTACCTTTTGAGGGAAAGAATTTTGTGGACATGTTTTTAAACTTCGGCTAAGTTTATATTTAGCAAAGACAAATGATTGGCAACAACCAAATTTGTACATATTTCTTTGTTGTTCAAATGGTCTTATAGTTAAAACAGGTGTTACTGCTACTTTATATATATTCCTAAAAGTTCTCATGTTCTCCAAAATTGTAAAGTAAAAATAAAAGAGTTTATAAGAAAATGTAGTTGGAAGGGGGCTGGATTGTAAGTCCACACATCTTTATAACCAAAATACCAATAAGAGTAATGATGGGGCCTCGGGAAATAACCCGGTGGCCTCCGTGGGCATCCTAGGGTGATTGGAAGTTGAGTTGCTCTAAGGAATATTAAAACTGCACGATAACAGAACAGTAGAAATGTAGGCTTGTGGGCACTGAGACAGCATATTTGCTGTGGACTTTTTCCTTTGCTATTGAAAGTTTTAATTCTAGACTAAATCTTTCTGAACCAACACAATATGCATATTAAACTGACACCATTCCCCTATTTACAGTCATATGAGCTAATTGGTATTAATGAATCACAATATTATAGCAGAACAGACTGTAGTTTCCCTTAAATAAATAAATACTTCCCTTCTAATCATTTATTTAGTAAAATTCCCTGTTGATAGATAAGACTGAAGGAGACTTTGATCGCTCTGGTGTGGCCAGGTCTCTATCTCAGCTTGAAGTACTTGCTTTTGCTGTCCTTCTTTCCTCTCGGATCATGTAAGATGTGACTTAAACCTATAGGAAATTAGAGTAACATTTCTAAAATAAAAGTTTTAACAACTGATCCAACTTTGACCTGGTAGGCATTGGTTCCTTGGTGTTGTCAGTATTTATTAGAGCACAGGGCAATTTGGAATTCCTCTGAATTGAGAAGTTTGAGAATTGGCAGGGAGAGAAAAAATAATTCCCTATCTTATAAAATAAGGAAGTTTGATGCAAAGGAGGGTGCATCTGGGTGGTTGCCCAGGTGTATAGTGGGTATTCATCTCCATACCCCCCCTCCCCCAGAGCCCTGTTTGTACACAGCAGGTCCTGAGGATGGGCCCGATCTGGAACACTCAGGTGGGGAGCAGACCACAAGGACATTGAAATTCACTCAGAACAAGACGAGGAGGGGGGTGATTCAGACTGGTATGTTTAGGGCTTTCCAAGGACATACTGATCTTACCAGCAGGCTCCAGGACTGTTCAGGCCCTTTGGGAATTTTTCTAACTAAAGAATAAAAAACGTGTCTCTGTTGATGTCTCCATACTCTTCTATATATTTATCCCTTCTGGGACATATAGTCAATTCTATCAGGTGATTTGTTCTGGGGCTTTCTCTAGGATTTTTGTGAAGCTGGGAGAATTGAAGGGCTATCTTTATGTACCCTTATTGTGTTTTTGTTCAGTCTGTGGTTACCCACAGATCTACATAAGTGTGACATTAACAGGTGTCCTTGAAGCTACTCTTGGATGTGGCTAAATGAAATGTCTCCTTCTTTGCATTCATTAGTCTGTGTGTAAGTGTGTGTATGTGCATGTGCGTGTGCATGCATATTAGATTCCTCATTAGAGTATGTTAGTTTCTTACGTTCATGGAAATTGGATTTGAGAAAGCAGTAATCTTACACTTACCTTCTTCCCTACAAGGGGAGTGTCATGTAGAAAGGAACTCTTAGACTGGAAGTCTGACCATTTTTCTTTCTTGGTAAATGAACTTGTGTGGAAGAGGACAAACGAGTGACTCTGGTCTGATCCTCATCACTGGCAGCCTTTGGCAAGTCATGTCTGATCTGAAGTCTCCGGGTTTCCTGCCTCTTGGTGGGGCATTAGCATCTGGTGACTGAACAAGTCAGTGGAGTTCTTAGCTCCCTTGAAGGTGTTAGCTGTGTGTCGTTGTTTGCTGGGCACTAAGTTCAAAGAGCTGAACCACTGTTAGATTTCATTCTGGCCCAGCCCCAGCAAAATTGTGTAGTATGCAGTATCTATTTTGTAAAACATTTGATATACTGGGAGAAAGAGGAAGTGAAATTCAAACCTGCTGGTTTTGTCTTTCTGCCCAAAGGTATGTATTGGGAGGGTTCCAACACTCTGGATCTTTTGAGGTCTATTTTTGGTGCTGCTGCTCTTCCTGTTCCTGTTTTACTTATAAAATAGGTATTAGACATCTACCAAAACTACTTGGTATTTATGTGAATTTTTAATATTCATAGGAGTATAATGTCCCTTGGCTATGTTTCTTCTGCTAGCCTTTGGCAACTATTTCCAAATAAATACAACCCTTCTGGCTTGGGTCCTGTTCAAGGACACCTGTCTCTCATTAGTTTATTTCTGAGTATGGGTTTCAGTACACTTTGCTATTAGACATTCAGTATCTATAACTGGGAGTGTTTTGCTCCTTGTTTATAATGCTGTCATACATTAATCACAGTAGTTCTCCCATCCACTTGATAGGACTTGTCTGAATGTCAGTCTGCCAGATTCATTTCCATCTTGGAAATGAAGGGTCTTAAAGACTTTCCCAGCACTCTCTTTGTCTCTGAGTCTCAGTGCCTCTCTCTCTGTCTCTGTGTCCCCCTCGTGAGTCACATGCATGACCACATACCATCCTTCCTAGATTGGTGCTGAGTGTATCTTTGAGGACTCGAGTAGCATTTTCTTATTAGGAAAGGTATTGTTTTGTCTCCTTGATAGTAAATGTATATTGCATAGTTATAGAAGGAAGAATATCAGGAGTTAATTCCATTAAAACCCATAAGTTTCATTAAATGCTAGATCTTGAATGTTATTTTCCTGTCTCATTCTGTAATATTTTTTTCTTAGTGTACTTAAATTAACTCTAGCCATTGGTAAAAATCTTGAAGTCATCCCTTTTTTAAATGTAAAAAAAATATGTGAAGGATATAGAAGGGAATAAAACTTGGGTTATAACAGAGGACTTAAAATGGAAAAATCTTTTCTTTACCTAAAATTAAACCGTGTCTGTGGAGTAGAGTGGTAGTTCTTAACCATAATGGTATTATTGTGGACTTCAGAGTCTCTCAATTGTAAATTAGATTGTTGCCCAGTAATTATTCTCCGTTGCACTGGTAGTTTATCTGGTCTGCCAATGAGTTGGAAAAAAGCCCAATTCTAGGGCACCTGGGTAGCCCAGTCAGTTCAGTGTCTGTCTTTGGCTCAGGTCATGATCCTGGGGTCCTGGGATCAAGTCCCACATCAAGCTCTCTGCTCAGTGGGGAGCCTGCTTCTCCCTCTCCCTCTGCTACTCTCTCCATCCTTCTCTCTCTCTCTCTCTGTCAAGTAAATAAAATCTTAAAAATAAATTTAAAAAGCCCAGTTCTTTGGACTAAGATGTTCTCTTGTGTTTGTTTCAGGAAAACCTCACAGCACTGGTAGCTCTGAACGGATTCAGCTCTCAGGAATGTATAATGTCCGTAAAGGCAAAATGCAGTTGCCAGTGAACCGATGGACCAGACGCCAAGTCATCCTGTGTGGGACCTGCCTAATAGTATCATCTGTGAAAGACAGCTTGACCGGAAAGATGCACGTTCTGCCACTAATTGGTGGAAAAGTAAGTTTAAAACAAACAAAATGCTAACAGATGTCCCAGTTTCATTAAGCTTACTTTGAGCCATTTTTGTAATATGGGGTCCATGGTTTTCGCTCATCTAAGGTATAGCTCAGTTCCTGTTGTGCTCTACTGGTGGGCAATGTCGGATGGTGGAGTTGTGGAAGATAAAAGTGCCGTTGGCTCCAGTGAGGCCCCAGGGGTCATCACTTGATTAGTACATGCATCTAACCCCCTACAGGTCAGAAAACAGAGCAACTAAAATTCAATATTATATTTTAGGCTGTAGATGATAAATTATTCTTTGTGAGTAGATATCTCTTGATACCTTGAGTATGTATTGTGTAGTATAGTGTAATGATCCTGAAGTCCATGGCTTTAGGGCCATTTAAGCATGATTACCAAAGGTTAGACTCTATCTCTTGCATGAATCTTTGATCCAGCTTTAGCATACCTGTGTCTGTGCAGTGACCAGGGAAGTTAGCATTTTTTTTTTTTAAGATTTTATCGATTTGAGAGAGGAAGAGAGAGGATGAACAGTGGGAGGAGCAGAGGGAGAGAGAGAAACAGGCTCCCTGCTGAGCGTGGAACCCAACAACAATGCAGGGCTCATCCCAGGACACTGAGATCCTGACCTGAGCCCAAGGCAGATGCTTAACTGACCGAGCCACCCAGGGGCCCCCAAATTAACATTTTTTAGTTTATCAGTTTAGCCAGTCATAATTTTTGAACCTGAAATGTTAACTTGTTTCAGATAAATGTTGTGATATAGCTGATAGATATTACCAACTTTACTAGCTGCTTTTCTTCGGGCATGATAATTATTTAATTCCTATCATTTATAAAATAGAACCAGATTGCTTGGGAAAATCTTACATTCTTTTTTTTTGCTAAGTTGATTTATTAATACCCAAGTGTTGGTGGGAGTATCATTACCATAATTATGTGTTAGTATTTCCCGATTTTTAAGTGATACAAAAGTCTCTTAATAAATGGGAAGGCAACTTTGGATGAAGAAAAGGGTTTTTGAAAATTGGGTACGAATTAAGCAAATATTTTCTTTACCATTTTTCTTTTTGAATGGGCATGGGAAAGAAGGCAGAACATGGAGGATATAAATAGAAGGGTAAAAAAAAAAAAAGCAAAAAACAACTTTTGTTAAAGTGAACTTTTTAAAAATTGGCAAATGTTTGATCTGCTGGTTCCAGGGATTAGAAATGAATAAGATAAAAATCAGATGTGTGCAGTAGTCAGTGGCTTTGTTATTCATCTGCTGTGGTGCAAATTCATTCTTCATTCATAATTTAAATTAGTCTTCCCTTACGTAAATATATGTCAGTTCCCCGCCCACCCCTCTGCTATTATGCATTCTAATCCTAAAAAGACTAATACTTGATCATTTAAAAAAGATTTTGGCCAGGCTGTCAGGTATATTTAGATCTATTTTCACCTGTTTTGAAACCATTACTTAACTTTTGTCTGAACAGTGAAGAATTAGTGGCATCATATTACTGAATATTTTGTTCTCTGGATTTAATTCTGAAGAATTAGTCATCATTATTACTCCCGTAGGTCATCATTAAAATACATATTTAATGTTTGATGCCCTGTTAGGTCAACAGTCTGTTTCTTCCTTCTCTATGAGGTTAGGCATTTGCTTAGGCAAATTTAATACAACTATTTATTAAATAACTAATGTGGGGAAGCCACTTTGCTTGTGTCCCAGAAATACCAAGGTGGGTAAGTCACCATCCTTGTCTTTGAATTGCTTATAATTTACTCTCCAGAGATGAAAGATGGGCACAACAAAATCTGCCCTAAGAGAGATTCAGAAAAGTAGTGCAGAAGATGAGTGGAAGGAGAGATTACATTTTCTTGTGGGGGATCAGGGAATTTTGTGATGAAGGAGGTAGCAATTACAGTAAAACTTGAAGGGTGAAAAATCTCTTGACATATGAAGGAGATGGTCAGAAAGATTATTGTGCGCAGGAAAGCAGTGGAATGTTCAGATAAGGTCAGAAGATCGAGTTATAATTAGCATTTTCATTCAGAGCTAGAGACTTGTTTCCCAGGCCTATTATTGGATGGACTTCTACCATTGAATAAATTGAAATAGCTTCCTTTTCTCACAGACCAACCTCGTCAAACCTGTTTTGCACTATGCCTTTAAAAATAATTGAGTATGTTAAAAAACAGTCTTTTAAAACCTGTTGACCGAGTTAGGGAAAAATAATTCACTGTTTGCAGTCTGAGTTTTCATTAATGTTTATCTGTTCCTTTTTTCACTCTGCTGTTTCATTCTGTTAAAGGAAAAACTAAGAGTGAATGGAAGGTTTTAAAAAAACATATATGAAGAAGAGCTGGAAATGAAGTGTGATATAGATTGACCATAACCTAACAGTAATTGCTGATAATCAAATCTGACACACCACTGGAGCATGATCATTTATTTTATATTTTCAAATGTCGAATTCCAACTGTGAAGTTAAATGAAGCACTCTTAAAATTTAATTATTCGGAAAAAAATTATTTAACAGAGAAGTTTCTATTCATTGTATAAGTAGTATGTTATTTAATTTATCCTTTAGAAGTTAACATAGATTTTTAGATGTAATATTTTACTTAATATTTGCTAACTTATGATGCCTAATAAGTTGAATAATCATTAACCTACTACTCAGTTTAGGAATCATGGTGGTACCGGTACCGGTGTGTCTACCCGTGTTCTCTTTAGATCTGTCCCATTTCCTCCCCAAACCCCAAAGGTATCCACCCATTGTCCTAGAATTTATATTCATCATTTTCTTTTTTGAAATAAGTTTAATCATGTTACTATGTTTTGCTTGTGTTTGATCTGAATAAAAATGGCATTGTACTATGTGTGGACTTCTGTGATTGAATTTTTCCACTCAGTATTATATTGTTTCATAATGAGATTCTATGTTGCTTGCTGTATGTGGTTTTCACTTCTGTATAATGTTTCCCTCTGTAAATGTTCTAAATTCTTATAATTTCTTAAGTGATTTTCCTGTTGGTGGACATTGGGGTTCCTCCCAGTTTTTGTTATTATAAATAATGCTGCTGAAATAGTCTTACATTGATGTGCCTCCTGGTATGCAAGTAGATTTTCTAGGGCATTAGTTCTCGACTAGAGTTACTGTGCCCAAAAGGGACATTTG
Source organism: Procyon lotor (assembly GCA_028646535.1). NCBI lineage: Eukaryota > Metazoa > Chordata > Mammalia > Carnivora > Procyonidae > Procyon > Procyon lotor. Next base: position 7,709,734 of record CM053616.1, on the reverse strand, counting down.
GTAATATGTGCAAGTGTTTTGATTGTGAAATTATTGAACAGTCAACAAATCTGCTAAGTTATTCTATAGTAACAAATCCCCCCCAGGTGTCAGTGATTTAACGTAACGGCTTTTTTCTTATTTCCCTAAGTGCCCACTGTGGATTAGTGGAGATTTCTTTTTTCACATAAGTGTCCAGGGACACAGCCTGATGGAGGCGCTGCTCTCTTAAAACATTTGGAACATGCAACCTTCTTTTGGTGCTTACGAAGGGGAAGAGATGTCACTTCCACTCATGGCTCATTGGCCAGAACTGGTCACATGACTTCACCTTAATTGCAGAGGGTCTGGAAAATGTGGAAAGTAGATGGTGTTTGGTTAATATTAATATCTTTGGTGCAAGGGGAAACTATTGGCATTTATAGGGAAGGGGCTCAGAATAAAATGTCACGGAAAGTATCAGACAGTACTGCACCATGTACAGTGAACTGTTTAATTCAAAACCCTGTAATAAATAACCTCCTTGAGAACTGCTGCTCTTATATACATACTTAAGAGTGCAGTTACAGGCTGTAGGTCATATGCACATGCCATAAGATTGTATTAAGTTGTTTTCCAAAGTTGATGCACCATTTTACCCTCACATCAGTGTATAGGTATTCCTGTTCTCTACATCTTCACCAAATTTTATTGAGGTACAATTGACATAAAATAAACTGCATATTTTGATAGTAATTTGATAACTGTATAGATAGCTAAATACACCCATTAAACCATTGCCACAATGAAAAAAATGATCATTTCACCCTCAGAAGTTTCCTGTGCTCCTTTGTACCCCTTTTCTCCCACTCTTTTGCTCTCACTTTCCTCCATCCTCCAGAAACCACTGGCCTGATTTCTGTTAATATTGATTAGTTTAAATGGCATTTTTAAAAAATTATGTTTTCTCTTTAGTTGTCCTTTTTTTAAAACTTTTTTTTTTTTTTATTTACTTATTTGACAGAGAGAGATCACAAGTAGGCAGAGAGGCAGACAGAGAGAAAGGAGGAAGCAGGCTCCCTGCTGAGCAGAGAGCCCGATGCAGGGCTGGATCCCAGGACCCTGAGATCATGACCTGAGCGGAAGGCAGAGGCTTTAACCCACTGAGCCACCCAGGCGCCTCTCTTTAGTTGTCTTTTGAGTATTGATTTTATATCTAGTCACTTTGCTAAATTTTCTTATTTATTCTAATATAATGTCTATATTATATTAGAGTTTACTGTGAGTTTACTATGTAGCTAATGTAATATTTAAATAATGACAATTTTCTTCCTTTTTTAATACATTTTTTTGTCTTATTGTAATGGCCAGACCTTTAGTATAGTATTGAATAGAAATAGTAGATACTTGTCTTCTCAGTGATCTTAAAGAGAGTGGTCTATCATCATTAACACAGAAGTTTGCCTTAGATGTTTGATAAATACCCTTTGTCAGCTAAGACAAAGTTGTTATTTGTGTTCTTAGTTTGCTAGGAGTTTTTATCATGAATGATGAAAGAGTGGTAAATGTTACCAAATGCTTTTTCTACAGCTGTAGAGATGATCATAAGATTTTCTTCTTTAACCTGTTACTGTGATTAAAGATTTTATAGTTCCAATAATGTTAAACCATCTTGTCTTTCCTGAGATAAATCCAATTTGTTCTTGATATGTAGTGTTTTTTTTTTTTAATTTAAATTCAATTAATCAACATATAATGTATTGTTTGTTTCAGGGGTATAGGTCTGTGACTCATCAGTCTTATATAATACCCAGTGCTCACTAAAACACATACCATCCCCAGTGTCCATCACCCAGTTATCCCAACCCCCCAACCTCCCTCCCCTCCAGCAACCCTCAGTTTGTTTTCTAAGATTAAGAGTTAAAAGATTTTATTTTTTATTTGAGAGAGAGAGAGAGCCAGTGTGAGGACACAAGCACGGGGAGAGGCAGAGGCAGAAGCAGACTCCCCACTGAGCAGGGAGCATGACCTGGGATCCATCACAGGACCCTGAGATCATGACCTGAGCTAAAGGCAGACACCTAACCGACTGAGCTGTCTAGGTGCCCGTTGATGTATGGGTTCTTTTTTTGTATTTCTAGATTCTACATGTCTTTTTTTTTCCCCCCTGTATTTCTGGATTGTGATACAAAATTTTGTTCAAGATAAGTGTTCATAACTGAGACTGGCCTAAAATTGTCCTTTCTGTTACTGCTCTGAAGATCTGTTTTTGGTTATAAAATAGGTTGCGGTATTTTTCTTCATTTTTTGTTTGGTAGATGAGTTTGCACAAGTTTGGAAAGACCTGTTTCATGGAATTTTGGTAGAATTCATCTATAAGACCATATGGGTGTGATATTTCTTGAGAAAAAAATTTTTAATACTCCATTTCTTTAATGGTTATTGGACCATGTAGGCCTTCTGGTTTTTTTCTTGAGTTAGTGTTAGTAGAATATATTTTCCTAAGATTTTGCCACAAGATTGCTTAAAATGTTCTTTTAAATCTCTGCTTAATCTGTAGTTGTGTCTCTATTTTCATTATTAATGGTATTTAGATCTGTTTTCAATTGATACCATTGACCTATATCAATTGACACCATTGACCTATATCAATTGACATTTGATTTTGTCAGCCTTTTCAAAGAACCAGTGTTTTGTTCCTGTTCATGTTCTCTGTTATATATTTCATTTTCATTCCACTAATTTCAGCTTTTATTATCACCTTTATTCTACTTGGAGTGTATTCAGTTTTTGGTATGGTATTTTTCCCCCAGGTACTTTTTTCTTTTCTTTTCTTTTCTTTTCTTTTCTTTTCTTTTCTTTTCTTTTCTTTTCTTTTCTTTTCTTTTCTTTTCTTTTCTTTTCTTTTCTTTCTTTCTTTTAGCATATAATGTGTTATTTGTTTCAGGGGTACAGGTCTGTGATTCATCAGTCTTACACAGTTCATGGCACTCACCATAGTACACACCCTCCCCAGTGTCCATCACCCAGCTACCTCCCCCCTCAGGTTCTTGAGACACATATCATTGAAAACAATTTTCTGCCTTCTTTTCTAACATGAGTATTTAAAATTATAAATTTTCCCCTGTGTATTGCTTTTGTTGCATTCCATAAATTTTGATATTTAGTACCTTCTTAATGGTTTAGTTCTAAAAATATCTAAATTTCTATTATTTTTTTTACTTGTTTAGAAGTATGTTACTGGTTTTCTAAGTATACTTGGATTTTAATTGATTTTTTATTATTGATCTAAGTTTTAATTTCATTTTGGTCCTAGAGTGTAGTCTGTGATACTCATCTTTTTGAAAATTCTTTACACTTCCCCTGTGACTTATAATCATTTTTGTAAGTGAAGCATAGGAGCTTGTGTAATATCATGTTACTTTATTATCTGGATTTTTCCTCCTTAGGAGGAATTTACTGGGAGTGGAAATTTAATTTGACTGCATCACTGCTTTATTAGAACTTGAAGGACCAATTAGGACCCTTGGTAGAGTTTTATTTCATGTTAATCGCAATTTCATGTTAAATTTTTAAAAACTTACTTAACATGCTTGAAGGCCTTTTTCAAAAGGCTGTAATTCAGAGTAATAGAAACGTCCCTTAAAGTAAAAAACTTACCTGGAGTAAAAATCCTTAAGTAAAATGTTAAGTCCAACTCGGCCCGAAGGAAGGAAGAACCTCAGCACCGCATTGCCACAATAGAGAAAGATAAGGAAGGGAATCTGTTCCAGTTTAAACAGGAAGAAGAGAATTTCACTCTTGCGGGGAAATCCAAAGAAGATAAAACTCCCCATTTTTGGTTTCCTCGTAATTCAAATTGGTTAGTCAGACTCAGGAACTTAACACATTTAAGTATTAAGTGGAACATATGTAGGGAAAGATGCAAATCCGTGCAGGCTCAGTGGTCCAAGGTATGGTTCATGAACTATGTAAACGGCCAGCTTTCCTGACTCTTTTTGTCTCTGTTTGTTTTTATAGGTAGAAGAAGTGAAAAAGCACCAGCACTGTTTAGCATTTAGCTCCTCTGGACCCCAAAGCCAGACTTACTACATTTGTTTTGATACATTCACAGAGTATTTAAGGTGGCTTCGACAAGTTTCCAAGGTAAGTGCTTCCCCAAGAATACTGTTCAGCTCCTAGCTGGCTGCAGCGTTCCTTTCTGCTTTGCCCAGTTCCAGAATGCAGTATTATACTTTTTTTTTTTTTTTTTTCCAGATATTGCTTGAAGTTTGCAACTTTCAGTTTTGTAAAAGCTCATTTGGGCTGAAAAGTGGCCAATTAAAAAAATTTTAGGTGTGTTTCATTTGTTAGGTTTTCTTTATCCTTTAGGGGGAAAAAATCAGTGGATAGACTGGCATTACTATCTTAATGTTATAGATAAGGAACATAGGCTAAGAATATTTAAGGGACTGACCCAGGGTAGGACAACTGTAAAACCACAAAATACCCAGAGAATTGTTACAAATTTCCCCTCTTCCTCTATTTTTTTTTTTTTTATACAAGTGGTTTAATCTGTGCCATCTCCTTTTCACTTGTTCAACTTCTGGTTTTCGAATGGCTTACTTTTTCACATCTTCATTATTTTGACTGTTTTGTAGTCCCCTAATTAAATAAGATTACCATGAGCAATGAAACAGTGTGTGTGTGTGTGTGTAATGGAAGCTAGAATAAGATGATGAATGAGATAAATAAGTGTTGGTATTTCAGGTACTGTGTGCGAAGATGATTTTACATTTATAGAATTGTGTGTAAAATGGGTGGATTGTAGTACTTTGTGCCTTGGTTTTGGGTGTGTTTATGAAATGATGAAACCTCTTTTGGGTGTAGAAGCAATACTTTGGAATTTGCTTTCATATTTTTGAATTTATAATCCAATTTGCTATCCAAGTTCAGTATGATTCAGATTGCTGTATGATGTAATTATTTATCAAGTGAAAGAATAGCGAATAACTTTGTAAAACAGTTAATAGAAAATTCGAGAGGAACGTCTAGAAAGACTTTTTGATTTATCAGGTAAAAACTGTGTTCTCTGATGATGCCATACCCTTAAGAACATTAGTTTCTCCTCCTTTCAGAGAAGCAGCAATGGGCAGAATTTGGATTAATAGGACTCAGAGGTTTCTCCTAACCTGGTAGGCTCGGACGGGCAGCACTCTGCTAGAGAAAATGGGAAAGATGACATTTCTTCTGCAGACATCCTTGTAGAGTTAATGTGGTATTAGAGGCCATAAGTACATCTGTCTAGTTGTTTTAAAATTTCTTTTGTGGTTGCAAATGCGAGAAGACAAGTATTAAAGAATACTGTGCTTTTATATTTTAAGTGTTTGCATGGGTTCAAGGCAGTAAGTCAACAGTCTACACTGCTTTATTCAGAATAAAATGCCAGAATGGAGTCAGAATACGTTAAATTTCTTTCTATATGGAGATGTTGATTTTTTTTAAATAAACTTTTTATTTTGGAATAATTTTCTATTTACAAAAAAGTTGTAAAGATAGTACAGGGAGTTTCCGCATAGCCCCACCCAGTTTCCCAAACATCTTCCCTTACCATGATAGATTTGCCAAAACTAAGAAACCAGTATTAACACATTACTCTGGACTAAACTCCAAAATTTATTTGGATTTTTCTAGTTTTTCCATTAATGTCTTTTTCCAGTTCCAGGGTTTAATTCAGAGTACCACACTGCATTATACTGTCAAATCTCCTTTGTATCCTCTGGCCTGTGACAGTTTTTCAGTCTTCCTGTGTTTTTTTTATGACCTTGACAGTTTTGGAGAGTATCGGTCAGGTATTTTATAGAATGTCCAATATGGAGATGTTTTGATCTTTGAAATCAAATGCAGGGTCATAGTGAGCTGCTTTGCATTCTTTTTGGAAAGGTCAGAGGTATAAATTCTTAAACATGGATAAAGATGCAAATAAACATGTCAGTTATTAAGCTTACCAATGACAGATTGTTTTGATTGAAATAATAATAATAAAAAGCCAAATAGGTATTGAGTTTAATAGTTTTGTATATTAAACATCCACACAATTGATAAGTCACTCTTATAAGCTAGCAAGCATTTATTAAGCACCTTCTGTATGTTACGTATGTGTTCTATGTCCTGGGATATGGCAAAGAACAAGTCTAATTCCCCTCTCTTAGGAGCACTTACTTTGGGGAAAACAAATGATAAATTAAGTAAACACACAAAGGGAACATCAAATAATCACAGTGCTGTAATACACGTTATAACGACAGAGGATAACGGAGGAGGAATAACTCTTTCTGAGGAGGGGACATTTAAATTGGAACTTTAAGGAAAGAAGTGTCTAGTTATTTGAAGATGTCATGGGAGGAATTTTCCAGCAGTCAGAGAAGAGAATGTGAAAGTGCTAAGACTGGAACAAGGGATGTGAAGTCAGGGAAGGCAAGGCTCTTCTTACGATACAGAGGAGGGTGAAGAGTCTGGATTCTATTATTGACATAATGGCAAGCCATTAAAAGAGTTGTCTTCCAAGAATTTGCATGATCTGACATTGCTGTTGTGTGGAGGACAAGAAGGGAGGCTTGGAGAGAAGAAGGGGTTGGACTGGCGGGAGGCTCTTGAAGAGAAGAAGGGGTTGGACTGCCGGAGGCTCTTGTTATGGACTTCAGGCAAGAGGGGAGAGAAGAAACGGAAAGAAGTGGATAGACGTGTTTCAGGATGTGTTTTGAAGATTGGGTGACAGGATTACTGATAATTACATACCAAGCATAAGAAAAAGGTTGGAATAAAAAATGGCTTCTAGGTTCTGCTTTGAATGAGGAGGTAAATTGTAGTCTCAGTCAGAAACCATAGCACTAATTAGACTTATTAAATTAGACTTTAAAACAATGCAAAATACGGTTTTTAACTTCAAAGAGTTTGTTTTAGAGAGACAGCAAAGAGGGGAGGCAGAAGAGGTAGATTATGAAATCTCTCTTTAATGGGGTGTGGAAATTGTTGATTTCTAACTTGCAGTTGGTGATCATAAAGGTCAAGTGTTAGTTAACCTTTGGTTAGTTGGTTAGTGGTCTTCACTGCTGCTGGTTGGCTAATGGGCCATCCCCGGGGTCTAATAGGATAGTGGATCTGGAACGAGGCGCTCGCTCTCTCTGATGATCCAAACCAGGAACAGACTGAGGCACAGGCCACACTCAGTAGGAGAAGGTGGGGGCTGGGAGGAGAATTGTGACTGAGCAGGTGACGGTGGCAGGGTGGAGGAGTGGTGGTGTCCATTTCCTCCTCACTGATTGTTGTATTGCCATCAGAAAGTGACTGATACGTAATGCAGCCGCAAGCAGAAGATCGTGCACAGGTCTGTGCGGACACAGCAAGGCTGCGGCTCCCGTTTCACACTAGTGTGGGTGGGTGCTTCCAGGAGGGAATACTCTTTTTTGTATTATCTTTTAATCTTTTTTTAAAATTTAAGCTCAAATTATTAACATATAATGTATGATTAGTTTCAGAGGTGGAGGTCAGCAATTCATCAGTCTTACATAACACCCAGTGCTCAGTACATCACATGCCCTCCTTAATGTCCATCACCCCGGTGCCCCACCCTCCGAACTCTCTCCCCTTCAACAACCCTTAGTTTGTTGCCTGTAGTTAAGAGTCTCTCACGGTTTGTCTCTCTGATTTTGTCTTGTATTATTTTTCCCTCTCTTCCCTAAGATCTTCCGTTTGTTTCTTTCTTTCTTTTTTTTTTTTAAAGATTTTATTTATTTGA
>CM053616.1:7644603-7701499 GCA_028646535.1 Procyon lotor | reverse complement strand
AAAAAAAAAAGGGAGGAGATACCATCACATCTCCGTTTTGCAGACGAGGGGACTAAGGTACGAGGTGTCCAGCCCTGCTTTCTGCAGGAAGTGCTGCTACCTTGCTCTTTTCTCTTTACTTGTACTTCCAGTGTTTAACAGTGGCCTGAGGGGACAAAACAAACCAAGACTCAAATTTAACAACTGAATGTCCTGAAAATGTCAAAGGGAAGTACATCACCTACTCAGTTGTGGGCAGCGTCCAGGCAGCTGGGTGGTAGAGGAGGAGGTTTGTCACCCAGTGTGTAGTATGGGGTATGCTGCTGGGGGCGTGCATGTCTGACTTCTTGCATGATGACCAAGATGTAGTTAAGAAATGTGAGGAGCTTTCAGAGTCATCCAAGGCAGATTAAATTGATTTTATAGTTGAGGGGACTGCTGTTCTCTAATTCTTCAGAAACTGCTCAAGTATCGCTATCTCAGGAATTGACTGTATGTGATTAACCACATCCCTGTATCCGGTCATGTTAGTATTATGGAGTTAAATCATTTTAGTCTGAGTGTTTAGACCAATGTAAATATAATATGTACATATACATCCTTTATATGTGTATATCCTTAACAGTTTAGTTACCATTATGTATTTGCTTATCTTAGAAGACCCCAGCATTTGTAATGCAGAGTATTGCATTTCCTGCATCTACTCAGAAGAGTTAAGTTCTTCTACCCACTGATCTGATTTATAATTTCATAAAGTAAGGAATCACGGAATAATTGGGAAAATGTCAGTGACCTCTCTATACGTCTCTATACCTCTCTATGACCTCTAACATGCTGGACCTCGTACGTTAGACTTGGAACTTAAAATACAGAACAAGCAGCTCATTTCTAATAGTAGAATCATTGAAGTATACATTTACATCACCTCTTTTATGAGAAAGCTAGAATTTAAGTGTTTTTGTGGTTGGCCATCTTTTCCCTTCCCCGTGGACAGGGATATGCCACTTTCTCAGGTGGCCACTGTCTAAAGGGACTGTTTACACCTAGTTTGCCAATAAGGAAATGAGGAAGGAACTCTGAGTTCAGATTTGATCTCCGCCCAGGCTGAGCTCCGATCTTCTGTTGTTACTCAGAAACACAATGGGGTTTGTGTGTGCGGAGCGGAGATAACTGCTGGCGTGACCCGCGAGTGATCCTGGGAGGCTGGTGGTGCCATCTCCTTGCGGTTCTTCCCTGTCACTTGTGGCTCCCGGAGAGGTGGCGTCAGGTCTGCATTCCCAGAGGAGGCCGCGCACCGAGCTCCCGGGGCAAACACCATACTTCTGTCTGCTCTTGGTGGTCGTGTGTGGGCCCCTGCCTGAGTGCCCGGGCAAGGGAGGGGGGTGTGGGTGATGGGGTTGTCACAGGGTCGCACTGAGGTCTGTGTTCTCTGCTCTGGGTGCTCTCCTCACACCGTCGTGCGTACCTTCTTGAATTGCGGTCGGGTAGGTGTCTGTCCCAAGGGACCGAGCTTTTGAAGGCACAGCGTGCCACCTCTCCGGGACCAAGCCTAGTGCCTGGTTCACAGAGGCAAATGATAAACATGTTGAAAGATTCATTCGTCCACATCCCTTCCATTCCCCTGGCAAAGAGGTGTCGGGATGCTTAGGTGGAGCTCTGACTCTAAATTTCTCAGTATTGTTTTTTCTATATTGTTATAGCCAGTGCCTTAACAACATCGGCACCTTGCTTTGCTCCTATTCGCGTATTTTAATTACTAATTATTAATTATTAATTAATAGCTCCTATTAATGTATAGTAATTTTATACAAAAGTTTTCTTCATCTGTTGTTAAACAGATTTTATAAAATGGCAGTGTTAGTACAGGATCAAGAAACGAGATGTCATTGCAAAAAAGGTCTGGGGTCAGTTCAAGGCATTTCTTACATATTGATAGAAAAATTTTTTTTAAAAGAAATGATTGCATGTCATAGAGCAGTGATAATTTGAATTTTATTAAAATTGGAAACTGGTTTGATATAAAGTATTCTAGGGGCACCTGGGTGGCTCAGTGGGTTGGAGCCTCTGCCTTCGGCTCAGGTCATGATCTCGGGGTCCTGGGATCGAGCCCCGTGTCGGGCTCTCTGCTCAGCAGGGAGCCTGCTTCCCCCCTCTCTCTGCCTACTTCTGGTCTCTCTCCTCTCTGTCGAATAAATAAATTAAAAAAAAAAATTTAAAGTATTCTAAAACTGTTGGTGAGGATGGAGTTGAAAGTAAGTTGCTAGAATGCTTAACTAAAAGATTAGTAAACACTCTTCTAAATTTTTGGTCTCCCACCTCATGTCTTCCCAAAGTACTTTTTAGGGGGTAAGAATTAAAACTAGGTCAATTAAGAGATTAAGAATTTTTCAGAGCAGCCTAGTAAACTCCCTAGAGACTGTTCCTATAGCCAGGGCATACTTTCCCAAGCCACTGAAGGTTAGGCCAGAGCAATTAATGACTCATTGTGCTGGTGAGCAGCAGTCTTTTACTTTCCACAAGCAGAATTACTCCTGCTATTTCAGCTGCTTTGACCAAGCCTTTCAGGGTCATTTTGCTTAATTTTGAGCAGCATGTTTGGCACATAATAGGGATAAATGCCCCTTCACTAAAGTATATTGGTAACAACAACAACAAAAAGTCCCATGAATGTTTTTCTGAACTTTCCCTTGCAAATAAAAGTTGATTGCTCAGTAGGAGAACATCAGGAATAATGGGAATAATGCGGAGCACAGTCCTGTTACAAGGGAAGGTGATAACTTCAAAAGCATAGCCAGGATTGGTTAGGATAGGAGAGAGATTTTTTTTTTTAATTAAAGATTTTATTTATTTATTTGACAGAGAGGAGAGAGATCACAAGTAGGCAGAGAGGTAGGCAGAGAGAGGGGGAGAAGCAGGCTCCCTGCTGAGCAGAGAGCCTGATGCGGGGCCCGATCCCAGGACCCTGAGATAATAACCTGAGCCGAAGGCAGAGGCTTTAACCCACTGAGCCATCCAGGTGCCCCTAGGAGAGAGATCTTGGTTTAGAAATGCAACTCAGCCAGATTCAGGGCTTGAGACCAGTTTTGACAGAAGTGCCCAAGGCCTTGCCGAGAAACAGCTGAGGGAAGTGTTGAGGGGAGTAGCATGTTAGAAATATCTGGGAGCCGAGTAGGTAGTATGAAAAGGTTGTCGTTTGTATTATCATTTTTATGTTTATCCTAATAAACATAATTATTTATGTTTATTTTATTTTTTATGTTTTATTAATTTTATGTTTTTATATAAAATATATAAAAATTTTATATTTTTAATTTTATGTTTATTTTATTTTTTATATTTTATTATGTTTACAAATAAACATAATTATTTATGTTTATATTTATTTTATGTTTATGTTTATTATATTAAAAAACAGAGTGTATTTTTGGGGAAGTATTTTGAGGGCCAGATGAACTTTCCCCTCACTCTACCCCCCACATGTTTACAAGTAATTTGGAAAAGAAGACAACCTGAGAAGGTGGTTGGAATTAGCGTTCACTTTTATGTGTCTTCCAGAGTATGTAGGTTCACGAGGGGAAACCCTGTTTAGTTCCCCAACTCTTAGCCTTAAAAAAAAGTTTTGCTCTTAACCCAGACTAGCACTATTTCCCTATCCACAGTTCGACTGAGCTGCCCTTCTGACACTTGAATCCCGTCATGCGTAGTTCTTGGATGGTCTGAGAGCCTCACAACCCGTGTCGCGTTCTGCCTTTGACTGGGCTTTATCTGTGTGACTGCTCCAGGTGGCGAGGGCAGTCGCTCGTGCTGTCGCCCTCTTTTGCGTGTTGCAGGTTTGTTCTGCGTGCAGCTCTGGGTGTTGGTCAAGGGGTACTTGGTCTGCAGAGCCTCTCCTGATGTTTTTTGTTGTTGTTTTTAAAGATTTTATTTATTTATTAGACAGAGATCACAAGTAAGCAGAGAGAGGGGGGGAAGCAGGCTCCCCACTGAGCAGAGAGCCCGATGCGGGGCTCGATCCCAGGACCCTGAGATCATGACCTGAGCCAAAGGCACTGAGCCACCCAGGCGCCCCATCCTGATGTTTTTAGAATGAGAGAAGTATTATTTACAGCAGCTTGTTGAATGTCTTCAGGGCAGGCACTATTCCACGTCAGTGGTGAGGAAACAGGACACATAGACGAAGTGACTTATCCGGAGCCGCATGGACTCGGAAGTGGTAGAACTGGAAGTGGTAGAACTGGTCGCACGCCCTGAATATTATCACGACTGTGCCCTTTTTCCGGCCTGTCAAGTGGCTTGGGTCTCAGCTTTGTATCTTCCACTGTCGTGATGTTGAGAGGTGTACTAGATGTACAGCAGCTTTTGCCGAAAGGATTTTGAATTCTAATTGTGAGGTCCTTTAGGGGTCCCTTTCTATAACAAAGATTTGAGGCAATTTCTGTGTGTGCTTTTTTCTTTCACTTTCTAAATTTCTGTAACCTTTTAAACTTTTCCCATAACCTTTTAAAATTCGACAAGCTGCTTGCCAGGTGGCATCACTGCTGCCCAGGTGGACAAACTACCCCCACGGGGTGTCACCCCCTCCCTGAAGTCTGTTTGTGGTCAGCAGACGCGCCCTGTTTCTCTTAAGGAGGACTGTCTTCTGTCACTTTCATGTCACTGCCATCCCTGAGGCTCAGGCTTATCCGAGGGGTGACATCTGATCATCTTTGCTGTCGTCTGAGAGGTTAGGTTATTATTTTATCACAGGAGTTAGAAGTACAGGTCCTCATTCAAACTCGGGTTCTGCCGCTGCTCCGTGTGACCATGGGCCTCGCTCTGTGACTCAGGTCACCCTTCCTCTTTGGAATGAGGATAAGTCATTGCCACACTGAGTTGTTGTGAAGGTTACGTAGGCTGGCTAAAGCAGGTAGAGGGCCCCACAATCGAAGCACCCCCTAAATGTTAGCATTATTGTGATTCCCACTGCTTTGAAGAAAAGAATCCTAGAAGGCTACTTGCTCTGAGGTACAGCCAGGTGGATTTCTGATTTATTTTCATTACCTATTTAGGGCTTTCCTGTGAAGGGTCTCCGTTTAATAGGTGCCGTGTATGTGGCAGTCCAAGTGATGGTTTTCTCCTGTAGGATTCAAGCAGCTCTCTCTGTGGCGTATCCCTACACACCCAGGCTGGTCTGGGGGGAAGCGTTTAAGTCTCCCCTTTTCTGCAGAGACCGGGCCCCTCGGCAGCGCACTGGCCTGCTGCCGTGCTTCCTGACCTTGCCGCAGCGGCTGCGGCTGGGCTCCGACCCCCGTGCTGCCCTTATTTGTGGTCACCTTGTCAATGCGGCTTCTCCCTCGTTTCCAGCAGCGACAGCCGTGGTCCAGAGTGAGGGAAGGAATCAAATACCACTTGACATTTAATCATTATCTTTCAGTTGTCCAAGGAGAGCATTTAGTGCGATGCCTCCTTCGAAATGGGATTAGTCCTCTTGGAAGTAGTCCCCAGGTGAAAGAATACACTCGGCGGGTCAGGTGCAAGCCGGCGAGAAAGGAAGGGCTGGAAAGCAGTCCAGGGGCCGTTCTTCTGCCAGATCGTTTTTTCGAGGGTTTCACCAAGTGCTCAGCATATAAGGGTCTATCAGTGAACGAAATAGGCTCCTTATGGACCTTACAATCTACAGACAGAGATTTTTCAGAACCTTTCCATGCTTCCCATTTTGCTCACAGTAAAAGCCAGAGTGTTTACAGTGACTGAAAAGGTCCCGCCTGAGCTGCTGCCCACCCCTCGCCCTTACCTTTCTGATCTCACTACAGGCCTCGCTCCCTGTACCTCACTGGGTCCAGGAGGTCCCTGGAACATGCCCGGCACAGCCCTTTTAGGGCCTTGACCCTTGCTGCTTCCTCTTCGTGGAGCGTTCCTCTAGACAAATCCTTTCAGCTAACTTCCTCATACCTTTCATGTCTAAATGTCACCTTTTCAACGGGGCCCACCCTGACCAACCTATTTAAGCAGAATCTACCACTTTTCCGACAGTCCTGACGCCCATTCCTTGCTCTATTTTTTCCATAGTATTTGCCAATTTTTAACATATAGCTCACTTATGTACGAAGGCAGGGATCTTAGTTTTGTTTACTGAAGCATACCAAATGCTTACCTAGGTCCGTAATTGGCACATAGGAGGTATTCAGTAAACATGTTGAATGAATGAAAATGAAAAGTACTCTGGAAAAAATTATGAAGGGTGTATTAGTTCCCAAATTAGCAAAACCTTGGTGACTTTAAAACAACAGAAATTTATGCAGTTCTGGAGGCCAAAAGTCCCAAATCAAGGTGTCCGCAGGACCATATTCCTTTGACGGCTCTAGGGGAGGATCCATTCCTTGCCTCTCCCTGCTTCTGATGGCCCTCTTTAGCTTGTGGCCCATGTTACTCTTGTCTCTGCCCCCATATGGTTACATTGACTTCTGTTCTTCTATCTCAAAACTCTGTCTACCTCTCTCTTAATAAGGATACATATTTCGTCATATAAAGTAATATTCACTCTTGCCACATAAGATAGTATTTATATATTCCAGGCAGTAGATGTGGAAATCTGTGTTTTTGTCTGCCTCACCTCCGTTTTGGGGCCACCGTTCAGCCTACCACAGTGGGTTAAGGGGATCCCTTGGTGATGAGAAGAATTGTTGGCCCTGGTGTACCACCTAGTAGAACACTGAATGCAAGGAAAGCCAGAAGACTGCTCTCAGCCATTTTCTTCTTTAACTGAAATTTTAATTGAAATTACATTTTTTCTCCAAAGTAAGCATATGTACACATGTACACGGAAGAGCACAAAGGATAATTTCACAGTTTCGTTGTACTTGTCTTCCCTAGTTGTTAACACATTTTCACAGTTCCTTCCTATCTTCCATTGCCCCTCTTATAAGGAAATAATTATTTCAGATAAATTCCAAATCTCTTATCTTCCCATTCTTATTTCCTTTCCCCTCCCTACCCATATAGAAGCAATTGCTATCATTATTTTGGTATGTGACCACTGTAGGGTTTATGTGGTTAATAGTTACTTCCCCATAGCTATTTAGACGTAATATATGGAGTCCTGTGTGTTTGTGTTTTCTCTCTCCCCTGGCTTCAGAATATACAAGTCCCAGAGAAGACCTCTGGTTAGCCTAGCTGGGGTACTACTGGGGTGCCAGTACCCGTTGGATCAATCCTTGGGTTCAGTGGATGGGGTACTCTGGTTGCTCAGGCCTGGGCTACATCCCTGTCCCTGTGGCCAGAAGCTCACCATGCTTTGTTTGAGGTTTTGTCAGGATCCCAGGATCCTGAAGGATTGCGATAGGAAGATAGGGAAGAAGAATTTGGGACAGTTGAAAACACAGATTTCCCCTCGAGTTTCAAGTTTGAGCTTGGACATTAGGTCCTTTGGGAATGAAACATTCCCTGACTTCTGAGATCACGCACTTATGATTATTGTGCCATGATCACGTAATGCCTAACTTCCCTCTCCTTCTCTTGAGGTGTGCCCCCTCAGGCCGGAGACTGCCTGGGGTGCTGTTGTACCGTGGGTGGTAGGGGGCCCGGCACACCCCCACGGGCTCCACGTGTGTGTGCACACTCTCTTCCTGGGAACAGGTCCCTGCGGGCGCTGCAGCTGCCTTTCAGGCCCATTACATTCCTCCCGGCTCTTTTCACATCTTTAGTGTATATGGATGATTTGGCCCTGTTTTGGATTTTCTTTTTTCTCCCTCTTTTCCTTCTTTTTTGTGGAAAACGATTTCTTCTTTATCTTATTTAATCGTGAAACTTCAAGGAAAGATACATTTGCTAAAATTAGCACGCTCAGACTTCCTCTGTAAAGTCCTTTTTTTAAAAAAAAATTTTTTTTGTTTGTTTGTTTGTTTGCCAGAGAGAGAGTATGTGAGCACATGCAGGGAGAGCGCAGGCAGAGGGAGAAGCAGACTCCCCACGGAGAGGGAGCCTGATGTAGGACTCGATCCCAGGACCCTGGGATCATGACCTGAGCCGAAGGCAGACACATACGTGACTGAGCCACCCAGGCGCCCCTGTAAAGTCTTTTGAGTTGAGCCCTGCCAGGCTGTTTTTACCCCCACTCTCCCCTTAGTTCTCATGCATGCCGAGTAATTTCTTTCTAACCTCAAATATCCCATCAGCAGAATAGGTTTTATGCAAATTTACCTCCAAATACCTTTTTAGCTTCCGGAGAATTTGGATTTCAGTAGACGTAAGGTGTGAATCATTCCATTTGGCAGTAGTAGTAATACCGATCGTGATGGTTCCAGCAGTCACCGAGTACTGACTGCTGTCTCCGTGCCAGCTCGCACATGTCCGTGCCACCCTAGCTCCTCTTGCACGGATGAGAAAACTGCAGCTCGCACGGCTTGGTGAATCACGTCCTCTCTGCTCCCGAGTGAGGGAGCTGGGGCGCAAAGCTGCACACGGACCGCAGAGTCACACTCCTGAGGGCCGTGCCCTGCTGCACGGGGAAAGAGAAAGCTGGAGTTTGGCAACAGAAAAGGACATCGGACTGATGACAGTTCAGGAGTGGTGCGTCTGCCATGAAGCCTTGGTAAAGATGAAGAGCACGAGGGAGAATCAACCCCCAGACCTCAGCACAGTATTCCCATGGCCTCTCTGGGGGAGAGAAGGAGCCAAGGTGTGTGCACGTGGGGCTGAAACCACAGGCAGAGGCATGAGGTGGCACCACATGACTTGGAATATTGGAGAAGGCCTTTGAGAAACACCGGTCGTCCAGTGCTCTTTCTGTCTCTAGCATGCTAGTTGGTCTGGCCCTGGGACTCTCGCCACGGTCGGAGTCATTCAACCAAGAAGACTTTGAAATATGTGGATAAACATTCAGATGTAAAATAAATTTTACTTAGAATACTTGCATGAAGCAGAGCCCAGTGAATTTATAAGCATCTCATGGAAGCTTTGGGGGAGAGATAACCCAAGAAGTGGGGAACAAGCAGGCAGTGGAATCCGAGGATATGCCACAGTTCCTAGTAAAGGGGCCTATGGGGCCCGCTGTGGTACTTTTCTTTCTTTGTGCTGTTTTAAATCAGTATGTACACGGGCTTTGGTAGGTTCCATCTAGGGTCCATCTCCTAACCCTGGAGTTTCTCTAGAGTCTTGTATCATTTAGCTCTGAATTCTCTTACCGCAAACGTTTTCAGCAACTTAACCCCTGCAGTTGGAGGAGAGTACTGATATCACTGAACCTGATAGGATAATCTGTGCTTTTTGGAACCTGTCTCCTGTACTGGGTTACTGCAAGTCCCTTCTAGGCAGGGACACCGTTTTCTGCTTTTACAGTACTTGGCTCAGTTCTATACTAAGTAAATAGTCTACTGGCTTATATTTGGACCATTAGTGCCGCTTGGACAGTATGTCTGTGTTCTCAGTGGGGTGATGGTATTTCTACCCATAGAGGGCATCCGTAGGATAAATGGATGGTATTAAAATCAGGCTGGGTTTTATCCCCCTCCAGGTTGCGTCACAGCGCATTAGCTCAGTGGACCTCTCGTGTTGTAGCCTGGAGCATCTGCCTGCCAACCTCTTCTACAGCCAGGACCTCACTCATCTCAACTTAAAACAAAACTTCCTAAGGCAGAATCCCTGCCTTCCAACTGCCAGGGGGCTCAATGAACTGCAAAGGTGAGCATACAGAGATGGGTAGCTTCTGATTGTTATCAAATATTCTGACTTAAAAAGCCGCGGAGTGTAACCTTTCTCTTCCAGAGGGCAGAGTAATAGAACTTCATGGAAGTGAGGACATTATCAGTTTCATTCTGGAATTTTTTTTAAAGGTCCCTGCCTTTGGAGCAAATGATTTATGATGTTCATTAACTGGACAGTTTTGTGTAAGAAGAATTATCTCTCTTGAAAACACTTCTGTTTCCTCACTGATCTGCAGAAGGGTCTGTGAAAAGTTTATTACTCGGTGTGTTACTTCTGAACTACAGAGGTTTGGTCAGATTAGATTATTTCTTTGGAAATTTATAAAAAGTCCATTTTTTCTGCGAAAAGACATTTCTCTAGCAGTTTAAGAACTAAGGCTTAAATCCACTAATACCAGGTCATCCAAGTGGTTTAGTGTGTAGGTTTCAAGAGTCGGATGCTAAAAGGTTCTGCTTTATAACTAGAGAGAACTTATAACTATAAGAGAACTATAACTAGTTCTGCTTATAACTAGAGAAAGGTTCTGCTTTATAACTAGAGAGAGAACTTTATTTGCGTGTACTTAAAACAGATTTGAGAATTTACTATATTCATTTCCTTTTTAGAGCAATGATCATTCTTGATTCTGTGGTAAAGTAAGCCTCTGATACTTATTTGTTGCAGATATATGAGACTATAACTGCAAAAGAATGGATCTTTTAAATAAATAATGAATGGTTCACTTGTTCTAAATGACTGATAATGATCCAAGATTAAACTGTGTTAATTTACCATTGTGATTATGTGTTCATGGCTTTTAATATCCAGAAGGAATAACCCAGTAAGTGTTTATTATAACGTTTGTGAAATGGGTAATTGGAAAAGAGAATTGTAATTGTCTTTTCAGATGGTTGCGAATAGTCTTCTTTGATACTATACCAAAACTTGACAAGTGGTCATTTCTTAAATGTTGTTTCCAGTATGGAATCTAAAACCCCATTATTAAACTTTAATAAATTCTTTTACATTAGGTTCTGTTGACCCTTCTTGCACTTTGAATGGGTCCTTGCCTGCACATCATTTTATTGCATTAATTATTGGTCATTTGGGAAATACTAGTTCATTAGATAATGGAGCGATTCCAAATGTTAGCGCATTTTATTATGTAATTTCAAGACCTCACAGTTGTTAATATCACCGCTGATCTCATCAGAAAAATCTTTAAGTATTGGGAAGTTCTCAAGTTCACGGTGGAAGCAAGTTTTCCAAAATTTTGACATTCGTTTGGAAGCTTGAAGGCTCTCCTTGGCAACAAACACTGTCAGTTGTTTTTCCTGAAATGACCTTCTCACTTCATTGTAGAGAAGATGTCTGCCAAATACCAAGTCAGAGTAACGAATTTGTCAGTTGTGCTTTCAAGTGAAAATGGCATTCTGTGAATTCCTGGCTAATTTGGCTCACAGCTCAAATAATCATACAAGTGTTTTCTTTGAGATAACCATCACACTTTACAGCAAAGGTGCTCTGACCTGCAGATACAGAGGGCCAATCAGGAAGCCCTGAAAGAGTTAAATAATAAGGAGTGGAGGCTTCGTGGCTGTGTAGGACCATCTGCCCTTCCACTTCGGGATGTCCGGAATTCGCACTCCTGAGTCCTAAGACACCAGCAAAGGGGCATCAGAATTCATTCAAACCAGTGTTCTCATTTTAGAGATGAGGTGGATGGAGTCCGTAAATGTCAAAGGCAGATGAAGGGGGTTACGTGCTGTGAGGCAGTTAGGGGCATAGGAGTAGGGAAGGGTCCCAGGAGGGTTTCCACTAGTCCATAATGTTTATTTCTTTAAAAAAATTAGGAAGCAAATATGATAAAATGTTAATATTTTAAAGAGCTGGGGGCGCCTGGCTGGCTCAGTGGGTTAAAGCCTCTGCCTTCGGCTCAGGTCATGATCTCAGAGTCCTGGAATCGAGCCCCACATCGGGCTCTCTGCTTAGCAGGGAGCCTGCTTCCCCCTCTCCCTCTGCCTGCCTCTCTGCCTACTTGTGATCTCTCTCTGTCAAATAAATAAATAAAATCTTTAAAAAAAAAAGTATTTTAAAGAGCTGAAGAGTGGCTGCCTAGATGATCATTATTTTTTGTATTTTTCTCTTTGCGTGTTTCATAATTATTTCAAAATTCAAAACCTAAACACAAAGAAAATCAAAGTGCGTCTCATTCCGCGAGGGAATAGGATGCTTCCCAAAGACCCAGCCAGTATTTGTGGCCTAAACAAATAAATACCTAGCCGAAAGGGTGTTTGGGGGATTGCCCTGCTTATTATTTAGTTCTTTCAGGGTTTCCTGATTGGCCCTCTGTACATTGGGTTCTGCGTCTGTCAGGCTCTGACCAACCCTTGCCCCCTTCTCCCATGCTGCGCCTCCCTCAGCGCACAGCCTGTCCCTCAGCTGCCCGGGAACCCTCCTCCGCTCGCACCTGCACGGGGCAGGGAGCTCCGCGGGCCGGCTGCCTCCCTGGCATCTTCCCGCTGCAGTGTGTCCTCCCTCGTTGTCTGCCGTTTCCTACATTCCTTGGTTTTGTTTTCATAGTTTAAAAATTTAAACTTTTTACCCATCCAAGTAACATCCTATGTAGATTTTTTTAAATCTTAATAAACAGCAAGACTCATAATAAATATGTGCCTGGAACTCCCGCCCATCCTTACACCCCAGTCCGCCTCCCCAGGCAACCGCTTTTGAGTCTTTTGGCCCCTTTTTTGCAGTTTTCCTCCATCCTCCGAAGTGCTCTTTATATACTGCTATTTTAACATGTTTTTGTTGTTGGACTTTATATGTTGACTTACTACTATGGAAGGCGAAGTGTAACTCTCTTCCCTTGTCACCCCGCACGCGCACTACTGCTGCTCCCCTCCGCTCGGTGTGTGGCTTTGGTTGTCGTCCTCGTGAGCAGGGAGCTGTGGCCCACAGCCAGGGCACTTATTAAATGCAGTGACTATATTTCCTTTCTTGTGCTGGCTGGAGAGTAGCCTCTCACTCATGTACTTTTTTCTCTAGTCTTTCTGGTTTTGGACAGAACTCGGACATTCTTCTTGACCCCCTTTTTTGGACACTTCTTTCCTCCCAGAGTCGGGGTAGCTACCTGCTCCTGGGCCCGCTGCACAGCCAGCGTCCTGGAATGACCTTCTGGCATTTTCCTGGTAGTTCACGGCTCCCCTGTGCTGGACCCGTAGCTTGCTGACAGCTAATAACTTGAAGAAGGACTTGGTTTACTCCCTCTTTTTAATGGAATATCTTCCTGAGAAAGGAGACACGGGAGACCAATTTATTAGACACTTTGCATATCTGAAAATATTTTTCTCTCCCACTTGGGTGGTAATTTGGCTGGCGTCTAGGTAGGAAAACACGTGCCCAGAGGATTCTGAAGCCAGTGCACCATTATTTTCTAGGTTCTACAGTTGCTATTAAAAGGTGTTATGCTGTTCTGATTCCTCGCTTTACAGGTGATCTTTTTTCCCCTTTTGCTTGTTTATTTTGTTTTGTTTTGTTTTAAACAATCTCCAGAAGATTTTGGGATATTACTTTTATGGCATTCTATTAATTTCAACTATTACGACGAACACTCGATCTAAAAAAATTTATGTCCTTCAGTTCTGGAAAACTTCTCATTATGCTTTTTTTTAATTATTATTTTCTCCCCCGCCTTGGTTTTCTCTTTTCTTCCTCTGAATGCCTGTGAGTCTGGTGGGACCTCCTTGTTTCTCCTCTAATTCTCTAAATTTCCTGTTTCTTTGCTTTAACGCCCTACTTCTTGATAGGTGTTCTCTGATTT
Source organism: Procyon lotor (assembly GCA_028646535.1). Taxonomy (NCBI): domain Eukaryota; kingdom Metazoa; phylum Chordata; class Mammalia; order Carnivora; family Procyonidae; genus Procyon; species Procyon lotor. Next base: position 7,688,037 of record CM053616.1, on the reverse strand, counting down.
ATCTTAACCCTTCCAAAGTTCTGTTGTCTTTATTTTTCAAGCACTCTTGTTTGTTTTTTAGTTTATGTGCATTTTAATAGCATTCTCATCTGTTTTTTCTCTTCTGTTCCTGAGGACATTAAAGCTATTTATTTCCTTCTTGCACTGTCGGTTTCTTTTTGTCCTGTTTGCGTAGGTGTCTGACTTTTGTATTAGAAACGTAACTATTTGGTGATCCTTGGCTCTCTATTCCTATCTAATGCTGAGTCACTGAAAAGTGAGTTGGCCACTGTGCCGGGGCTTCTCCACCATATAGCCGCCTGCCCTGCCTCGGCCATCGGGGGTGAGCTTGTGGTTTCGTAGGGGGAACTTCCAAAGACAATATCTGTGGATCTTTTCCCTAAGGCATGTCAGTTTTACGTGAGAAGAATCCTATGGTCCTGGTCTTCTGTGTGGGCAATGCATGCCAAGATTCAGGAAGCAGAATGAGGGTGAGACCTAGGATCTCAAGGTTTAGCGTGTGGATTTTTAGTTGATCCCTGTTTTCAGAACAGTCTTTTTCTACTAGGCCGGATGTGTTTGAGCCCGAGAATCTCCAGTTCACTTTCTTTCAGGGAATAAGCTGTGTTGTGCTGGAATTGAGGAGAGGATCTGGGGTCTTAACTCTTCCTTGTGTAACCCTGTGAATTCTCTTTGTAGAAGTCTAACAAAAACATGGAAAAGGCACAAGTATGAGTGTACAATTAGGTGGGCTTCCGCAAAGTAAACCCATCCGTGTAACCAGTATCTATACTGAGAAATAGAACATTACTAGCATCCCAGAAGCCTTCCTGTGCCCCTCCTCTAATTGGAGATTAAGGATAGTCACTATCCTGACTTTTAACACCCTAAATGAGTGTTGCCTGTTTTTGTACCTGATATAAATGGGTAGTATGTAGTGGTATCCAACTTCTTTCATTTATGTTTTTTTAGAAAAGCAAACAAAGCATAGAAAGTTATCTGGTATTGGTTTGTACTTTGTAGGGTGCGGGATGAAGCCATGTGTTTTACTCAAGATAGAAGATTTTTCAGTTTCACACGGCAGCAAAGGCTTCTGTTTTCTTTCTGCTGTGTTATGACTCGGGGAGATTGCTAGACCGAGGGGACTTGGGGGGGCTGTGTTGAGGGGGGCAGGTTCCTGAGCAACTGCTATAGCGGCTGTTGTGTGCCTTTTGGAAAACAAATGGGCTTTAAGCCATTTTTTTTTCCTACCACACACTACTACCCCCCATCCAAGAAATATCATATTACAAAGTTCTCAAAGTAATAAATTTGTGAGTCTAATATAATACACATAAACACACTTAGTACCAGGAAATGAAATTATAATATAGATTTTTAAACTCACATACTCCAAAATGCATTAATGTAGCTTTTATATGCCGATACAAATAATAGGGCAGATGTGAGATATGCCATTTATTTAGTTGCTTATTCTTATTTTTGTGTTTACAGAATTTGTGCTAATTTCTAGTGCGTGTTTCACAGTGAATAGGTTAGAGAGGTACCAGAGGGGAACTTCCTGTGTTTTTACCTAAGTCTCGAGGAATGAATTTTTAGATTACAAAGTTAGTTGGGGCGGATACCCAGGGAGTAGCTTTATAGTGCATTTGTAACAGGTAGGAGTTCTGCGACTTTTTCTCCTCACCACATATCCCCTTAATTTTTCTTCCTTTTGGAAGTTCTTCCCTTAAATAAATGAGCTGTTTTCACAGAACGTTTACGTTGGTATTTCCAGGCGCATTCTAAATCTGGAAAGATGGCATGCTGATGTACACACCTAGGCCAGCAGTTTCAGAGGGAAAACATTGTTCTTGGAACGACCACTGTTTGTTTTTCCTTTATTGGCATTGGAACTCTTCAAGTTAGTTATATTTCAAAATATAGAGGAGAGGCAAAATCAGAGTAATTTTTGGTAGCTTAATGGTTTCTCTCGTGATTGTATGTCACTGCTAATTATAATGTATTATTTACCTCTGTTTTGTTAATAGATAGTACTTCACTTATAGTAGCTACATCTCCATTTAGATGACCCAGATGGTATTAGTACTAAGATGATTATTATTTGCAATGGAGAATTTTTAAAAAATAAGTTATAGTAAGTTTCTTTGTAAAGTCAGTGAAGAACTCAGCTTTTTTGCTGTTTTAACTTCAAGGAATATAACTTACCTTCCCGCATCTTAAGTTTGTTGTTTTTAATACTGTACTGAAGCAGTATGAACTTAGTTGTTCGAAATTATATTAGTGTCCAAACATTTTACTGGTACCTTTAGCTGTTTTAAAATTAACATTTATTAAAGTTTCACGGGTATTAATATTGCACTGAAGGGTCTAGAGTTTGTAAGGGCTGACGGATCAGAAAGCTCTTGTGTAGTAATAGCCAGTGCAGTGTTTGCAAAGGGCCGTATAGAGAGCAAACTCAAAAGCAGAGTTCGATAGCAGTAATTTGTATGTACATGTTTCTGTAGCTTTGTCCACGGCACTTGGAAAGTTTGCCACTTCATTTGAACTTAAATGTCCTCAGCTTAGATAATTTTAATGGATTACTCACTTCTGCCCATCACTTTTATAGATGAGCCTATGTTTTAATATTTGACAAATTGATGATAATTAAAATACCCTTCAATTGCCTAATTCTATATGTTAGAAATTAGACAAGTTATGTAATAATTATTCTCATAAATACCAATCGATTATGTTTCAGTTGTGTTGATGGCTGATGATTATCACTTCCATCCATTAATAAGGGAGGTGAATCTGATTCCCAGCTCTTGCTATTTGTAGGTGAGTCGGTATAGAAAAACAAAGTTAGCAGAGCTAGAGGGTCCTAGCTAGTTCTAGGAATGGAGTTGATTTTTTTTATAGGAGGATTATTAACTTTAATTTCAGTGGAAATTGGTGTTTCAAATTACTTGGTAAATCACGTATGCCTGCAAAATTATTAATGTACTTTTTACCGTAGGTGATCCTAAAATAGGCAAAAAAAAAAAAAATCCCCTCAGGTTTGCCACCATCAGCCTTTTTTTTTTTTTTTTAAACATTCTTCTTTGGAGACTGAACTTTGTTGTTGTTTTGTTACTGTGGTCCTCACAGTTTCACAATATTTTATGCAATCGTTAAAAAAGAGTCTGGTCTTGTGAAGACACAATGCCTAGGAATAGCTGTGTTGCTTCAACTTGTAAACATTTGATGTTGCATTTAATTTTTGCCTGAGTGACTTTCAGCACAGGTACCTTAAGAAAAGAGTTGACGTCAGCCTGTCACTTTTTTTTTTTTTTTTTACTGTTTTCTGCATTTTTTTTTTGTTTGCTTTGAATTCTTAGGGAGCAGCGATCTGTTCTTCCTCAGAGCTGTGCCCCACTCCTAGGCGAGCCGTTCAATACGTACGTGGTAAAGGAATGAGTATGTGAGCAAATAGTGGTGGGAATTGTCCTGATTCATGCAACACTGTTAAGTATTCCCCACTTCTTTGCAAAAGTATTTGTAGCCACATGTGGAAGGAAGGGAGACTGGTAATTTATGATTCTATTTCTCTTTGGTCGAAGGTAAGATGAGAGGATAGCCTGCATGGTGAGGTGATTCAGAAAAGATTGAGAAGAAAGACATTCGTAAGAAAGGATTTAAAGTTGGAAAAGGAAACATTAGATTTTAAGCAGACAATAATATGTTATTGGACTTCCTAAAAAAAAAAAAAAAAAAATCTACAAGTCTGTTCACCATTCTCTAAACATACTTCACATTCACCTTGCAAGAAATATGCCTCTCCTTCTGCTTTTCACTTTCCAGACCTAGGCTCAACCCAGTGAGTCCTCCTCCCCTTCAAATCGTGTTTGTAATGACCTTTGTTTCTTGATGCTTTTAGTTATTTCCCATTTCCATGTGACCTTTTTGTCTTCTGAATTGTTAGCTTTCTCTCTCCTTAGTGCATTTACCAAGTATACCTTTTATAATAAACGTTTGAAAACTTCAGACATTGCCATCTATGTGAAGTCCCTGAGAACAGAGATGGAGTTTCCTTCTCTTTGTCTTCCCTCTCTGCTGCCCTCCCATATTTAGCCATGGATATAATATATATATGGCAAGCCCCTTAATAAATATTTGTTGAATTGAATTGTTTGTTTTCCCACAACCAAGGATAATCAAAGAAATGTGATCCTAGAACTTTCAGAAAAGAGCATCCAAATAATGCTTTGAACAGGAGCACTATTTGGTGTATTTAGTGCTTGAGGTTTCTATTTTAAGGGAACAGTAGTCATTTAGAATGATTGTAGATCCATCATGTTACATTATATAGCACCTGGAGGTCAATTTCAAGGAACTTAGGAGTAAGCTTGTCATTGTGTCTTATAGGCTATGGTATAAAATGGGTATAATGTAACTTAAGGTAAAGATCATAATTATCTTTGGGTCAAGGAGAGCTTGAATTAAAGACTTGGAGGAGAGAAGTGATCTGATATCTGTTTAAATGTGAAATGTGTTTTAGCTGAAAAGAATAAGATGGATGGGAAGGGGAGTAGAGATTTTTCAAATGGGAGAACAGTGGGGAGAAGGAATGAGGTTGAGTTGGGTGTGCAAGTGTGTGGGTGGAGTAGAATGAAAGCTATGAAGAAATGAGCACTGAGAAACTCGTAATTATGCCTGGAATTTATCAAGTACCTTCTTCTTAGAAAGCTCAATTTTCTACATTTTTAATCCCCATGGAGTGGAAAACAAATGACCTTATTTCCTACTCTGTTCTTTTGGGGATCTTGGCATTCCAGAGCTACGAAGTTATTCATGTTAATTACTTGCCCATACTGAAAGTTCACATTTCCAGGTTTTTAAAGAAAGAGATTTTAATATTTTGTTTTTGTCAGTAATTTCTGAAATCCCTTTTAATTTTTTAAAAGTAAAAACCCACTTTTAAAACCCACTTTTAACGGGTAGAGTGATGATTCATTAGGAGTGGAATCAGAAGCAGTGTGCTAAAATATTCTTGCAGCTCACTTGCCAGACTTAGAACTGCAGTACTTAGCCCAATTTCAGCTTCTTTGAAGAGGCTCTGCCATATAAAAAAAATATTACAAGTGAACACGAGCTAAGCACTGCAGAAAGGGTCTGGCCGATGTGCTAAGGAACACTTGGCACAAGGGCTGCTCAGGGATGAAAAACCTTGGGAAGGAATTTCCACTACTGGGGTTTGGTGAGCTTGCCAAGTGTGTAAGGAATTTCATAGACTGGGTGGAATGACTTCTTTCAGTTAACTCTTCCCAACACTGGAAGTTCCTTTATTATACAGCTTTGCTTTTCAGACGGAATTTTGATCCTCTTGGGAAGCTTTCCATTTCACACAATCCCCATTTTCCCTCCCTGATCAAAGGAAAGCCTTTACTTGGTGCTCGGGGCGCTGAGATTGTATAGCCTTTCGTCCTCCCGGCGCTGTGGGCTCCCGACCCCATTTCTGAAAATAATAGCTGATTTTCTTCTTCCCTCACATGGTACATGAAGAAGAGGGAGCCCAGAAAGAAACAAAAGATTTCTTTATCAGCCAGACTGTATTAAATTACAGTCTGCCCTATTGACTTCTTGGGATCCTTTAAGATGTTCAACTTTTTTCCCCCATTTAAATAAAAAGAAAGGAGGGATCTTCAGAAGCCTTGGCTTGATTCCAGGGAGGCTATTGTATTCTGGCCAATTCCATTCTTCCATTCTAGTGGAGCTCTTTGCTGTACTCTCCCAGCTTTAACTTCACCGCAAGCGGTTAATGTTGAACACAGTATTTGCAGGTATTTGGTTATTCTGAGTGGTAACTAACTTTTCACTCTGCATGTAGCTCTTAGGGGACAGTGATAAGCGTGCCGGGAGAGGCTGACTGATGATGCTTATTTGTGGTTTTTAATGGCGACGTGTCGTCATGACTCGGGAACATGATTACTGTCCTTCCTAATGACTTCTGGAAAAAACCCTTTGTTTGCCAGTGCAGGAACTCTGAGGGAAACCCAGTAATGCCCCTTCCTCCCTCTCTCCTCTGCCTCAGGTCAAACAGCCTCAGCACACTCTGGAGTGACACACACACGTGTCACTATTGACCATGAAAACTCCGTGAGAGTTGTTGTTACAAAGAGTGCCTGTGGTTCGGATGCCCTTCGCCTGGCTCTCCATAGTAGCAGAGCTGTGAAGGGGAGGAGTCCTGTGCCAGCCGTCCTGCCCCAGGGTGGGTTAGGATGCCTGCAGGACGGACACTTCCCTGGGCCTTCTCTGAAGGAGGGCACGCCCATCCCTCGGGAGTGATACCTTTGGGACCTGTAATTAACAAGAGAACCCTTAGGCCAAGTCTGACTTTCCACCTAGTTTTCTTTTTTCCTAATTGTAAGATTTCTGTCAGAATGTACCTTTCACCCCATGTAGGGAGGCGTGTGTGTGTGTGTGTGTGTGTGTGTGTGTGTGTATGTGTGTAGGGGAAGCACACCCAGGAAAGCAGAGATATCCTGTGATTTTCTTGATACGCACAAAACCATGCATCCTCGCGTTGACTATTTCACTTCTCTCTTCAAATTTCTTCATAGGTAAACAGCAGTGTCTTCATCCAGAATTTGAGGTGCTCTGTGCTCAGTCTTTACGCTCCCTTTACCACCACAGTTCTTTCTGCTTAATGCTATCATTTGCCGAATGTTTCCCAAGTATACCCTGCAGTTTTTGCCTTCCAAATCAGTGCTTCTCAAAATATGATTTGTGAAATGCTTATGTCAGGATCACATGGGGTATTCACAGAAAACAGAGAAACCTTTTTTCCTGCCATCCCTGTGAAGCTGGAACTTCTGGTGATGAGACCCAGGAAACTGCTTTTTTTTTTTTTATTAAAGATTTTATTTATATATTTGCCAGAGAGAGCACACAAGCAGGGGGAGTGGCAGGCAGAGGGAGAAGCAGGTTCCCCGCTGAATAAGGAGCCTGATACGGGACTCAGTCCCAAGACCCTGGGATCATGACCTGAGCCCAAGGCAGATACTTAACTGACTGAGCCACCGAGGGGTCCCAGGAAACTGCATTTTTAACAGGACATGTTAAATTTGAGTAATGGTCCCGCCTCCCTGTTCTCTTTGAATGTCCTTTCTTCCAATCCTCATCTCCCCATTAAACTCTTGTTTGTGTCCCTTTGATCAAAGTGACTTTTGTCTTCTGTAAGAACTCATGATATTTTTTTTCCAGTAAGTTTTCATCTTGTGCTTTGTATTATAGCAGCTTTGCTCCCAAACTATTTTTAAATTCCTGGAGGGTGAAAAACATTTGTAATTCACATTTGTGTGCTTCATACACCTTTGTGCATAATATGAATTCAGACAATGTTTACTGAATGGATGGTTACACTTTTATTATATCTAGTAAACTTTTGGGTACTGGATTTTTTCTGTTAACTACCAGATATGCTTGGTTTATTTGAGATGTGAGCTTCAACTACTCATGTCTAAGCACATTTTCATGGTATAATTATTCTCTCCAACCTTACGTTCACTTTTTCCTTTGATAATCTGGTATCTGTGAAAAAGATTTTATCTGGTTTTCATTTTTATATCCTTATATGACTCAACTGGGATTTTATCCAAATATTCTTTATGGGTCTTCTCTTTTTCTTTCCTCTGAGAAGTGGAAATAGCGATCTGTTTTCTACTTTTTACATTTTTGTTCTTTGTCCTACTAGTGTGGTGGTTAATGTTAAACATCTCTTGAATGGTGTTGCAATTGAATTGGCTTTGGGCAGATCTGTTTGTAAGAAAATGAGAAAAGGTAGTCATGGATAAATTGAATAAAGAAACCATTTCATAGGAAAGATATGTTTAACTGTAACGTAATAACATACCTCTTGTTTGTCGTTTCAATCATTATATTGCCGGTTCATAAAAGAATCAGAAAACAACAGATTTACACTTCTTGTGACTCATTGTTCTCATGAATTTAGTTAGTGTGGGGTTACTATAGATTACTGGAGATCTAGTGACTACTCTTTCCACATGATTACTATCTTATGATTTGGAGTGGTTTTCTTTTCTTTCTTCTTTTTTGAAGACTTTATTTATTTGTCAGAGAGCACAAGAGGGGGAGCAACAGGCAGAGGGAGAAGCAGGCTCCCTGCTGAGCAAGGAGCCCCATGTGGGACTTGATCCCAGGATCATGACCTGAGCTGAAGGCAGATGTTTAACTGACTGAGCCACCCAGGCGTCCCTGGAGTGGTTTTCTATATAATGTACTTACTTGATTCATGGGATCCTGCCACGTCTCCCTCCCCCCACCCCCTGTGGGTTGGAGCTCTGTCTTGTTGGCTGTTGTATGCACAGGGTTAACTTAGCCTAGGTCTGGCACAAAGTAAGTAACCATTAAGCACCTCCTATTTGAATCATTTTAAAAGATGATTAAAATAGAAATGTCTCTCTTTAGGGAATGCTTTAATTTGCATCCCAGCAATATGTCCATTGTAATTGTTGCCAACACGGAGCGTTCTCGATTTCCTTGATTATTACTTTGGAAAAATTATGTCTGTGACTTGTAGCTTTCCTCTACTTATTCTGCAGCAATTCTTAAGAACATTTTTCTCCAATACAGGTTTATCCAAGATATGCGTGTGTTTATGTTTGTTTTCTAGTCATATGAAAAGGTGACATGCCTATTTCGCTTGTACTGAGAGTCATTAATGGTGATTAGGGTTAAGAAGGAATGGTTTCTGTGTATTTTGGCTCAAGCATTGAGAAGCTGGTTGTGTGCCAGCCTAGCATTTTGCACATTTGTAGGCATGCCGAAACTCCCAGAAGACCCTGGTAGGTGTTCACTGGGTGCGAGGCTGCTGGACTTTGTCCCAAAGGGACAACAGGAAAAGTCACTGCACCAAGAAGCAGAGAAGTCACCATTGAGAGTTCAGTCCCAGGGCAGTAGAGTTTGGGGGTATGAGAGCTGAACGGAGCTGAGTCAAGGTTTCTGAAGCAGGCCCAGTGACTCAAGTACATTTTCTCAGGCCACCGCAGCCGCAGACGCGTCCGAGAGGAACATGGGGCAAAAGATGTTCTTTCTTTCCTTCTGTATCCAGGGAAAGAGAGCCTTTTAAGTCTTTTGCAAAATGTTTTGTTTTCTGACATAAATACTGTAGCCCTGGCTGCCCTATGTCATACCTGGGCTAGGGCAAAAATACTGAAACATGGCTGTGAGACGAAGTTCACAAACAGTGAAGTTCTGCGCTGGAGGAGTCAATTCAAGGTGCAAGGAGGGTAAATTAAGAAGCTGCTGACTGTAAATAATACATTATATGTTAATAAAAATTAAAAAAAAAAAAAAAAAAAAAGAAGCTGCTGACTGACGTCTCTTTCACTCTGTGGTTTAACCAATGCTTCTCGAGAGAGTGCATTCAGTACACAGTTTTTAAAAGTACTTTGATACTCTTTCCAAGATTTATCCTTCTACAGATAAAAGAGACAAGTTCCTCTGTCAAATGAATTGTTTAATCGAAGCATTTTATGGACTCACCCACTACAAGGCGGGCTCTTCGGAAAAACAAAAGAGCAGGCATTTGATTTTATAAATTATCCTGGGGAAAAAGAGAAATAAAGAGTAAATGTAACTTGTTTTTACCTATGCTCTTCTCTTTGTTTTATTTGAACAGTAGTAGGCTTTCTCTTTTTGTTCACTCTTCTCTTAGTATATGAAATTGAATGAATGTTAAATTGAATGAATATTGAAAACGGTGATTCATTTAATAAATGGTGTTGGCATAATTAATTACTTGACCAAAAAAAAAAAAAAGGGTAGATATCTACCAAGCATCACTTGTAAGAAATAAGTGTCAGGTGAAATAAAGATTTGAATGTACAAAATAAAATACATGAATATTAGGATGTATGGGAGAACTTTTGTACCAGTTTAGGGTGAGGTTAGAGGACCTTCCCAAGCAAGGTGAAAAGTATAGACTCCATCAAGGAAAAGATTGCCACATTTAAGTAAATAAAAATTAAAAATTAGCGTGTGGCTTAAGTCATCATTAACAAGCAGAGTGGGGGAAAATGAAACAGAAGGGTTGGAGTGTCATGTGACCAAAGCAGCATAGGACACTTGGGTGTGGCAGTTAATATTCAGGGAGCTTCTACAGATTAATAAGTTAAAGACAAATAACCCAATAGAAAAACAGCCAAAGGATATGAATGTGCATCCCAAAGAAGATGAACTCCACAAAAAGATACCATTTTTTGTCCATCAGATTAGCGACAGTGGAAAGGATGCCAACGTTAAATGCTAGTGAAGGGGGCATGGAAAGGCACCCTCTCCAACATGGGTGATTGGGACTGTGAATTTCTACAACATTTTGGTAATTTCACAGTACATTTTAAAGTTTAAGTTGCACATATTCTTGGGCCCATCAGTTATATCTTTAGAAATACAGGTTCACAATCCCTGACCCAAAACTCTTGAGGCCATTTGTGTTTCAGATTTCAGAGGGTTTCAGATTATTAAAGATAATATAGACATGTATATTATATAGCACCTCTAGCAGACTTTGGGGCTCCATAAGCAGACACATTTATATTTCTAAAGAGAACAAATTCATATCAGAATATTCACATCAGCTCAGGTCAGCTTTTGTCACCACATGAATCAGTGAAAAATTTTTGAATTTCCAGAGCCTGTTGGATTTCAGAATTATGAGTAAGGCGTTTGGTACCCATAAATACTGCAAAATGAGAGCATTGATGCACAAATGGATATGCTGAATTATTCCTAATAGCAAAAGACAACTGGAAGCACTCCTAATGTCAGTCAGTGGAAGGACGGAGTCAATTGGGGTACATTTGTCCTCTGTGTATTATACAGCTGCCGAAAGAGTGAGTTAGACTTTTACCTACCGTCTCAAATGATTTGTCTATAGTGGATGAGAAAACAAGTTATAGAAAAAGTACGTGTGGTATGAGCCCATTCAAAAAATAGGGGAGGGAGGTCATCTCCTATTTATGCACGTATGTGTTCTATTGGGGCGAAAAGATTTGGAAACCCGTATACCACACGGGACCCTGGTTATCTCAGCAGGGATGGGACTTGGAAGGAAGAAGGGAGACTGTTCATATGTTCTTTATATGCTTCTGTAGTTGGACGTGCTAAAATGAGCATGTATTATTTTGGTAATCAAATAAAAGCAATCATCTTAAAAGCTAATACAGTGAGTATTACAGAGCACTGACAGCCTGGAAACTCTCCACTAAGGTACAGCCACTCCGAACCATTAGGGAGCCTGCTTTTCATAATTAATGGAAAGCAGGAGACTAAGCCCAGAGCTAGGCTTACAACTGCAGCCCTGGAGCAGGTCCTTCATTACTTAATATTGGAGCCTAATAATTTCCAAAGTGTATTAGTGTGTTCCCCCACAGGGAAAAAACAAGTGAAACATGGACTGTTACTATGAAACGGAAATCCAGTCACCAGGGAATCTTTTTCTAATTGACCCACTTGTAGTGAGTAATAACTCCAGAAAGTAATATTGATTTCTCTCTGTTAGAATCATTGAGTAGAGCAAGTATGGTTTCCTCTTCGTGAGCGTAATGTGTAGCTCCTATTTAATCACATTTGGAATAGGTTTAAAAACTGGAATACCTCCACCATACTGTTATTTATTTTATGGTCAAATTACTAAATTTTTGTGGAAAAATTACTAAAGATTTAGATGAATCTAAAGCTAATTATTATATCTTCACATAATCATCACACTCTTTACTTGGTTTTGTTTCCTGAATATCTGTAAAGAACTTTGTCCGTTGAGTTTTGAGTGTGGGTAGATGGAGTGGATACATGCTGAGAAAGGAGAAAGATTAATAATATTAATACGGTATAGGATGATGACAAAACAAGCCATTGAGGGGGAGGGGAAGGTATATGAAAATCAGCATTTGTATTTGTTCATTTTTCCCAACTCTGAAATCAGGGAACATTGGCTTTTTCCTTCCTGCCCTTGGAAAACACGGCTCCATTTCCTTTTGTAAGGAGCGCTTGCTCCCAGGTAGCTTTTCAGAGGCTAGAATGAAATAAGCCGATAGAGCTATGGCTGATCTTTTGGAGGACTGGCTTATCTGTTTCATAAAGGTAGGGACCTCAGCTGCATGCACGTGATGCATTTTTATCCTTTCCGGTTAATTGAAGAAACCACATACCCTTCCCTTTTGAAGAGGGAGTAGCTTGGGAGATGATAGTTAGAAATTTCAGTGACTGGAGAGAACAATCCATTTGAGGCTGTGTGGACGGTGGTATGTCGACAGCGGGCTGTCTGGATGAAGACGGAAGCCAGGTAGGGGCAGGGACAGAGCCAGGGATGGCTCCCATCCCTTGGGAGGAGTTTCAAGATAGGTGCTGTCCTACTCTGTTGTTAATTAGGGGTGGTGTGAAGTTGGAGAAAGAACAGGAACAGAGCAGACCCCTCCATAGTGTCACACAGTTTGCGTCTAGATACGGTTTCGTCGTTACTCTACTCCTGATTTTAGTGTGTAAACGCAGAAGGAGGTGCAAGTGAAAGAGGTGTCGTCAGTTGGGCAAAGCAGTGACAGTGTCAGCTCCACTCTGCCATCTTTCTGCTTGTGACCTTCCATCATTTCAAGACCTCCCCCTTCTCAGGCAATCCTGCACTTTGTTATATGGCCCTTGAGATACCTAGTTTAGGAGGGACTTCAGTTTTTCTCTGTGAACACAATTAGAGTTTTCTGTCTTTTTAGATGATCAAGTATTTAGTTGATTGCACTTTTCTTTCTTTCCTTCTCTTTCATTTTTATGATTTATCTGTGTTTTAGAGAGTGCGGGACCTGGAGTGGGGTTTGCGATCAGGGAGCTGAGCGTGGATCTAGATGCGGTCTGGATCCCGCAACCCTAAGATCACGACCTGAGCCACAGTGGAGAGTTGGAGGCTTAACTGACTGAGCCACCCAGGCGCCCCTGCCTGCGCTTTTTTGTGACACTTAGTATTTAAAAAAAAAAAAAAAATGTGTACCTTGGAACTTTGTGTTGAGACCTGAGTTCTAAAAGCCCACAATGCCCATTACCACTGACTAAATGTAATGTTATAATACCACCCATTAGCTTTCAGAATTAACTAAGATTACTCTATCAGACCCTGGATAAATGTTAACTTGATTTACCCCCCCTACTTTGAGCTCTGTTACAGAACAAAGGGACATGGGCGCCTGGGTGGCTCAACCCTTCGGCCCAGGTCATGATCTCGGGGTCCTGGGATTGAGTCCCATTTCGGGCTCTCTGCTCATCAGGGAGCCTACTTCTCCCTCTGCCTCCCCCTCTCTCTCCGTCTCTCATGAATAAATAAATAAAATCTTAAAAAAAAAAAAAAAGAAAAAAGAACAAATGGACATGAGTTATACCTCTTTCCTTAAAGCAGATTACTTGCTCTGCAGAGTGAAACCAGGCCTTGTGGGTTTTTGGGCAGTTGCTGAGTCCTGGGCTGTGCCTGCATTGCTTTAAATGGAATTGCACACAGTCAAAATATTCATCGTCCTCCTTTGCCACAGTGCACCACCCTCTGTAGGGGGAGGTGAGGCTGAAAAAGAGAGCTTTCCATACTCTGCTTGGAGGCCACCCTCTGGCCTGTGACTTAGGATTATGAGTAATTGGTACCTATTTATATTAAAGTCTCTAGTAAGAGCTAATGAAAGAAGAGCAGGAGAGATGAGAGGTAGTATTGATGTTGAAAGGCAATATATTCAGGCTGTATGTGACATGCACTTTCTCTGAGCCTACTTTCTGTATCTGTGAGCTTGAGAAATGAGAGAAAATGACTTCAAAGGCCCCTTTATTCTCACTTTAGATAACTGAGAAATGAAGAGGATATATCCACTTTAGGTAACTTTTTTAGCCTTGGCACCGTGTGTATGAATATACTTATGACAGATGTTTTTAAAAAACAAACTACAGAATTTCCTGTCCTTTTAGTTTCTTAAACCTCAAGAAGAGTCATTCCTTATTCCTGCTAACCCAACAATTATAGTTGTTGCAATCATCATTAATTTTTATTAATCTGAAATCTTATGATCTGATTGTGTTCTGCGTACCTCCATTGAACAGCTATGAGGAATTATCTGTAACCTGAGTAAATGTAAGGTAGCCTCATTTTAAGGACTTAATTTTAGGGTTTAAGAACTGTAATAGTGAAAAAAAAAAAAAAGGAAGTGTAATAGTAGCTTAAAATAAAATTATTTAAAATACTTCACCAAATATGTATTTTTCCAAAGCCAGCCAGTTTTATTTTGGAATCTGAGTCTGTGTACATTTGATAATTTATGGGGTTTATCTATTAGCATGACAGAGGTAAATGTCTTATTTTCTAAGAGAGTAGAAATTTCGAGTCTTTTCTTCCCTGTTACCTTGCTCCCTCCTCTGCATTCTTTTTGAACTAAGGTAAAGGGAGGAAAGGTCATCCATTGCCCATTTTGATTTCTTATCTCTCTTTTAACTTAAACGTTGCCTCCAGGTATCTCTTCCCCATTTTAAGACCTAAGAGAAGTAGATTCTAGGTTATCTTTCTCCCAAGGGGTTTTTGAATTGGCAGATGCCTGTAATCTGACTGCTTTCCACATCTGTAAAGAAAAAGTGGAACTCTGGGAAGGGTAAGGGTTAGAGTTTCCAAAACAAATGAATTTTAATGTGTTCGGACCAAGAATTTGAGTTCTCAGAAACAATTCATGCTTTGTTTGCTAAACAAGTCTACTGAACACTGTGTTCTCTTCGTGGAAGAACTTGGGGGATGGGCTGCACAGGGATATGAGGGATGTGGGGAATGTGATGAGAAGGAAGGAAAGAAATCTAAGATACTTATAAGTCAGAATCGGGCCCTTCAAATGTACAGGTCTAGGGCAAGAGATTAAATGGCGGCCCTATACCATATCTAAATATTTAAGTTATAATGAAGCTAATAAACTATTAAATAAAATATGTTCTTCCCTCCTACCTTAGCAGATCTAATGACTCACAAGCAGAGGTTCAAGTTTAGAATCGTCCAGTGCCTTGGTATTCCACACGGGATATGGTAGCGTGGGGAGATCTGGCCCGGTGGCCCAAACGTCTTCTCCTCCTGTCTCTGGCTCCATCCCTCATACCACAGGGCTGTGGACACACTGTCCCAAGTTCCATCCACACGTAGGGCCTATGGGTGAGGAAGGTGGGCCCGGGGAAGAAGCCCACACGAGCCCTGAAAACAGGTTTGATGTCATTTGGATAAAGAATTCTGGAAATCTGCTTATTCTTAGTATGGAGAAAATGCTTCTCCATGAAAGTTTAATGTGAGCCACACGAGTTAATTTTAAATTTCCTGGTAGCCACATTAGAGAAAATAAGGAGAGACCGTTGAAATTAATTTTAATGGTATATCTTATTTAGTGCAGTAAATCCAAATTGCTATCTGGTCTCAAATATTATTAATGAGTTTACATTCTTTTTCGTATTAAGTATTTGAAATCTGTTGTGTATTTATACTTAGAGAACATCTCTCAATTTGGACGAGCCCCATTTCAGGTGCTCTGTAGTCACTGAGGACTATCATTATCTTATTGGACCGTGCAGACTCCTTGTTCTGTGGGGGGCACTTGGCCTCTGGGACTGGGGACAGTTCTCTTTATCATAAGGTCTGGTAATATTTTTATCATTGAATTAATGCAAAGAATAATTGCACTTCTTTTTATAGCCTGTGGCCATTTTTAAATGCAAATACGCACACATATGAGAGAGTTTTTTTCGTTTGTTTCTTCAACTTTTACTCATTCAACTTACTACTGCTTTCCTTTGTTGTCAGGGCTGATGTAGTATTAGTAAATTCGTTTGCAAAGATGAATATACTACCCCCCCCATGATATTGACAAATACTTTTCCAAAAGCCGGTGCTTTCCTTTGCTGTCTTGAGTAAGTCTTGGAGTTATAATCGTTTCATCTCCACTCTGTTGTGTTAGATAATGTCTGGTAGGTCTTTTTCCTTCCTAGAGGAACTTTTTTTTTTTCTAAGTTCAGTTTAATTGTGTGCATATTTTTAAACTGTGGCCAGTTCTACCAAATGAGGAATCATATCTAGAAAGTAGGATACTGTTTTTGTTTGGACTAGAATGGCAGTTTCATCTATTTCAGGATAGAGTTGGCAGATATAGAAGGACAAAAAAGCACCTAGTTAAATTTCAATTTCAGAAAAACAACAACAATTTTTTTTTTTTTTTTAAGTATAAGTATGTCCTATACAATATTTGGGACAGGCTTTACACTAAAAAAAAAAATTGGTGTTTATTTTCTGTATTTTTTTTTTAATTTAAAGATTTTCTTTATTTATTAGAGAGAGAGTGAGAGAGAGCATGAGGGGAGAAGGTCAGAGGGAGAAGCGGACTCCCCATGGAGCTGGGAGCCCGATGTGGGACTCCATCCCGGGACTCCAGGATCATGACCTGAGCCAAGGGCAGTCGCTTAACCAATTAAGCCACCCAGGCACCCTATTTTCTGTATTTATCTGGCAACCGTATTTTAAGACTCCTTTACTCTCTCAAAAATCGAAGCCCCTAAGCTGTTTTTATTAATGTGGGTTAAATCTATTGATATTTACAACTTTAAAAATCTAAACCGAGAAGCATTTTAATATATATCCATCTAGAAAAATAATAAGCCCATTCTTGTTGACATACACATTTTTTATGAAAAGCAGCTACTTTAGAAAAGAAAAACAGTGGGTAGAAGAGTGTCATTGTTTTATATTTTTGCAAATCTTTTCACTTCTGGCTTAATAGTTGGATTTCTCCTGTTTGTGCGCCCACTCAGGTGTACTATCACAGAGACCAGGTAGAAATCTCCACTGGACACTTGAGAGAAAAGGAGAATGAGAAAAGGCCAGTGGCACTTAGTATTGTTACAAAAGTAGTGTTGACCTCAGGAATTCTCTTGAGAGGGTCTGAGCGACCTCTTCCAAGTCCTCCAGCCATGCTTTGAGAACCTCTGCACTGGGAATAATAGAACCTGTAATTCTAGCTCGTGTAGTATAGATCATGGGTGATTTAGTCAGAATAAAGGATAAGCATTCTTTGTTCTAAGAAGGCCTTAGGACTCACACTGCAAAGTATAATTTAAATTAAAAATGATTATTCAGGTTTAGCAGTTAATTCTTAAGGTTTTGTTTTGTTTAATTTAAAGTACTATTACGTCTACACTTCACCATTCAAGAAAATTGCTGTTATAAAAGAAATCAAAGTAACACTTTTAACCCTGTCAAATTGGCCTATAACATCTTTCTGTTTAGAATAAACTTTCTGTTGCTATTTAAAATAAAGCTTAGGAGCTCCTGGGTGGCTCAGTCGGTTAAGCATCTGACTCTCAATTTCGGCTCAGGTCATGGTTTCAGGGTCATGAGATCAGCCCTGCTTTGGGCTCCTGAGCACAGAGTCTGCTTGTCCTTTTCTCTCTCTCACATAAATAAATTAAATCTTAAAAAATTTTAAGAATAAAGCTTAATGTTTTTTATTATAAAGTTCAACAGATGGGTCACATGACAATTTCCTTAAAACGCTGATGGGATTGAATTGGATTTATTTTTAAGATGTGTGTGTCTGTTCTAGGCACTGTATATACTGCCCGGTAGTTAGGCCTGGTCAGTTGTAAAATGTAATTAGCATAATGCAATAACTAATCTGATTCTCATCTCCAATAGAAAGAACGGGTAGAGGTCAGCAGTAGACCGACAGAAGTAAAACACAGAGAAATAAAACTTTAAGGGTGATTTCTTTAACTGCTTGGACAACTGAGAAAATGAAAGAGCCATTAAAAAAAAATCAGGAGGGGGCACACCTGGGCAGCTCAGTGGGTTAAAGCCTCTGCCTTCGGCTCAGGACATGATCTCAGGGTCCTGGGATCAAGCCCCGCATCGGGCTCTCTGCTCAGCAGGGAGCCTGCTTCCCCCTTTCTCTCTGCCTGCCTCTCTGCCTACCTATGATTTCTCGCTATCAAATCAATCAATCAATCAATCAATCAAATCTTAAAAAAAAAAAAATCAGGAGGAGGGCGCCTGAGTGGCTCAGTCATTGGGCGTCTGCCTTCGGCTCAGGTCATGATCTCAGGGTCCTGGGATCAAGCCCCGCATTGGGCTCCTTGCTCGGCAGGAAGCCTGCTTCTCCTGCTACCATTCCCTCTGCTTGTGTTCCCTCTCTCACTGTGTTTCTCTCTGTCAAATAAATAAAATCTTTAAGAAAAACAGAACAAAACAAAAAGAAATCAGGAGGACATGCTGGTCTGGGAGAAAGACGTAGGTTGAGTTTCTCACTGGACATCCCGTAGGGTAGCCCAGGAGGCAGGAGATGGCGTGTGGTGGGTCACAGAGCAGTAAAGTGATTTCCAAGGAAGGCAACGTACAGGTGGGAAAGAAGCTGGTGAAGCACGGATCTGTGAGAAACATTTAACCACGGAGTGGAGAAGAGGAGACGAAGAAGAAAAAAGAAAGAAACCTAGGAGGAGGGAATCGGACAGTGTTGGAAGAGGCTGCCTGAGGAAAAGGTCGTGCAAGTGAAATGAGAAGAGCTTTTCCAGAAGGAGTGTGTGGTTAGCAGTAGTGAATGTTGGGGTGAGATTGAAAAATGATCGTTGGTTCTTAAATTTGGAATTATAAAACTCGGTTCCCGGAGAGAGGGTACAGTTCAGGTAAATTAATTTTTTTATTTCAGGTTTGTATTTGGGGAGAAATGGAGCAGAAAGATTTTTGACTTGTGTGGGTAACACAGGAATTCAGAAGGACTAGATCCGCCGGTACTTGCCCTGCCTCTCCGTCAGAGACGCTGGCCCGGGAATGCTAAGAAAATTACTCCAGCAGAACTCCCATCTTCAAATATGCAATCTCATTCTAGACCGACAAGTTGTTTGTTTTTCAGTGTTTTATATTTTAGGTAAAACCCTGGCCTTCAAGTCTGAAGAGGTTCACTCCAGCTCGGCTATGCGCATAACCTCTGTGGGCTCGTTTCCTCTCCGGTTGAATTGGGTTAGGTTATCTCTAAGGCTGTGTCACAATGGTATGATGTTGTGCATCTCTGACATTTACTTGTCTTTTCTTTTGTTTTACTATAACAGGTTCACCAAGTTGAAGAGTCTTAACCTTTCCAATAATCACTTAGGGGACTTCCCATTAGCGGTCTGCAGTATTCCGACCCTGACTGAGCTGAACGTTTCCTGCAATGCCCTGCGAGCAGTCCCAGCAGCCGTCGGTGCCATGCACAAGTGCGTGCCTCCGCCCCACCGCACGGTAGCCCTCAGAGCCCCCCGGGAACTGCACTGGGGCCGCGGCCTGTGAAAGGAGTTAACTTGTTATGTCGGTCGTGGCCGTCTTGGCTCCAAAGCAAGAGATTGGGCTCTTCTGGAGAGTTCATTTATTAGCTTTTATACTCTAATTAGAGTCTCGTAAAAATTAAAATATCCTTGTTTAGAACTGAAGATCCCCACAGATGAGTGTGTCTACCCGTGAGATGATATGCTTACTTTCTCATTTTCTGAGTCATGTCGAATTCTAAGACTTAATATTTAAAGGAACAGTGAAAGATGGGTGTTGAGGCTGATTCACACTGTAGTTAGCTCACATTGTCCCCATTTCTGCCTATCCAAGTTGGGAAAATGGGTCATAACTTTGGTTTTTAGTAAAAGATTAAGATGCTTATCTCTGATCTTTTCTCTGTGGTGTGTTATTGCCTTGGGCTCTACCCTTGCGCATTTTGCAAAAGATAGTTCATTTTCTTTTCCTAATAACATGATCTATACTTAGGGAATTTGTACAGTGATAATAAACATGTGAAATTGACACATTCTTTTTATAATTCTTATGTTTTTTTTACTAGCTTACAGACGTTCTTGTTGGATGGAAACTTTCTCCAGGCCCTTCCTCCTGAGTTGGAGAACATGCATCAGCTTAGTTATCTTGGTCTTTCTTTCAATGAATTCACTGACATTCCAGAGGTTTTGGAGAAATTGACTGCTGTGGATAAACTTTGTATGTCTGGAAACTGTATGGAGACCCTTAGACTACAGGCTTTAAGAAAAATGCCTCACATTAAACATGTGGATCTAAGGTAACTATTTTTAAGAAATATATCCCATTTAAGTGGTTGGCTTATATTTAGGAGTAGGTGATAGCCCTTTTGATGATATTCTTCTGCAAGGCTAACAGGATGGTTAGTTGAAATTTATGGTGAATGAAAACCGTATCATTGAGAACAAAGTGGATATATTTCCTCTCTGTTCTCCTTTTCTGTGGCTTGAGACAGGTAACATCATTGAGCATCTCTTCTTTCTTAATCCTTTTTTCCCTCCTTGACTTCCCTAATATAATATAATGTATTCATTAAATTAAATTACCTATTTATTTTAATTTCCTATTTTTCTGTCCAAGTGGCTCTACCCTTAATTTACTATTCTTTACGAAAATATAAAATGCATAACCTCTCATTAGCCCCGAGTTTGGCCAGAACCTAACCTCACACCTCACACCCTCACACCTAACAAGAGCAAGGAACCTGCATTTTGAATCCCAGTCTCGATAAAGTCCAATTAAAAACCACTAGCAAAGTCCTTGCTACATTAAAGGTGCTCAGTGATCATCCTTTAGTATGTGAGGTTCAGTTTTAATTTCTAATATACAAAGAACTGGTACACAAGGAGGAAGCTATTCTAAATTTCTCTTTTTTAAGGAAAAAGAGAAGTCTGTCATAGGACTGAGTTCCTGCAAAGCAGCATATCAGGCTTGGGCCTTCATACTAATTTGCCCAAGTTGATACTTTTTCAACCAACCTAATTCTTCCATTAGCCAGGGGTTGATGACCACATACTAATGATGTTAAATCTTGGGCAAGATATTTAATTTCTCTGCAACTGTGTTCTCATCTCTAAATTACAGTTAATAACAGAACCTTATTCATAGAGTTTGGGAGGGAATTGAGTTAAATGCCTCACACTTACAGTGTGTTTGTATATCATTCTTATTACCTAATTGAGGACTCTTTTCTACTCATGGAGCCTGTGCTGCTGTCATTCTTGGACTCTACACCTCCCCTTTGTCAAAGGTGGCTCTTTCTTTGCCTTACTACCCACTTTCCTCTCTGTTGGTAACCCTGGACCCTCACTCAGACCTGTTGACTTTTGTCAGTATAAAGCACATCCTTTTCTTCTGCATTTGTATGGTCTGGCCTTGGAAACTCATTTATTCCAGTCCCTCAAAAAATTGCTTACCTTGGGGCACCTGGGTGACTCAGTCAGTTAAACATCACCTTTGGCTCAGATAATGAGCTCAGGGTCCTGGGATTGAGCCTCATGGCTCCCTGCTCAGTGGGGAATCTGCTTTTCCCTCTCTCTCTCCCTCTTCCGCCAGCTCATGCGCTCTCTCACTCAAATAAATAAACAAAATCCTTTAAAAAGCCCAGAAAACAAAAAAACAAGGATCTCTTGGCTCTCCCTTTCTGCAGACTAAAGAAATCATGCCTGTTGCACCTGGGGAAGTTAGCAATTTGCCGACCTAGAATTCTTAATTGGAGAAGTACAAACGGTGATACTTAGATTATCTGACTTTGAGACCTTTTTGGAATGTCATAGATGGCATTAAACACTTTGTTAACTTTCTTGTTAACTTTCTTTCTAAATTGTTAACATTATTTGTCTCTGAGTCGCTTGGATTTAGAAAACTTGCATATTAAAGCATTTAAGTCGTCTTAAATGGAGCCTCCTAGATTTCTGGTTCTAATTGAGTCTTTTTAGATGAGATCAGTTGCAGGACATTTAAATACCACAGTGGACTGGAACACTCTGCATGGTCAACGATTGTGCCTAGCTTACCACTTCCCTCCAGGCCACTGAGTGGAGGAGGGGAAGATCTGGTTGGATTTGCTTATAATTCTGCCCTAGTATTTTAAATTGAAGCTAGTGGGAGGCTTTAAGGGGACTTTCATTTAGTTTCTGCAAAGGGCTAATTTTATTGCATTTTTTACTCCTTCAGATGGAAATGGAATAAATGGAATATCAAAAGTGATCATTTATCAGGGCGCCTGGGTGGCTCAGTGGGTTAAAGCCTCTGCCTTCAGCTCTCATCATCATCCCAGGGTCCTGAGATGGAGCCCTGCATTGGGCTCTCTGCTCAGCAGGGAGCCTGCTTCCCCCTCTCTCTCTGCCTGCCTCTCTGCCTGCTTGTGATCTCTCTCTATCTCTGTCAAATAAGTAAAATCTTCAAAAAAAAAAAAAAGTGATCATTTATCATTTTTCTTTTAATCTTTTTCCCGTATCAGCTTTGTTCGAGTCTGATACTGTGTTCTTTGTGGCATTGTTAATAATTCCTCTTTCCTCTCGGTCCAAACTGTGGATGTTACCCCCGTCTCTCCCTGGTCACCTGTTTGCTGCCTCAGTGGTTGTCTGTGCCCTCCGGGCTTCATCCGTCGTCTCCCAGCTCCTTGTTGATTATTTCTCTAACCCGTGTTTCTCTTCCTGGGACTAACTCCACTTCAGGTGCCTGCTGGATAATTTCACCCTGGTTCCCCCCACTGGCACACTTAACCACACCCCTGGGAAACAGTTCAGTTGCTTTCTTTATTCAGCTAGTTCTTTCCCTCGGATTCCTATTTTCCTGAGAGCAACATCACTTCGTTGGTTCTATACACACAAACCTTTGGACCTCGTCTCTGGTCTGCTACCAGATTCTATCAGCTCTTCTTTCACACTAGTTTCTTTCTTTGTCCCATCCTTTTCCTTCCTGCTGCTGCTACTGTCTCCTGGCCAAGACATCTTTTTCCATTGTGCAGTCTCTCAAGCAAGCACAGTCCTGCCCAGAGCCTTCAATTCTTTGGCTCGAGGTATTTAAACTTCTCTTATCTGATTTCAACGTACTAGCCTGTGAATCCCTTGGGGATGAGGATCTTGCTTAGAGCTACTCAAAGTCTGGGCCTCTGACCTGTGCTGGTAAGCCAACTATTTGCTACTTTTCTACAGTGAAGTATGTACAGAACTTGAGACTTAATGTTTTGGAAACATACAGTGATTTGACATTGCCACAATACACAAGTAGACTCATGTAAGCACCTCAGCTCGTTGTATGGGGAATAGACTCATTTAGTTGTTGGTGAATTCACCAACAACTCAGGGGAGCCGCCTGGGCTGTGGGCTGTGTCCTGGTCCAGTGCAGGAAGACTCCACATCAGTCTGTGATAGATTAGAAGTCTAGAACAGAGTTCCTTCACCACAGATAACTGAGAAACACTGTTCTTCTCTATCCTCATTATCTAGCATTAGCACTTAGTTGGTACGTTCATTGACTGAGCCCCCCCCTTGCAGCCTCTCACGTGCCCTGAGCTCCTGCACTTGTGTGTGGAATTCTCCCTGTGCTCCTCTCGTCAGTCCGGAGGCCATTCTGCCCTAATTCATGCACTGCCCTCTTTGCCCACTTACATCTCCTACGTTCCGCCTACCCTGGGGATTCAGATGAGGTGCTCCCTCCATTGCATCTTTTTTGACCATTCTCTGTATGTATACATCAGTTACAGCACTTATCACACATCCGTAGTCTGTATCTTAGGGCGTATGTGATTGTCCTCGCTCACATACTAAGTCTGTGGACAAACACCTTTTTTCTTCATCTCTTACTGACACAAAGCCGTAGGTGATCGTCCCGATCATCGCCCTATCTTCCCTTATTTGCATACTGTGGGCGCATACTTCATTTGATTTTCTCAGCTGCCTTGTAGGACAAGGAAGGTGTTACCCCCATTTTACAGATTAGGTAAAACACCTAACCAGAGGTGTTAGGTGACTTGTTCAAGGTCCTGTGCAAAGTGAAGAGCAGCAAACTGGTGCTAGAACATAATACTCTCTCATACTGCCCATCTACACACAGTAAACTTCAGTGCATATTTATGAAATCAATAAAATGGCTGTGTTAACCGGGAATTGAAGGAGACTTTAATCACATTTTGCCTCTTTGAAAGTTCATCCTAAATAGTTATATTATGGTTTGAGCCTGAAAACTTTTGAATTTGAATCCTGATAAAACTTGGCAATTTAAACTGAACAATTCCCTCTCATTATAGATTTTCTTTTGTCTCCTCATTAAATGAACCCTTTAATTATTTTAGTGTTAATATAGTGAAATTGCAGGAGGGAGCTATTTCAAATGAAGAGAATAATGCCACATAATAAGAGTTACTTATAATGTAAAGTAGGGAGAACATGAGACACTTTTTTCAGTTTCTATAGTCTTGTATCCAAAATGACATTTTTTATTTTATTTTTTTAACTTTTAAGTTATTTTTTTAAAAGGTTTATTTATTTTAAAAAGAGTGTATTCACGAGCTGGCGGAGGGGCTGAGGGAGAGAGAGAGAGGAGGGAGAGAGAAGAAAGAATCTCAAGCAGGCTCTGCACTGACTCAGGGCTCAACCTCATGACCCTGAGATCATGACCCTAAAATCATGACTTGAGCTGAAACCAGGAGTCAGACACTTAACTGACTGAGCCACTCAGGAGCCCTAAAATGAGATCTTTAAAAAAAATTCTGTGCACATATTCTAATAATCTAGTGAGCATTTGGAAATAGGCAAATTGCTGGGTTGAGGCCAGTTTTTAAATCTTACAACCTGGAATTAAAAAAGAAGCAAAAAAAACAAATCCTCTTGGGGACATTTAAAGAGGCCATATGCTGTGCTTACAGATTGACAAATGCTCACTCTTTGTTATCTGTCAGTCATCCTTGTGTTTCAGTGACTGTGATATTACTATTAATAATTCAATTACCATCATTTTATTTTTTTCAGTTACATTATTTTTTCAAAGGACAGGAATTCACAACTGAGAACCTTTAGCTTTTTCCTAAGCTCCAGCCCTCATATTAATGCTCTTCTGACCAAGTGCATTATCTCAGCACTTTGGTGGCTTTGTAATGACGAGTACAGAGTTCTTGTTGTTTGTAAAGGAGTTGGGGATAGCCTAGCAAACCTAGGAATTGAGATTTTCATCTATTTTTCTCCCTTTAAAGTTAAGCGTGTCTTCATTCTGTTGATTCCTAGTCCCCATTACTACTTAGTTATCTTCTTGGCAACCCACCCACAGCAACTTCAGTCTGTTAGCCAACTAGTTCTCATGGCCGAGACCCTGTGCCTTGCTCCATCCTAGATTTCTTGATCCCATTGTTTTTTGTCCTTTGTTTTGTAATTTCTCAGCGAATCCTAGATGCCAAAGTATTTTCTGTGCTTTGCTCTTTCAAGCAATATTTTATTTTTATTATTTATTTTTTTGTGGAGCCCAACATGGGGCTTGAACTCATGACCCTAAGATCAAGAACTAAGCTGAGATCAAGAGTTGGACAGTCAATCAATTGAGCCACCCAGGTGCCCCTCAAGCAATATTTTAATGATGGAGATAGTTTTGGTAATCAGTCTTTGGTCTTAAGCCAGCCAGAAATCCAGATGTTTGCATTATTTCTGGTGCATATGTGGCTCCCATTCATTTCCCCCCCCCACCTCCAACCTCCCCACCCCCCCATCTCCCCACCCCCCGGTCAAGTTCTCCCTGAAATTCTGTCCTATATGAACTGCTCATCTCCCTGCTCACTAATCCTTTCCCCTTCCTTAACTATTCCATGTAGTTCTAATGCACCTAAGAGGTTGTTCTAGGTTTTGTTTCTTGTGTTCTTTCAACCAAACTCTTTGAAAATAAATGATTAAGTGGATTTTTTTTCCTCTTGAAATGAATTAAGGTAAAAATCAACATATGTGCTTCTCTTCCAGCCTAAGTGTTCCAAATTGGGTTTCACATTATATTGTGAAGATCAAGACCTTCATGGAGTTGTAGTTAAAAATAACCCAAGAATCTGGCCAGTTAAGGAAGTCCAGATGTAGAGATTAAAGAAATCATGGGGGACTATACTATAGTGGGACCTCTCCTTACCTCAGCGTATTAGGGTGTGGCTATTTAGAGCACTGCAGTTAATTATAGTCTCTGTGTCCTTTCCCCTCAAGACTGAATGTAATTAGGAAGCTAATGGCAGATGAAGTGGACTTCCTCCAGCATGTCACTCAGCTTGATCTGCGCGACAATAAGCTTGGTGATCTCGACGCCATGATTTTCAACAACATTGAAGTTTTACACTGTGAAAGGAATCAGCTGGTGACATTAAACATCTGTGGCTATTTCCTAAAAGCGCTCTATGCCGCTTCTAATGGTATGTGATGTAGACCACATCAAAGTTTCTCCTCTGGTTCTGGGAATTGACTCAGCGCCATCATCTCTGCCTCACTCCGATTTTTACTGTGCTCGTTTAATAAAATAAGTGTCAGATTTTGCTGAGGTAAAAATCATAAAAGAAGAATGCTGGTATGGTATTTAAAAACCCAAAGAAAGATTTTACAGGTCCCAACTTATTTTTCTCATATTGTGATATTTAGGTAAGTTAGTCCACCACGTTTGATTTGGCTCCTCTGCTTAAAAGGCCTTAATAAACTATTTCCTGGAGTCCCCTGTTAAGATAGTAAATCTGGAACATGATTTAATATGGGAGAGTGAAAATGGAAGGAAGGTCGATGTTGGACTCTATTCAGGGTCTCAGATTTCATGCTCCACTAACAAAGGAGCTAATCCTCAGCGAGACCTGAATTATATACCCACAGGGACACCACAGATCAGGAGTCTTAACTCATTTAATGAGCTCTCTTCTTCAGAATCTGGAAATCATGACGGTTCTAAAAAAGAAAAGATGTGGACTTACGTTACTCAAGTGAAGATTTCAATTCCCTGCAATCAGATAACTGAGTGAAAACAAGTATTTAGTACTGCAAGTTGAACAATTGTTTATCACGCACTAGTTCTATGAATAGTATGGTGCACGAGTTCCAAAGGATAGGAGATTTTTTTCCTCTTTTAAAAATGAGTTTATTGTCATCTCACAGGAGAAACAAGCCACACGTCAGATAGCTACAGGTCACTGAGGGTCATAGGGTTTGGATAGCCAGGAGGCACCAAGTGGGTATCGAAGGGGAAAGAATCTGAATGTGGTCTGTTCAGCAGATGGGAGAAGACAGGCCCTTCTGAACTCATAGGTTCCCAGCAGGAAATGGTAAGTGGCGATGGGATGCGTGGCTTGGTCAGAAGGTGAAGCTTTGAAGCTAGTGCAGTAGACTGTAGAGTCCATGGAGGTTCTTAAGTGGAGGAACACGTGAGGGAAGTGATGCCGCAGGACTGTTCCGGTTAGAGCAGTGGACAGGGTGCATTTACGGGAGAAGAGAGGAGCCCTTGCCACCCTGCTAATCACCATTGTTGTAATGGTTTTCATGGGAGCAAGTGGGAGCTTTCGGTCAGGGCTACAGATGTTGGTTGGAGGCTCACCCGTTCAGGAGTGGGACCTGCAACTGTGGAAGTAAGGTAGCTGGGAAAGAGAGGAGCACTGGCAGCAGGAGTCAATGTAGGAAACCCTCCCAGCTGGTGCCAAGATAGGCAACCAGCTAGACGCCGAGCTGGTGAATTACAGGGTGAGTGTTGGGAGAAACACAAGGACATCTCGCAACTACTCTGAGAAACAAAGCCCCCGGTGGATGGTGGTATCCTGTTTCATACCGTTTTAAGGAAGGGTTTTCAGATTTGAGTAGAAGTCATTTGTGACCCTCAAGAGTATGGTTTCAGTAGAATAAAAAAGCAAAAGCCAGATGCATATGGTTTTATGGAAGGAATTTCACATTTAAAAAACTGTGTTCATACAGTTCATCTTCCAGGTACCATTCAGCATTCGTAACAAGAGGAGAGCCACAGTAAGTGGACGGGGGAAAAGTAGGAAAGTAGAAGGAGTGATTTATTTCCATCTCTGAATAAGATCTTGTGATTAAATTGGGAGTTCTCTGTACTTTCCTGTAGTTTCCAAGTTTAACAAATGGATGTATTGTACTTCCTAACCTAAACAGTGGTGAGTAAAGCCCAGTGATGATGTTCTACATACAAAAAGAGGCTCTGTGTGACTTGAATGGTAAGGTCTTTGTGTTTTTTTTCTTTGCCTCCTAGAACTTGTTCAACTGGATGTTTACCCAGTTCCAAATTATCTGTCCTACATGGATGTTTCAAGGTAAGAAGCCACGTCCTATATCACGCAAGAGTCTGCTTGAAGTTATTTAGATCATCCTGTCCTGAGCTTATGCCTAAAAACTTTTTATGTATTTTGACGGTAAATACTACAAATTAAATTCATAGTTTTTACTTACTCTCTGAAAAATATATGTAAATATCTGTTCGTTAAAATATGTTTGTGGGTGCCTGGGTGGCTCAGTTGGTTAAGCAACGGCCTTCAGGTAGGTCATGATCCCGGAGCCCCAGGATCGAGTCCCCACATTGGGCTCCCACCTCCACGGGGAGTCTGCTTCTCCCTCTGACCTTCTCCCCTCATGTTCTCTCTCTCTCTCTCAAATAAATAAAATCTTTAAAAAAAAATAAAATACGTTTGTGTACTATAGTTGTAAATTGAAGAACAAGGTATTGTTCCTGTGGACACCAATTTGACCACCACGTTCAGGCCTGAAAGGTTAGTGAGTTGAGTGTCATATGGCTGGAAGGTCCGGAAGTCCTTTAATTATATTAACCGTGTCTTCAGTTTTCCTCTGGAATGATGTTAATTTCATTTTTAAAATATTGTGCTGTCTTTGATTATTTTTTCCTTCCCTCTTACTTTGCACCTACATCTTCTTGCTAAGAATCCTTAGAAAGTAGCAACTAAGCCTACCAAAGTAGGGTATCCCTCTAGCCTGCTCACTCATCCTGGCTTATTCACAAACAGGCTGACCATCTGACCTTCTATACGAATTCACTAGCTCAGTGTGTCATGTTTACTCCAGTTCCCACAAATATTATAGTAGACTTTTTCTTGAAGGCAATAAGCATGTAGTTCTACGAATTAGACTTTAATAATCCTAACCAACTAAAAAGGAGGTGTCCAAAATCGTCTGAACAACTGCAGTATGTGGGGGGAGGGGGTTGTGGCCCACTCAGTGTAACTGAGCACTCAGTGTAACTCATATCCGTGTGCAAAATCTGACGCATCCGCCATGCAATTGGTCAGGTGCAGAATTTGCCTTTAGTTATAGAAATACACAAACCTAGTTATTTTAATAAGGTTCTCAATCAGAATTATTTAAGAAAGTATCAGAATTATTAAAATTACAATTTTATCAGAAATTTGTAATTATAGAATACCTTATGAATAGTGCTTCACGAATTTTCTACTAATTTCATGTCAATTTTGTTTAATAAACTTGAAGTCAGGTTTTACCTGATTTTTTTTTTAATAGTCCTGAATGCTGTTATCTTCACCCTTTAAATAAGAACAGTGCTGCAGTGGGTTTGCATACATGGGTATATATAAATATCTTGAACAGATTTATCTCAGAGTCAGCCATAGAGTAAATCTATTCTCCTTTTATTTATAGGATGTAACTGGCAAATGGTTCCCACTAAAACCCCTAAGTGAGACTGAATCAGAAACCCTGTCTTGCTTTTCCCTGAATTCTGCCACTTAAATGCTACCCATCTATCTTTATAACTCTCATGTCCAGGATCTTCAGTGTAGCCCTCTCTGTCGCGTTTGCTGCCCCAACTCTAAGACTTTCTCTGAGAAAACCTGATTCCCCTGACATAGCTCTGAGTGTTTCATCCTCCTCCTATTATATGAGTATTCATGTTATCTGCAGGAGCTGAGCTGTCACCCATCCTGGTGTTTACTAGGCCCTCAAGTTCAAAATTCCAGGTTATTTTTATCACTGATATGAGTTTTATTGCTCTCTGCTGAGGTTCTTGACAGTGAGAGGGACTTGCACTCTCCTGTCTTACCAAGATGTTTTAGGTGTTAACTACTATAAAAGAAAATAATTAAGTGGATCGATCTTTAGGGCTTCAAAGCCAGAACCACATGTACCTGCACAGACACTACGGAAATAATGCACCTTTTCTGTATTTTAATGGAGAAGTTAGTACACTAGCAAAATTAACGAGATGCTTAAATCACATGTAATACTACCACCTTGAATATCACAGCGGTTTTCGCTTTGATACAGTCCCATCCCAAGCATCATTATTTCCATTGAATTATTCATCTGTTTTTAAAGAATTGTGCTCGTAACGCACAACTACTTTATATTCTTGTTCCTGGTCATTTCACATATTTAAAAAGGAAGAGAAAAGGCTAATCATCCAGGACTAGGGAGGTACTTATTGTAGTAGATTTGTCTAAGAAGTGATGAGTTCATTTATTGATAAAGTCAACATTAATTTAGTTCACTTGTTCCTGGTGATTATAATTGCCATCTAATGCATAAGTTAGTGTTTTCAAATAATAATTCTGAGTCTCACAGGTCATGTACCTTTTTACTGGTGCCATTTCTTTCCTTTTATCTGTGATCTATGGCAGTGTTTTCATGATATCTACTGAGTTGAAAAGTATTTTAATGTTAAGGGTAAAAATGTAAATTGGAAAAATAAAATTATTTTATACCATTTGACTTAATTGGAAGAATGTATATGTTTTCATGTTTGTTTTTTCCAATATAAGACATCCTCTTGCTAAGTTTTCATGGATTTATAGACTTCTTAATATAGCGTTCTGGGAATCAAACTGTTTTTGTTGTTGTTGTTGTTGTTTTAAGGCTTTAGAGATGACATAACTGTATCCTTTTTTACCTTTTCTTTCTCTCCTCTTTGTCACACTTCATCTTGCTACTAGATTAAAGTACATATACGTATCCTTTTGATTAATATTCACTATACTTTGGTATTTCATTTGAAGTTTATTTTATGTAATTATTCTGAGTTTCAAACCATATTTTAGGGTCAAATTCCAATCAAAGGAAAAAATTATATATTCTTATATTTAGGAACTGCTTAGAAAACGTGCCTGAGTGGGTATGCGAAAGCCGAAAGCTAGAAGTTTTGGATATTGGCCATAATCAAATATGTGAACTTCCTGCACGGTGAGTGTTACAAATCAAGTGAGAGGATCTCAAATTGGATAAGCAGACTTTTTAAAATGATTTAGCTTGTTATTATGAACTCCTAAAAAAAAAAAATTCATTTTAAAACCTTACCTCTAGTATCTTATCTCATGTGGTGCCTTTGAATTACGGACTTTCTTCATGCAGTGGAGAGGGGGGTGAGACTTTGTTAGCCAGGCTTTCCAAAGCTGCACGGGGCGGTGCTTTGGGGATGTTTCTAAACTAGCAATGTTTGAAAACTCAGCAAACAGTATGTTCACCTCTGTAATCTCAGTTCTTTCAGAATATTTCACTTCTTTCACTAAGTGAAAGACCTAACATGTCCACCTCCCCCACAAATAATTCTCAGTCTTACCTGAACGTAACTTTGGAAAGGGAAGATTATTAGATCATTAAATCTAGAAAAAGCAAACTAGATTTTGTTTTTCTTGGTATGAAATTTGGAATCAAAGTCCAAGAACTTTTCTTTCCTTCTCTTTTCTGTCTTAATGTATATTATTTTTATTTCATAATTTTTACTCTAATGGCAAGATTTGTAGCACAGCCACATCATGAGGTCTAGCATCCATAGATAAGACAAATATCTCCAACTTAACTAATTTCGGTACAAAATACTATTGACTGTTAGTAACTAGACATTCAATTGATAACAAAAGGTAGGCTGTTCCAGTACTGCCCAAAGGCTTTTCTGTGATTATGGAAATGCCGTGTATCTTTTGTATGAGTGTGTGTCCGTGCTGTCCAGTGTGGCTCCTCTAGTCCCAGGTGACTTTTGAGACTTAGCATGTGGCTAGTCCTACCTGAGAAGCGCCAAAGTATAAAGTGTACAGTAGGTGCAAAGTATCTCACAAATGCTGTATGTTAATTATGTGTTAAAATAATATTTTGGGTATATCGGGTCAAATAAGATGTAAGAATTATCTGTTTCTATTCACCATTTTTAATGTGGCTCCTAGAAAATTTACCATTCCGTATGTGGCCTGCATTTTATTTCTGTTGGTAAACGCTGTTAGAATATAGATCTCATAAAAGAAATCTGGGTTACATTTCAATCCCTAGAAAGTTCAGTTGATTTTATTTTGTCCCTCAGCCCATATGCTTCACCTGGAATTTCAGTCTCTTTGAAAATGCTTTCTGCTTTAGAGCTTTGTGGTGACTGAGCCTTTCGGTGACCCAGTGCAGCCTGTCACCATTTTCAAGAGGACTTGGTGCTGCGCCCTGTGGACAGTAGTGTGCGTCAGTGTGAGACCGAGACAGACCCTTTCCGAAGACAAAACAGCAGAAATCAAGATAGGCTACCACCAATGGGGAAAACAATTTGTCCAAAAGAATCTTGCAGTGTTACCTTTCTCCTGTTTTCCCTCTTCTCTCCCCACTTCCACCTTCCCGACCAACAGAGAGCAGCCCAATGGCATCTAAGGCCTCTGTTTTCACTGTAGGTTCCAACAAAGATAGTGTGTGCACAGACTCAACAATTAAGTAAAGATAACAGATATTTCATCCAAAGCTAATTAATCTTAGATTTGATCTGCGTTGGTTAGGCTCGTTTGGGGATCTAAGCAAATACTTATTATGCAAAGCAAATTCCAAATGCCCTGTTGTCAAGGAATTAGAGAGAGAGAGAGAGAGAGAGAGAGAGTGTGTGTGTGTGTGTGTGTGTGTATGTAACATGTGAGAAAAACAATATGTACTGTTTTCTTATTTGTGGTGTTTAGTTGCAGACTGTCAGCCCTGTCATTGATCTAATATTCAGGCAAGACAGCGATTCATTAGAAGTTGATTTGATAGTCAAGCTTTGTTTATCTAAGCAATGTATGTGAAGGATTTGACAAAACAAATCAATATTTAGAACTGGAAATGTATTAAAAGGAAAATAAGGTATTTTAATGCTTAGTATCCAGAAGAATTTAGCCAAGTCCACTAATTAACATTTAAGACTCCTACCGCAGTTATAACATCTACTTTTTCATTTGGAATAATCCAGAGAAAGATTTTGTCACCTGTCTTTAGTTACCATTTATTTAAGGATGAACTTTGTGTGTGTAAATAATAAATAACACATTCTCCCTTCTGAATCCTGTATCACACCCCGGGCCCAGTAAGACAGTAGAATTAGTGAACCAAATACTGAATTACTGGGTTGAGGTGAATTAGAGAGCTCGCCCCCCACCCCACCCCCACCGTGAAAACCATGCCTGAACGACCATGCTGGATAATCTATCTCTCGTCACATTGATGTCCAGACCTTCTAAGTTAGGCAGGCCAGGTAGTGGTCTCGGCACCCTGTAGTGTCACAGTGCGGAGACAGGTTGCTTGCATCTCTGCGAGTGAAGAATCTAGTCTTGATATTTAAGGTGAATAAAGTTCAGCTGTCCCGTGGAGTGGCTTTCACAGCCCTGGCAGTCCCCGAGTGAGGTCAGAGGGAGGAGGGCAGGAGGTGGTGGGGGCGGCCTCGGTCCTCAGTGGCACTGTGCCTGATGGCTCCCTCCCAAGTGCTCCTGGTGCAAAGTATAGTCTCGCTTTGCCACAGTTCCCACATTTCTGTGTTCAAACCTGGGGACTGTTTCACTCTCTACCACTGTCAAAGAAGTCTGAATTGGTCATACAGCCGATTTACATTTGGTTAAAGTATTCGTCATTCGTGCCGTTTTGCTAACCCACAGAAGAAACACAGAGTTCCAAACAGCTCTCTAGGCACTAGATAGAATAGTGAATTAAGTGGCTTTCCTTCTCTTTGGGAGGGGTCTGTTTTGTCTAGCATTAAACCAAAGAGAAAAGAAAAGTATATAGACTTAAGGAAGTGAGGAAAGGGAGAAATACTGTGGTTGTGAAATGCAAATGTTAACAGTTGGCATTTGTAAAAGTTTAATCGGGTAGAAGATTCCTTATTTAGTGCTGATCCTGTAGGTAAAAATTGATGGACTATATTTATTGAGAATCTGCTGTGGGCAAAACACCCGTGTTCCACATCAACACAAGACTGGAGCCCTACCTCAAGAAGCCTGCAGCCTTTTAAAGTGTGCCTTCTGAGTCTAGCAAGGGTAGACTGTTCTCTTCAGGGGCATCTATGAAACTTGTTTTTCTCTCTTCTACTGAGTAGAGCTTCTTTGTTAAGTATTCCTGTGCATAGGTTTTCCCGCCCTCTTTTATTTCTTTTTTTGTTTTACAGTATGGAAAGTACTGAAATATAAAGAGCTTATGTTAATAGGAATTTGCAGTTGCTCAGAATGAATTTATGTTTCTTTGGAGAGATCATTTTAAGTTTTCAACTCCTGCTCATTTTCTTATTCCTCATCCCAGGTTAGCGCTAAGTAGGTCTCCTTCTGTCTTTGTCCCCTTTTGCACAGCTTATTTTGTAATAGTAGTCTCCGGAAGCTGCTGGCGGGCCACAACCAGCTGACGAGGCTGCCTGAGAGGCTGGAGAGGACCTCCGTGGAGGTCTTGGATGTGCAGCACAACCAGCTCTTGGAGCTGCCGCCCAACCTGCTGATGAAGGCCGACAGGTAAAGTAGCTCCTTTGTCTG
The DNA here is from genome assembly GCA_028646535.1 of Procyon lotor. Lineage (NCBI taxonomy): Eukaryota > Metazoa > Chordata > Mammalia > Carnivora > Procyonidae > Procyon > Procyon lotor. The sequence continues at coordinate 7,653,508 of CM053616.1, read as the reverse complement.
GGTTGTTCGCCCGAGTTGCAGAAGCCCCCTCATCAGCATTCTTGTCTCACGTGGTATGAGACCCACCACTCGTGCGGATTTTCTTTTCTATATTTATCTATTTGAGAGAAAGAGAGATAGACTATGAGCAGTGGGGAGGAATCAGAGGGAAAGGGAGAAGAAGGCTCCCTGCTGAGCCGGAAGCCCAGCACGGGACTTGAACCCCGGGCCCCAAGATCATGTCCTGAGCCGAAGGCAGATGCTTAACCACCTGAGCCACCCAGGCGCCCCTCATGTGGAGTTTCTGATTACTTGTCTGAGATTTACCAAGAAAATGGTTTTGCCAGCCACTTCTCTCTTTGGTAGGGGCTGGAATCGGGGGATATCTTGTAGGATCTTGGTTAATTTTGCAGCTTTCTGGAGGGAACTGTGTTGAGTCGTTCATAGGCATGTGCTGTGGAGGTGTAGCTACAAATGAGGATGAGTTTGCTACCTGCTCGAAACTGGTACAGACTGCTCCAGTCTTGGCTGAATTATCTGAGGATTCTCCGCTCTTGCTTTCACAGGTTTATGATTCGGGGTGACAGACATAGTTTTCCTAGATTTTGCTAAGTTCTCTCACTATTGTTGTTTTCTGACCGGTTGTCCTTTCATTTACCACAGTTTTCCCTTTGCATTTAAATTATTTTCTTTAGAACAACCTTTTTCTAAATAGCTTGTGTCGCTAAGTAGTTAAAAACATTGTTTTGATTTGAGGGGGAGGTTAGTTTAAACATCCAGTGAAATCCCTTTTCTGTGGAGAGTTGCCGCATGCAGAACTTCCCTTAAAGAAAGGGTTAGGTTAACTGAATGTTACCTTCCTTTGGAGCATCTTGTTTGCCTCAGGGCCCTTGGATATCGTAGGAAAATGCTCACAGCCCAATGGCCTGCCTCGTTTTGACTTCTGCTGATGTTTATTTTTAGTGAGTGACCATAACTTTAGGGATGATGTGAAGGATTTAACCATTAGTATACCTCATGAGAAACACAAAATAAAATTTTAATTTTGTGGTTCTCTTACAGAAGAAAACAACGATGGGTCTTTCTGCCTTAAAATATAAATTTGAAGTATCTTTCAGCGTGAGTGATTTTTTTCCATCGGTGAAAAAAATCTGCTTTCCTAAAGTGAATTAGACACCCGACCGTGTGTATCAAGCTCCCTGTGCTTATTCCTGTCATGATCCTCATCACACACTGTATTATAATTTCTTGTTTACCTGTCTGTCCTCACTATTAGATTCTGAACGCTGTGTCCAGTGACTGTGTCTTAATTATGGCGTTATCCTCAGCATCTTGCAGCATGTCTGGAATAAAGCAGCGTGCTCAACAAATATTTAATGAACAAAAGAAAATTTAAGGAATTTTAAATACTACTTTTACCCTTGGGTTTTCTTTTTTCCTCCTCTGTGTCCTTTAAAAAAAAAAAAAAAACTTTCTTAATCAAAATATAGCTTGTCGTCAAAAAAATTGTACAACTCTCAAGCATACTGCTCGATGAATTTTTACATTTATAAACTATAAATGTACCTATACCTATAAACATTGCCCAGATTAGGACAGAGAACATTTCTAGCTCTCCCTTCCTTTTCCTTTTGTTCTTTTTTTCTCATTTTAAAAAACATTTATTCTTTTTACTTAATGCAAGTTACAGTAAATTTTTTTTTTTTAAAGATTTTATTTATTTATTTGACACAGAGAGAGAGAGATCACAAGTAGGCAGAGAGGCAGGCAGAGAGAGGAGGAAGCAGGCTCCCTGCTGGGCAGAGAGCCCGATGTGGGGCTCGATCCCAGGACCCTGAGACCATGACCTGAGCCAAAGGCAGAGGCTTTAATCCACTGAGCCCCCCAGGCTCCCTTAAATTCTTACTGGAATAGTTACAGAGAAATAATGGAACTGTGAGAAAATGGGGTTGTTAAACTATAATTGACCAGTGCTGTATCATTTCCCTGACAAAAAAAGAGCAATGTTTCAAGATCATTTAAAGAATTGTTCTTACTTCTACAGTCCTATCAAAATACCATTGACCCTTGAGCGACATGGGAGTTGGGGCGCCAACCCCCACACAGTCACAAATTGTGTAAAACTTTTGACCCCCCCCTAAATTTAACTACTGATCACCTACTGTTGACCAGAAGCATTGATAACATAAACAGTTAGCAAATATTTTGTATATTATAAGTGTACTGTATTCTTATGATAAAGTAAGCTATAGAAAAGAAGTGTTAAGAAAATCATAAGAGAAAATACATTCACGGCGCTATATTAAATTAAAAACCCACGTAGAGCGGATCTGTGGGGCTCAACCCCGTGTTTTTCCAGGGTCGACCGGGCAGCGCACAGCCTATGGGCAGCTCCAGACATGTGTTCTTTGTCGTTCTGAGTCCTGTGGGACTGAATCCCCTTCCCCGCGCAGAATTCTAAGTGATACCGGAACCTCGTGTTTTCTTTCATAAAGCTAACTAGGCAAAACTTGGGTGCAGTTTTATCCTGAGTATCTACTTGTTCTCCTGGGCCTCTGCACTGAATCTACAGAAACGAGTAGATAGAATCCGATTTACGAGTCTGAGATAAAACCCCTTCTGAATCTGGCCAAGTCTAATAAGCCCATGGCTAGCGGAGTAGATAAATAGCGCTGGAACTCTCCCATAGATGTGAGTCTTTATTCATTGTTTTAAAAGGACAGTTCTGTGTATTTTTAACTCTCTAGAAGCAAATGATAAGCAGTCAGTGACTGTGGGTCCTGGGGCGGATCTGAAAGCCCGTCCCCGAGGGGGAGCCCCTACGTGCAGCCGAGGAGACTGTGTTCGTGCTCCGAGAAGAATTTGAGTAGGACAGCTGCAGTTCAGCGTCCCCGCAGGTGACTGCTCGCTGGTGACCCTGTGACCCGGCACAGCTCGCTCTGCCTCGTGGCTTTCCCGTGCTGCCTATTCTGGACAGCTCCCAAATGGAGCCTGCAACCTGGAAGAGGAAGGAGTGCGTGAGCTGGACTATGTCTACTAACGCAGCGTGGAAAATTAGGTGAATCGAGCCGCTGACGGAGGGCGTTGCTGTCGTGGGGAGGATGAGCGGCAAGCTGAAGGCGTTCAGGCTACCCCTCGTCTGACTAGATGGGTCTCTCCAGAGCCCACGGCATTTTGGAAGATAGGAGCTGTGGTGGGGACTCCGCCAGCCCCCATGGGTCTCAGGAGGAGGCCAGGCCAGGAGAAATGGGATTCTGGCGCAGGAAAGTCCTGAGAAGGAGGCTGGGCGAATTACAAGGCAGAGGCGTCCTCCTTTGTTTTATGAGAGGAAAGCAAATGACCAAAGAAGGCTGAAACGAACTTTTGCAAGAGAGCATATTTTAGCACTTTAGTTTTCCAACGACCATAATAGCCACCTCTCATCATAGTGTAATTATTAGTCATGACTCGGAGTCAGAAAGAAGGGTCAAGAGTTTCGATCCTCTCAGGTAGATGGGGTTGTGAAAGGGATAGTATAAAGTTGATGAATGCTTTTTTTTTTTTTTTAAGATTTTATTTATTTATTTGACAGAGACACAGAGAGAGGGAACACAAGCAGGGGAGTGAGGGAGGGAGCTGAGCGGGGAGCCCGATGCGGGGCTTGATCCCAAGACTCTGGGATCGTGACCTGAGCCCAAGGCAGCTGAGTCACCCAGGCACCCGATGAATGCTTTTTTGAACGATGTTCTTGTATTACTTCACTTGTTGGAAGATAGGAAACATAGAACATTTGATAATGATTTTTACTAAACTATTTACTGCATTGTAAATGGTTAATACTTCTACTTATCCCCTTTCCACAATGTAAATAATGGAGGTTTAATCTACCTAAATTTTGTTTCTTTATTATTAATTTATTTAATTTAGAGAGAGTGTGCACGCAGACAGTCGGGGGGGGTGGGCAGAGGGAGAGAGAGAGAATTTGAAGCAGACTCGACGCTCAACTCAGCACAGAGCCCCATGCGGGGCTCCATCTCCCAACCCTGAGATCCGTGATGTGAGCTGAAATCAGGAGTCAGATGCTTCACTGATCGAGCCACCCAGGACCCCTCTATCTAAATTTTTTAAAAATTATATATTTTTTTACTGAGACATAATTTATAATTAGGAAAATGTAGCAATATTATATATTAGATTTGATGAGCTTGGGGAGAAGGAATAAACCAAAACTGACAGTTGTAGGAATAGGTCAACCCAGAAAACATGAACTTCAAAATATGAAAGAAGGTTTTTGAGGACAGAATCTCTGTGACAAGCTTCTTGCAGGTGGGTTCAGTTGTACGTTGTTCTAATTTGTATGGTCCGAGCTGACATCTTGCTGACCCAGGACATTGAAGTCACTGTGCTGGGTGCCCCAGGGCATTGAAAGTGACATTGGTACTACTCCCCTCAAGGGGCTCACGGTCTAATGCGGACTTCAAAATGACTACACAATAAACCATAATAAAAACTGGGTTTTAGAGGGGAAAAGAGAGGGGAAACGATACAGTTGGTTTTAATTTAGGCTCCTGGCGTGAAGAACAGCACTTTGCTGTTGGATAATACAGAGCTGTCTGTTTGGTAAATAGCTTCGGGCAGTAACGAAACTTTACTTCAGTCCCCCTTCCATTCAGTTAGCTCCAAATACAAATCCTAAACGTATATAGATGCTCCTTGCTTCTTTCTTTCTTTTGTGGTAATAAATTACCGTGGCCAGTTCTGTATTTGGTTCTATAACTGAGGAGAGGGCTTGAATACAAGTCTTCCTAAGTTATAAATGGTTTAGCTCGTGCCCTAAGTAGAGCTTGTGCTGGAAGCTTTAAGAGAACTGTCAGAAAAACATGCGTCATTGGACACAGAGCATAAGACTGAACTTTGACTCTTTCTGGTGAGTTTTTCTTTAGCTCTGAATCTTGCCTGCTAAAACCAGCGTCATGGTTTTAATTACATGATATTGTCTGTTAAGCATTCCAGCTTTAGACTTGTGTATGTTAATCTTCCTTACCTGGTGGTAGAAGGTATTTGGTAACCAAATGAGAGAAGGGAACCTGCTTTAAATTAGATGACTTTTAGTATCTTTCCCTTCCTATGAAAACTTTAGACCAATTTTATTAAAATTCTTAGGGCTTGAACCGGCAATGTCAGCTTATGAGTTTACTCTCTCTGTTCATCTTTGAGTTTTATTTTGCCTTGCTTTTCACTGGCAGCTCAAAAACTGTAGACAGATGTGAGATGTGATGGACCGTGTGTTGCCGAGAAGTGTGTTGCTGTGCTTTTGTGTCTTATGACGAAGGCGGGATTTGGTTCTCTGGGATGAACTGGCAGGATTCCAATCTAGATCTCACTGTCCCCAATCTCTCATCTTACCTCTTTTGGCTCAGAGTTGAAGATCTCCTTGATGGAAGCCCCCAGGAGTTTCAGATAATCGGTTTTTATCAACAGATGGGCAGGCAGGGTGGGGTGGATAGTTACGGGGGGGAGGGGGTGTTCGTCACAGAGCTCATGGATGAGGTCATGAGACCACCCTTCTCTTCGTGAAATCTCGGTGATGACCCCCCCCCCCCAGTCCATCTCCAGCAGCACGCTCTGCTGCTGCTCTAGGAAGAGGGTCTAGTTAACAAAGCCGCAGCCTACCCTTTAAAGGAGCGTTGTGGATTCCTGTTGTCGATGGACATTAGGGCCTGTTTTTATCCCTGGTTAGAGCAGTATAAGGTGCTTTCAGGGGTGGGAGTGGGAAGAGTTTATGTGCGAATGAAATACATGGTAATTATTAAATATCCCCTGAGTATTAGTCACATTACAGACCATAAGTTTTAGTGACTCAGTACATGTGTAAATATCAAGGGGACTAAACGGGAACAGAGAATTTGGAGAGCGTGATCAATTGACCAAGACAACTGGTGCCTTTTGGCAAAGACAGATATTTCTGGCATTTTAAGAGCTAAGTTGCCTACACTGTTTTGTTTAAGTGAAGAGAGTTAACTTGTGAAGTTCTGATATTTTGAGAATAGAATTATAGTGTTTCTCAAAGTTTGTCTTTGGAATGCCCTGGGGTACACATTGAACATGCAGAGGTCTGGCCCTTACCTCTGTTCTGCCGACTCAATATGGCCAATCATCAGAATCCTTAATTCCGCAGGGGTCTGAAGCCTTACCCTGACCTACTTAGTAAAAATATCTGTGAGTTGAATTTGAGACTCAGGTACCTTCTGATAGGAGGGCACAATATCACTTCTCTGTATTTTTGCCAAAAACGCACCACATTATTCTAATGATAAAACAAATCTCAAGTGAGAGATATTCTACTAAATAATTGCCCAATACTTTTCAAAAAATGTTAAAGTTGTTTAAGACAAATAAGACTGACTAAGGGAGACTAAGGAGGTGCTACGGTGAAATGTAACATGGGTTCCTGGTTTGGATCCTGGACCAGATAGAGGACATCAGTGGGATTATAAATGAAATTGGGATAGGGTCTGTAGATAAATTTGTAGTATTGCACAAATGTTAAATTAATTCTTAATTGTACTTAATTTTTAAAACTAATTCTTTTTGTGTTCTTATTCAACAAGTTCTTATTCAAGTTCTTTCATCTGTATAATTTTTGTCCCTTTACCTGGTAGCCTTGTAGCCAGGCAGATTTTCATATCTTCCAAAATAATAGTTCTGTTAGACTGTATGCACTTTTTCTTCACTTGGAATCCCCACTATTAGGTGGTGTTGCTAGGCAATTAATAATTGTGGTTCTTTTTTCAAATTGATTAGTGGGGTATAACATTAATTCAGTGGGTTTCTACCAGCACTTGAAAAAATTAAGTAGGATAGAAAATATTGTTAGAGTCAGATTAAGCAGTGATTGTGAAACTTTTTTTTTTTTTTAAGATTTTATTTATTTCAGAGAGAGCAGAAGCAGGAGGGGGAAAAGTGGAAGAGTTTTACTGGGCTTGGAATCTTAACCTTTTGCATTTTTAATAGAATACAAGTCCCAGTACTGGTCTCTAGAAAAATTATTAAAACGCAGAATGCCGGGACGCCTGGCCGGCCCAGCCCGTTGAGCATCCGACTCTTGGTTTCGGCTCAGGTCAGGATCTCAGGGTCGTGAGCTGTGCTCAGTCCAGAGTCTGCCTGAGATTCTCTCTCCCTCTTCCTCTGCCCCTCCCTCTACTTGCACATGCTCTCTCTCTCTTTCTAAAATATATATATATATATATATACACATATATATATATATATATGTATGTTTGTTTATTTATTTATTTTAATGCAGAATGCCTGGTATACCTGCAAATAGGTAAATCTGTTCTGATACCAAATCCTGTGCTTTGCTTCAGTGACAGAATTTGGCTGTAAAATTTAAGAGCGTGGTGCAAATTACTAAAAAGCAAACAAATAAAAATAAAACAAAACAAAAAAACCTACATGAGCCAGAGCAGATGGACAGAATGTGCCAAGGAAGAACAGAGCAATTGCTCAAGAAGCAGGAAGTGGATTTGTCTCCCTGCTGTTGTGGGCAACTTTCCAAATGCTTTAGGGCAGGAGCTGTACATGAGTTTTTTTCTCTGCAAGTTTTGTACTTTCTGCTAAGAAAAGTTCCTGAGTACGAAGTTATCTTAAGAATAGAGTTTAAAGTACTGTGCACATGTGGTCTTCACACCACCCAGCAGGTGCCCTGCTTGACCTCCAGCATTTCTGGAGAGAAGGGCCTATGAAAATGTCCTCAGGAAAATGTTTTATTATTACTGTTTTTTAACATTTAAATTTCGGAGAGATGTGTTAAGGAATCATGGACTTGGGGCACCTGGGTGGCTCAGTGGGTTAAAGCCTTCGGCTCAGGTGATGATCTCAGGGTCCTGGGATGGAGCCCCACATCGTGCTCTCTGCTCAGCAGGGAGCCTGCTTCCCCCTCTCTCTTTGCCTGCCTCTGCCTACTTGTGATCTCTCTCTGTCTCTGTCAAATAAATAAATAAAACCTTAAAAAAAAAAAAAAGGAACCATGGACTCAAGATTAATAAGGTCTGGGTTTTATTTCTGGTCTATCATTAATTACTATTTAATAATTGCCAAGTAATTTGACTTTTCTCTGCTTGCGTTTCTGTCTTTGGTGAAATATGAGGGGGCAGCTCTGTGATGATGGGAGAACCCAATGAAATAGAAATAGGAAAGAGCTGTGGTCTCTACAGAGCACCTTACAGATGAATAGTAAGCAGTTATATGTTACCGCTTTTTCTCTATTTAGCAGAGAAGGGTTGCCTAGTGAAGAGGATTATATGGATGAAACATTTCTTGGCATGTGAACCAATCTTTTATCTTTTATACAGTTGTCACATTTTTGTGATAACTGTATAAAAGATAAAAGGGAGACACTTAAAGAGGTTATCACATCATCTTGAGTTGAGACCAAACTCAGTGCTTTGGGAATTTTTTGGAGGTTTTGAAAGCAGGGTTTGGGGTTATAGATCCTGTTTTTGAGTTAAACTTAACCAAACTGGAGACATTTTGCAAAATTAAAGTAGTTGCTCATTCTGGTGGAAATGCAGCACCTCGACCATTAAACCAGGCTAATTTGTCTCCTGCTGAAACACTGTGAGGTTGGGGGACAAGTATTTTTATTTTTAAGAGGAGATCTTTGAATTGAATTTTTCCTGAGACCATTATAATCAAAAACCTTTTTAGCCCGATTTTCTGCTCTCTGACCATTAACTAACAAGATGATTCAACCAGGCCCTTTCAGTTGGAACCTGCCCATGTAGTTTCAACTTAGTTTCATTTCCTGAAGGGGTAGGATGTGGGATTGTTTTTGTTTTTTTTTTTTTTCCTCTTAATTTCCCACCAAAGAGTATATAACTCCTCCAGTGCAGCAGATTTCAAGATGAGAGGACAAGTCTCTTTGGAAATTACTTTCTTCCCG
>CM053616.1:7629359-7644503 GCA_028646535.1 Procyon lotor | reverse complement strand
CCTCTTAATTTCCCACCAAAGAGTATATAACTCCTCCAGTGCAGCAGATTTCAAGATGAGAGGACAAGTCTCTTTGGAAATTACTTTCTTCCCGTCATTCACACGTTGTGAGGGGTTTTCAAAGTCCCTTTGGCAGCTTTCTAGGTGCGCATTCACTGGTCAGTCTTTTTTCCTTTCAAACCACATTCCCTCCTTTTCTGGCCTGAAAATACGCTGACATTCATGAATTCTCTTTTCTTGTGTCCGTAACTATATATCGCCCAGACAATTATATATATATATATATATTTTTTTTTTTTTTTTTTTTTAAGATTTTATTTATTTGACAGAGAGAAACACAGCGAGAGAGGGAACACAAGCAGAGGGAATGGAAGCGGGAGAAGCAGGCTTCCTGCCGAGCAGGGAGCCCGATGCGGGGCTCAACCCCAGGACCCTGGGATCATGACCTGGGCCGAAGGCAGACGCTTAACAACTGAGCCCCCCAGGTGCCCCCAGACAATTATATTTTAATGAGATTGTCGTATAGCTTCCCCGCCAATCCCAGTCCGTCGCATTCAGGGCAGTACATTTTAAATGGTCCTAAATCTTCCCTGAAGCAATTCTTAACAGCGTATTTAAGTCAGGTGATAGAAATGGGACCTAACGAAAGAGACTTGTAAAAATACTTTGAAGAACTATGGTGCTGAAATTGGTTTCCTTCCTAGTTCAAAACCATTTCAGAAACTGCATGAATGACCTTTATTTTCTTCTGTGTAGCACACACGACTATAATTTCCCATGACTATTTATGGTCTGTACAGCCCTTTCTAACTTCCTTTTTTTTTTTTTTTTTTTAAATGTCAACGGAATACGTGTTTCTTTAATGGAAAATGTTCTATTTTGGGGAAGCTGCTTTTCCTTAGACAAGTAGTGGAATTGGAGTGTGTGTGCGTGAGTCTGTGTGGGGAGTTTGCGGGATTGGGGAGGATTCGTGGATTGAGAGCTTGGCGTGAAAGTCCTAGTGACGACTCTGAATAAAAAGACTTCTTTTTGTCCAAGGTTAAAAATAACGTATCCCGTATCCCAGAGTCTTTTTTTAAGGAAGATTTTATTCCTTTTCCCTGACATATGGCAAAGTAGTTCTGAATTGGATGATGCTGAAAGTTTCAAACCCAAGTGGTTGTGAAACAAGATAGAGGTGGCTCATTAACAGGCTTCTCCAGGTGGGGAGACAAGGTGGCTCTGACCTTGGTACCCACAGTGGGCAGTGATGGGCAGAACGCTCTCCACACTCCGGTGCTGCATCTTCGCAGTGGAGCCCACGCAGCGCAGGGCCATTGGGAAGCTGGAGGGTCCCCCGTGTGACTCACAAGCCGCTCACAGTCCCTGTTCTCTCCTTCCCTTCTCTTTCCGGGGCCATGGAGCCTGATCGCAGCAAGGACTGTGCTTCCCTTCTCCGGCGTTGCATTTTGTGTTGTCTGTGGTGCACAGAGACTGTGGAAGGATTACGTGGTGTTGGTTAGCACGGGTCTAAAAGCATTCTTCATGTTTTAGCCCTTTTTCACTCTGTCATCTGGACACCTGGTAGCGTGGACACCTTGTTTATTTTAATGTAAATTTTATTGATGTATAATAAAAATACAGAAAAGGAGCCAAATCATAAGTGTAGCACTTGATGAATTAAGTGAACGTGTTTGTGTAACCAGCACCCAAATCAAGGCCCGAAGCATTATTGTATTAGAAAAATTAGACGCCCTCTCATTACTACATCCCCTCCCTGACCACTGGTAGCATACATTAGTTGTTTTGGGTTTTTGTTTGTTTGTTTAAGATTTATTTATTTTAGAGAGTGAGAGTGTGCGTGTGTGCACGACGGGAGGGGCGGAGGGAGAGGGAGAGAGAGAAACTCAAGCAGACTCCCCGCCGAGGGTGGATTCCCGAAGCCAGGCTCGATCCCATGACCCTGATATCATGATGAATCCTCTGCTATGGCTTCTTCAACTTTGAATTTGATAATTTTGGACCCATGTGGTGAATCCTCTGCATGGCTTCTTCACACTCCTCTGTGAGCATCACTCCTTTCGCGGAAGTGGTTGCCGTGTCTCCTTCTCACTGCCGTGTAGTTCAGTCTGTCGTTTCGGTACCGAGCAAAGTGGCACCTGCAGTCCTGGTACAGGTCAGTCCCCTGTGGTTTGGGCACCATACTGAGAAGGACTTTGTCACTATGTGGTTTTGTTGTATTGTGACCCTACTGTCTAATTGTGTTTTTGCTCTAAGGGCTCTTTTACTTAAAAATAGGCGATTGTTTTCTCTTCCATGAGACAGAATATTAACTTTGCCACTTTCCCTTCTACTCCCTACCAGCTATAGAAGTAATTACTTCCTCTCACCTTTGTGCTTCCATAAAAATTTATTTTTATCTTTTTGTATTTAACACATATAGTCACTGTGATCATCATAGATACCGAAGTCGTGTGTTCTTCTGCCTGCTAGTAAACCAGAGCCTACTTTTAAATTCATGTTTCTAAACCCAGTTTCTAATACGCCAGGTATCGGTCAGAAAAATTCTAGATTTGTTGAGGATTCTGGACCAGGCTTCTGGTTTCTTAGTGGGATTTCGTTGCATTTTGTCATTGCAGCCTGAGATTCCTGAACGCGTCCGCAAACAAACTGGAAACCCTTCCTCCAGCCGCTCTTTCTGAAGAGACGAACAGCATCTTACAGGAGCTGTATCTGACAAATAACAGCCTCACGGATAAATGTGTGCCCTTGTTAACAGGACACCCCCGTCTGCGGATCCTTCACATGGCCTACAACCGACTTCAGAGTTTCCCAGCAAGGTAAAAGAAGGTCCCGGAGTGATGTTCTTCATTGCATTTCTGAAAATGGATGCATAGATGGAAAGGCAAAAGAGAAAATGTTTACTTCCCAGATAGCATAAAAGCCTGTTCCTCCTGACCCTCATTCACGGTTGTCTTTCATCTAAGCCTCAAATACCATTTCCCTAAAGAGAAATGTGTTAGTTTTTCTAATATGAATGTATCCAAAGACCCAGTCACTTCGGTCTTACTTGTGACTTTGAAATAAGGTATGTCATTTCATGGGCATGTTTTTTTCTTTTGTTTCTTTTTTTTTTTTTAATTATCCTAATACGGTGTGTGGGAATTAGAACACAAACTAGGATGCCTGATGGTTCTTCGTTAGTACGGCTTTTATATTTGTGCTGGGCGTAACCAGCAGTGGTGGTCTGTGCAATCACAGACACCCTGTGGCATTATAAATAATGTATGGCTCTCAGAATATTTCATTTTTAATTCTGTTGTAATGTGAACTTCTCATTTTGGGGAGCAGTGGCGTCGAGTCTGACTAGGCCTGAATTCCCACACTGAGCCTGGAAGGATTTCCTCCGCTTCCCAGTCATTGGCATTTGTCCATCTAACAAGTTAGGACATGGAACACACACCCACACATCAAAGAAGCAAACGCCAGTTTCTCCGGTGTTCTGTGCTGACTACAACTCAGCCCTGGGACAAAGCAAAGTATCTACACAGCTTCCCTACACTGCCAGCAGGGCCACCGAGCTATTAAAATCTTACTATGCATTGCAAATAAGCATTGACTTAAAGTAGGGCTCTGTTTTTTTTGTTGGTTTGTTGTTATTGTGTATCTTTATTTCTTTACTCTTTCATTTGATGTTAATGATTAAACCTTTTTTCTTCCGTGTACTTTACTTCTATGTACTTTTACTGTGTACACAGTATTTTACTATGGAATGAGATGATATTTTTGAAAGAAAACATGGTCATCACATAACAATAATGTCTCTGAGAGGGCTCATGGTCCTATTTGAGATGGTGACTAAGCCCCGCAGGAGAAATGATCATCAACTCAAATTTTGATGCTGTGACCCATGCCAGTTAGAATGGGCCTAAATACAGAGAATTTTTTATGCACGTCATAAAAATCCACTCTGCTGTAATATCTATCTCCCTAGGGATTATGATGTGGCTCAGGAACTACCCTAAAGACCCCGAGTCCCTTAAGAGTCAGACTTGTGATTTGTCTCCATCAGGCCCACGTCTCCTATGAGGTCTGGCCTGGGGTCGACACTGCACAGATGGTTGCTGAACTAAGAACCCGCTGCAGCGATCTGTCCCTTTGACCACCTTCATTGTATGTTGACGGATGGAAACTTCTTTAACCTTTTCTCTCTTGGGCCTGATTTCTATACTTTCGGTCATTTTCCTGCCCATTACTCATTGATTTCTCCATATTTTTTTCCAAAAAGTAGTAGTGTTACAAATTCAGGCAATTGGAGCTGGAGTCCATCTCAGTCCCTATACACAGCGTTGTTTGTAGTGCGTCCCAAGGCCGTGTTGGCTGCTTATTAGGATGTTAAAAGACCTGATGCTGTCAGATGAAAACTTTGTTCTTATTGTGCCTTTGGCATAGATTTAGCAAATAAGATAACCTTTATATTTGAGAGATGACAGAAAAGTAATAAAAGAATTTCCTGCTAAATTTTTTAAAGGTTTATTATGACACGTGCAGCCATAACGAACAGAGGAGATATTGACAGTTGTAAAGTAAATGATTCAGATTATAAGTTTGAGTTACACTCACTGGGAATTCTATGCTTTTTGGAGTCCGGCATCACCAGTGATAGAAAGAGTCCAAGGGGTGGTGGGTGCTGTTAATGGGATTATTGGAGTAGAAGGTTTTTTCCTGCAGATTTACAGAAAAGGCAAGAAACCCTAACTGAAATTTTCTTTATTCGGTTACTATAATTATTATTACGATGATTACGGTGATCAACTATAGAATAAGGTTGAACAATAAGAGACATTCTTAAACAAAAGTGTTCGATACATTAGGGCATGTTATTAAGGTGAGATTAGAGAGTCTGCTTTGGTAGATGTTTAGCAGGAGGTGAGAAAAATTTCATTTGGGTGTGGTTTGAATTTGAGCACCACCAGATGGTCAAGAAATGACCCAGATGCTATTCCCCACCATCTTACTGTCACGAATGAAGTCAGAGGAATTTGGAGAGTAGGGTTTTAGAAGACAGCACACTTCATGTGACCCAAAGCCCCGTTCTCCTCAACGTCCCCTGCAGTTCTTGGTGCCAATACAAAGAGATCATTCTCAAACTGATCTCTTTTAAAGCACTTACATTGGATTTTGACCCACTTGAGTAGGATTTTTATTGGAGTTCGGACTAAGCTATGTAGCATAGTGATTGTTGCCGGGATAACTTAATTCATATACATAGTTTTAAAGGAAAGGGGCATCTATTTTTCTGTTTTTGTTTGATTTGAAGAGTTGCAGTTAGCAGTTTTTGTTCTGTAGTAGGAAAGGAGGTGTGAAAGTACTTCAACACTCAAAAACAGTAGTGAAAAATGGCCCTGAAAGAAAAAAAAAAAAAATGGCCCTGTTTGTTAAAATGGCTATTATAAAGGCATCTCTTTAATTCCAATAGAGTTAACACAGTGTATATTATACAAGTCAATCTTTAAAGACTCTTTAGACTCATAGTAAATTCCCTTTTTATTTTCATTATGTATTATTTTCTTCTTAAATTGCCTTATGATTCTTTTTTGACCTCCTCCCCCTTGGATTTTCTCTTTTCTAGTAAAATGGCGAAACTGGAGGAGCTTGAAGAAATTGACATCAGTGGGAATAAACTGAAAGCCATCCCAACGACCATCATGAATTGCCGGCGCCTGCACACCATGATTGCTCATTCTAACTGCATTGAAGTCTTTCCTGAGGTGATGCAGCTCCCGGAAATCAAGGTATGTGGTCTGATCCCATAAACTTCCAGCTGCAGGTCAGGAAAGAGAGTTGTTTTCTCCAATTCATCGGCTAGATTGTTTGCACCTTTGTTAGATTGAAGACTCTCAGTCCTTCTTGCTCGATCTTTTCTAACTCCTGGACTACAGTGTCAATCAACAGAGGAGGGGAAAAAAAAAACCAACAGTAAATAAAAGGACACTGGATTAGGAATTGGGAAAATTATATTTTGGGCTCTGTCCATACTCGCTGTGCGAAGGCTAAGCATATAGTCACTGAACTCTTTCCCATCTAACAATACTTGCCCTTCTTACTTCCAGTGTGGTTATGAGGCTCGAAGAGTATGTCACTCAAATTCTGAGTGCAGCACCTGAGCAGTAGTCAGCCCCTAGATAGATACGGCATCCTTACTGCCACCTTAATGCCACTAACATCCAAGTTAGTGCACCTTAATGCCACTAACATCCAAGTTAGTGAAATCAGCAGAACAGATATTGTTCCCATTGGATAATGGGGTGCTGAGTAATGAAGGGATTTGTGTACACGAGGACAGCAAATTGGTGGCAGAGACAGTCTGCAGTTCCTAACTTCCAACTCCAGGGAAATCATAGGATGATTTCACCAGAATGAAAGGTGGCAACTTTCTATTCATTTTTTGGGGGGGGGACAAAAGTAAGAAGCTCTGTACATAGCATGTGTTTTTTTCATTTGCCTCTTAGTATTTTTGACATCAGTTTTGTGCTTCATCAAAAAGAACTCAGTGTTGTAGACTGGGAGTTATCCACTTGTTATAGACTTGGTGCACGTTCTAATCTGAAACGGGACAGAACTCACCCTACTTGGCCACTCGTCATTTTTCAGGCACTTTCGGATATGAGCTTCATGTGTCGCATTTAAGAAAGTGTGTAGACATTTGAAGACATTTTAAGCAGCACCCATAATCTTTGATCAGAACCATTTTTGTACATCTGTGTGGTGGAGGTGCACCCAGGCCACAGCCTGAGTGTGCGCGTGTGTGTGTGCGCGCTCTGACCCCGGCGTGCGGGACTGTGAGCACATGGTCTCCTCGTCCATCCCTGGCGGGTTAGAGCTTCGCTTATAAGCCCACGGCTTATAAGTAAACGGAGTTTACTTTTACTTTCTACATAGAACCTTCCACACTGGTGAAGAGGCGGGGCTCCGAAGGGAGACAGACCCGGAGCCGAATCCCAGCTACCAGTCCCTTGAGCGCTCCGCGTCCTCCGCCCCCTCCGCCCTGCAGGGAGGGCACTGCTGTGAGGACGTGAGGGGACAGCGCTGCGTGCGCACGTCTGCAGTGGCAGAGGCCCGTGGCAGGGAGCCTGTGAGGGCGAGCTGTCGCTGACACAGCCCCTGATGCGGGTCAGCTGGGATGCTGATTAGACGGGGCAACTGTTCTGGCCGCCGGCCAGCAAAATATGGAAATCTGTTGCTTAGACAGATGCGTCTTTGCCTCCAGCCCTGGCTTAGCAGCCAGGCTTTCCAGGGCTCCTGCGCTGCCCGGTGCCGGACACGGGGCTGCTCCGCGCTCTCTTCTGCGGGGGCCCCTCATACTGACCTCTGTGCGCGGTGCCGGCAGGACCCGGGGCAGGAAGGGAAGAGTCCCCGGACCAACCGCCCGCTTGCTGGTCTTCCTTTCTGCACCTGGCGTTTAATGTTCTGTAACTCCGAAGTGTGGGTTAGGCTTTTTTTTTTTCTTCTTCAAGTATCTGGTTTAAAGTACAGACACAGGTAGGCATTTAAACTTTTCAGGTTTTGACTAGAGTTTGCAAAATCTGACTCTTGTTCTGTGAAAATGAGTTCTCTCCCAGACCCTTGCTTGGCTTCCTGGATTCTAAAGTCGGTGCCTTCTATTTCTGTTGAACATCTTCCCCTGTTGACTTCTGTCTGTACCTGATTTTACAGCTCCATTAAAAGTTTTACTTCTGTCTTTCCGCTATCTTTCCTTGCCGCCACAATGGTGCGCATGAATGTCCTGGCAGATGCTCTCAAGAGCATTAACAATGCTGAAAAGAGAGGCAAACACCAGGTTCTTATTAGGCCGTGCTCTAAAGTCATCGTCCGGTTTCTCACTGTGATGATGAAGCATGGTTACATTGGCGAATTTGAAATCATTGATGATCACAGAGCAGGGAAAATTGTTGTGAACCTCACAGGCAGGTTGAACAAGTGTGGAGTGATCAGCCCCAGATTTAGTGTACAACTGAAAGATCTAGAAAAATGGCAGAATAACCTGCTGCCATCCCGCCAGTTTGGTTTCATTGTACTGACAACTTCAGCTGGCATCATAGACCATGAAGAAGCAAGACGAAAACACACAGGAGGGAAAATCCTGGGATTCTTTTTCTAGGGATGTAATACATACGTGCAAATAAAATGCCTCAATGGACCAAAAAAAAAAAAGTTTTACTTCTGCTAGGGCGCCTGGGTGGCTCAGTGGGCTAAGCCTCTGCCCTTGGCTCAGGTCATGATCTCGGGGTCCTGGGATCGAGCCCCATGTCCGGCTTTCTGCTCAGCGGGGAACCTGCTCCCCCCTTCCACCCCCGCCTCTCTGCTTACTTGTGATCTCTTTTCTCTCTGTCAAATAAATAAAATCTTGAAAAAGAAAAAGTTTTGCTTCTGGTATTGCTTTTTAATGGTTTTCTTTCTTTTGGTCTTTGATTTTTGTTATCCCAGCTATTATATCTTAGCGGTTTCTATGTTAGTAATGCCCTTTTTTTTTTTTTTATTTTTTTTTTATTCATTTGTGTGTCAGAGAGCAAACACAAGTGCGGGGGAGTAGCAGGTACAGGGAGAAGGAGGCTCCCCACTGAGCAAGGAGCCCAATGTGGGACTCGATCCTGGGACCTGGGGATCGTGACCTAAGCTGAAGGAAGAGGCTTAACTAACTAAGCCACCCTGGTGTCCCTGTCTTGTCTTTCTGATCCAGCTCTCCCATTACCAGTAGATGGAGATTTTGTTGTTGGGGGTTTTCTTAGGGGTGGGAGTGATGATGAGCAATATCAAGTATCCTTTATATATAGAAGTATACATTTTGCAGCCCTGGGCAGATAGCACTGATAAAGTAGTAGTTATATTGTTTTAGAATTGAATTGGTATGTCAGTGTTCTGACATATGACAATATTTTAAATTGCAGTATAAGTATTTACACACATTTAAACCATCCAAAAGAAAATTCTTGGTAAAAGGACTTGCTGTATCTCAAGTGATAAAATACTTACGAGCATCGTCACTGCAAACTGAGCTCTAAATTAGCATGTCTTTAATGTCCTAAGTTGAAATACTCAGCCTATACTAAAATTTTATTATTGAGTTAATAACCCTAGATGATATTCCTATTGGTGGTTGAAAATAAAGTGAAGTAATTGTGAAGTAGTTCATAAAAGGTATTATGATCATTGCAATTATAAAAACTGAACAGGGAACATGATTTAAAGAGGGAGAGGCCCAAGTATTTTTAACTAGCTTGTTCCCTCCAAGCAGTCTCATCTTTTAAGACTTTAAAGGAAAGTGCTTATTCATAGCTTTGTTACCAAAGCTTCAAAGCCAATTATTACTTAAAAGGGTAAACAAGTCCCCTACTAAAATACATGGGCTAAAATACATGTATTTAACTTGAAAAATTAAGCCATTATTCATGTACCCCTAAAACAGAAACCATATGCACCTTCTAATCTTGGGTAAAATTTAGGTCTGGCCTTTTCTCATTGTGATACATCCAGTGAGATCTGCTCGTCCTCAGGCATCGACTTCTCTACTTGGGCAGGAAGGTCATATAAGTTATTAGTAGGAAAATGTATATTTTCAGAATTTTCCAGTGAGCCCAAGTGGGCCCCAAGTGGGAGTACTTTTGTTCCTTAGTTTTACTGTCTTCATCTTGGTTTAGCACTTTCAAATGAATCTCCCCTACCTCCCGTCCTGTATTCCCAGAGCAGGTTGTATGCTGTCCTAAAATACAGGCTTCCCTCTGGATATCGATCAGCTCTCAATGAGCTAGACAAGAAGACATGATCCCAGAGTTACCATAGAAGTTAGACTTGGTTTGGCTGGTCCTGAGCTGAAATCCACATTTTGGCTACTTGAAATAACTCCAAACAGCAAAAGTGACCATGAATGTGGCACTCAGTTTCCCAAGATCTTAGTTGAGTGACTTCCAATTAGGAACTTATTCTAACCTTATTTGAAGTATGGTTTAAGTAGATGAACATGAGACACATATGGTGAATGAAATTTGTAGTTTAAACACCATATTAGCAACTTCTGTTTTAAATTTAACATGTTCCTGTAGCATCTTGATTTTAGTTACTGGATGAACAATATTTTTTAAAATGTTTTAAATTTTCTTCAGAAGATTATTTTCATGTTGTACTATGCAGTAATAACTTAGACAAGGTGAGTGAACTCATCTCTAGGATCTGTGTTTTCACTGGGAAGTGAAGCATGAAGTATTTTTAATATGCCACACTCTTGAGAACAATGGTTACAGATGTTTACTATCCCTTGGAATCAAACTGTTTGCTGTTGTTTCTAAGGTGAGACGAGAGAGAGAACCAGCATGGTGATAAAGACACAAAGAACACAGGGAAACGGCTGCATCAGAAGGATGAAAGAAAAAAGATTAATTCTTCTAAAAGTAGGAGAATGCAAATGAAGACAGATGAGGGACCAGTGAGATATCAGCTGGGTAGAGTAGCTGACCTCATAGACCTGAAAAGTCATCAAGGCCTTTATACTGCATATCTGAAGGCCAGAAACCAGGAGCAGTCATCCTTATGGTCCTAGAATCTGGGTCAGTAATGATTATTTAGGCGATTTCCTAACATTACCTTTAACTTCGACTTCTCACAAAAATCCCATCCTGGAAAGCCCTCTCCGAGGTCTCAGGAGCGGTCCCCTTGCTGTCGCCACCACGCACACTTGTACTTGTTGTTGATTCGCAACTCAAGGTAGTGTTTATTCCCTCCCCACCCCCCCGGGAATTCCCCGGGGTGGGGGGCCTGGGTTACCGTCTCTCTGGATCCCTAATGTCTGGCTTATCGTCTGCCACTTCGTAGGTGCCAAATCAATGTTCCTTTGGGTGAATACTTGCATTTACTTGCTTCTTAATGAATTCATAATGAAAATCAGTGAACCTGTTCAGAGAAAAATCACAGTATTTGTAATAGAGAAGGAGGCTTTATGGAAGATTAAAGGTCTTTTGCAACTCCCTGATAAAAGGTGGGGAGTTTAAACAATCTATGTGTCTGAATAATTACGGAAATAATGACATCGGCAGCTTTCGCCCTGTGAGGGCAAGGGAGTGCAGAGGTGATTGGGAGCCCCCCTTCTGCACCAGTCAGAACTGTCGGGCGGCATGGCCGGAGTGGCGGGCTAGCTGTGCTCCGAAGCGTGAGGCAAGTGGCTGCAGTTGCTCAGAGCTAGGAGATGAAGTTGCGGTTTGAGGGCAGCACAGGCAGTGAGCGGGTGGGTAATCTAGCACATACTGCTTTGAAAACTGATACATCGGGGGCGTCTAGGGGCTCAGTTGGTTAAGCATCCGACCCTTGGTTTCAGCTCAGGTCATGAGGTCAGAGACCCGGGATCAAGCTCCAGGTTGGGGTCCATGCTCAGTGCGAAGTCTGCTTGAGATGGTCTGTATCCCTCTGCTCCTCCCCCTCGAGCTCTCTCGCTCTCTGTCTCTCAAATACATAAGTAAATCATATTTAAAAATTGATATGCTGGGGTGCTTGGCTGGCTCAGTTGGTTGAGCCTTTGGCTCAGGTCATGATCTAAGGGTCCTGGGATCGAGCCCCACATGGGGCTCCCTGCTCAGCGGGAGCCTGCTTCTCCCTCTGCTTCTGCCATTCCCCCTGTTTGTGATGTCTCTCTGTGTGTCAAATAAATCTTTAAAAGAAAAATCGATATACCTATGTCTTGTGATATATAATGTTTTGTGAGGAAAACATTATAATAAAGACATTGGAGCTTTGGTGGTAATTATACTTAAATGATAGATCAGTTCTCTTTAAGATGCACTGGTTATTTTCCTGTGCTCTTAGCTAAACGTATCAGCAGTAATTTTCCTCTAAGTCATGAGTTCTCCAACTATGACTTATCTCACTTTTTCCGAGGATTGGATAATTCTCTTCTGAGTATCCTTTCCAGAATTTTGTATGATAGCCAAGTGGTTTTTGTAAGCTATGTCCTAGAATAGGCCTGAGCAAGGGAAAGGTAACCTTCTGTTAGTCATGTGGTAGGCAGACTTAACATTCTATTTAACAGCGTGTTTTCCAGAAAGTTTTTGTGCATTAAGCAATAGACATATATTAAATAACACAGACCATGCAAATACTGTGTTTTTCTCCAGTCTCACCCCCTAATTTTCTATTTTCCCAGTGGTGGCCATTACACTCAGCCAACAAGTGTTTGTTGAGAACTGTTAAAAGAATAGGAAATAATCCTTGTAAATCGAGCACTCACTGTTTATGTGAATGCCAGTAGGTCAGCGCCGGGTACCAGCATCCTGTAATTTTTATGAACAAACTTCCTTCGACGAGCAGAACTATTTGCCACTGAAGAAAGTGTTGCATTGGGGTGCGACTTCCTCCAGGCCGAATTCAGCCTAAGCACATGTATCTCAGTTTCCATCCTAGCCGAATTCCCGAGGACCTTCTCAGGAGATTCGTTCCTGTATTTCATTCAACAAGTAACTGTCTGCCGATTCCCAAGCAATTGGCCGTTTACTGGCTCCTCATTCGTTCGTTGGGCATGTGCTCTCGGTGCCACTCAGCACAGGACGCGGGTGGAGAGGCCATGGTGCCTGCTCCCAGGATCATAGTCTAATGGAAGGAATAAATAAGGGGCATCCATTGGAACGGGGGTCCCAGTGGAATCGGCACTGAGTTGAGACTTAGAAGAACAAGGCAGATTTTACCGGGCGAGAAGCAAGGGGAGCTTGGAGAGTCCCCATCACAGAGGGTAGTTTGTGCAGAGGCACAAGTGAGAACATGACACGTGCAGGAACTGGAATTAACTCTGACACAGCTGAATATAGAGTGTGAGGAAGCAGGTGGTGAGAGGTGCAGATAAAGGGCCTTATTTGACATGCCGAGGAGTCTGGTGGCAGATTGGAAGGCGGTAAGGAGCAACTGAAAGACAGCGCGGGTGGGATCAGATGGGATCGGGCACATCAGCGTCACCCTGACGGCACCGTGGGGAGCGGGTCAGAGGGAAGCAGACTGGAGCAGAGGTGGGATATGGTCCCAGGCCTCCCGGGGTGGGGGGGGCCTGATGCAGTCAGGATACAGGGGCTGGAGGGTCTGGGCAGGGGGAGGGGATGCGGGGGGTCGTGAGGACAGTAAGCACCCCTGAGAGGATTATTTTGGTCTTTATAAATAAATACCCTACTGAACTCATTTTATAATTTTGCAATTTAAACAATGAGCACTTAGAACTGCAGAACTATGGAAGTTTAAATCATTAGATAACATTAGAAAATGTTGCTTATCAGTTTCATAAAATTCAGTAATGTTCTGAAAGGTCTCTAGTCTTTCCCTGTAGCGCATGCTCCGACCTGAATTCTAAGTGACGCACATTAGCCAGCCTGTGAGCTCGGGTGTCACCGCTACTCAGCACATCGTGCTAGTGCCATTCGTCTTCTCTGTGCCCATGTACATCCCGACCAAATAGCCTGTCATTAAAAAGTATTACCGGTTGTTCACTGAAGTCCAGTTGACTGATAATGCACCATTACTTATAAGTGGAAAAACCGAAGGAGAGGAGAGTTTCCCTGATGTTTAGGTTAAGTGAATTTATGCACTTAGAGTATTAAGGCTCTCAAAGGTGGTGGGAGTGCAGATATGGAAGAAGTGAAGTGTGAAGTCGTGCCTACACTTATGTTTTTTGAGAGTTTGGATTCATACGAAGACTGCAAGAATATGGAAATAACACTAGCTGTGCCGGGGCGCTGCATTTAAGGCCGATTTTCTAAGGTTTTCTGCTGGTCCAAGTTTCTGTGATGTGGTTATAATGCTCTCATAATAAAAAGTAATTATTTTAAATTGGAATATAACTTTATATCATTGCTTCTGTTTGGGAGCAAGGGTATAAAACAATTTGTGTGGAAACATTGCATGATTTGGAGTCGGTTGAGAATCTATTTCTACAAAAATGCAAGTTTTCATTTTATTCAGTCTCTGTCCACCCGCAATCCATAGTAGACTTAAGAATGTTTCCAAATAAAAATGATTTTGCCTACTTTTAAGGTTCTGAAATTCTTGAATACAATTTGCCCTTCAAACCATCTTAAGATCTTTAAGAGGCTCTTGAGGCATTTTCTTAAATTATAATAAGCCACCATCCCAAGCCAGGTAGTTGAATGCTTCCTACCAATTCTGCCGAATTGTGAGTTACATCTTCGTTTATCCAGAAAAATTGCCAGTTACTCTTGTTCCCCTCTCGTACACGGTGAGCTGCCTTCTACCCTGGTTCTGTGCCTCTGTCACACAAATGCAGCACCTCATGTCAGGGCTTCGCTCATTTGAACCTTACAAGGTTTTGTGAGAAAGGAGGTCTTATTCCCATTCACAGATAACACCTAATTTTGTTCTAATCAATATGCTGACCCCTTGGGTGGTTGTTTTCCAAATAAGATGAGACAGGAGCTCCCAGAGAGTCTAGGTAGCAGACGCCTGGAGGGCAGGTTCCACGTTGGACTCACGCCCCTTTCCCTCAGTCTCCGAGTACGTACTGTGTGTCCACCAGCTAGTCTTTCACCAATTTCTTATTTACCTTCTTTTGAATTATCTTCTTATTTTGGATGTTTCCCTGCCTGTCCTTATTTCATGAGTGTTTTGGTTTAAGAAAGCCCTTCACTGTTCCATTTCGATACTACAACTGTGACCCCTGAGGCCCTAACAGGTGCAGAGACTGTGAGCAAGGAGAAAAACCATGCTTAGGATTTCCAGTTAATGCTTATTTTTTTTAATGTAGAGATAAGCTTCAACGGATAAAGATGGGGAGAAGAAAGAACACAAATTTTTTGCAAAAAAAAATTCTGCAGAAAAAAAGTCAAAGACAGTAAACATTTTAGCTGCATTTAGCAAAATCTGTTTAAAGTATTTATGGGAGGGTAACAGACAACCTTATTTTTCTGCATTTGGCCAGTCGTGTAGTGAACAGTGAGACAGGTTCTGGGGACAGCGGGTGGGAGCATAGCGCCACCTGAACCCCCTCCAGGCCCTCACTTCCTGTTTCCCCCTGTTCCCCCAGTGTGTGGACCTGAGCTGTAATGAGCTAAGTGAAGTCACTTTACCAGAAAACCTGCCTCCGAAACTACAAGAACTAGACCTGACTGGAAACCCCCGACTGGCCCT
>CM053616.1:7585062-7628859 GCA_028646535.1 Procyon lotor | reverse complement strand
TTGTATTACACACCAAAATAAGTTCCAGCTAAATTAAAGAGTTAACTCTATAAAATGAAGTAATTTCTAAAAGTAAGAAGAAATCATATGAATATATGACTTTTTAGGCCAAAAAAAGGTGGGCAGGGTGGGGGGGGGCGGGGAGACAGGCATCACAAGAGGAGAAATCAGTATATAGAGATTGGTTTGATATTTATGTTATAAATATTTAAAAATATGTTTTATACAGAAGAATTTGAAATATCTTTCTAGAAGCAATCAAGGGTAAATCTAAAAGGCAAATGACAAACTAAGAAGAAACGTTGGCAAAAAAAAGAGGAAAAATAAAAGCATTAATGTTCTCGATAGAAAATGTTCTTATAAGTACTCAAACAGCACACAAGGAAAGGACATTAACATTTCACAGAAGAAGTACAGATAGGTACATTAAAACATGATATTCAACCTCCGTATATCAAGGAAATATTAAATATTTAAATAACATTTTCCTCCCTCAAATTGGTGCCGCTGGAGTACTTGTAAATTGACAGAACTTTTCTTAAAAGCTATTGAATCTGTGTATCAAGCTTTTAAAAATATTCACATACTTAGACCAAGTTTTCTATTTCTATTATTTCTAAAAAATAATCAGAAATGTGCTCACTTTAGGCACAGAGGTAGTCATCAAGATGTATCTAATTATCTTTATGATGAACATAAAATGCCATGGGGAAACATACGTGATGTAATTAGAAAAAAGACGCAAAACCACGTATTTAGAATTACCCCACTATTATACATGTGTAGGAAAAATCTGTTTGTTCAAATCTCTGCGGTAAACAGGTTACTGGACGGGCCTGAGCTGCTACAAAGTAACACAAGGGTTCTCAGATTTTAAAACGGTAAGGATGAAATCCTAACACTTGAAGGCAAACCTGTTGGCTTCTGTTTAACAGCAAGAAGGCTGTGTCTTCTTCATAACTTGCAGGAGCTTCCGCGTCTCGTGTATTTCTTGTGCTTCTGGAGGCTTGGCCTGGTTGTTGGGCACGAGTCCCGGTGAGCGCACACGGTGGCTCCCCTGCGTGCCCGAGCCCCGGCTCCCCTATGCTCCCAGACTGAAAGGTGTCCAAGCGTCAGCGTTCAGGTCGTTTCCGACGGGGGGAGTTTAAGGGTTATTTTATCTTTAATTTCAGGCTAGGAAATGGAATTATTTCTTTGAGGGTTCTGTGTTCTATAAAAAGCATAAATGTCTTTAGCGACAAGCCCTCCGTTTTCCTCTGGAATTCCGAAAAGTGGCACAGACGTCCTGAGAACCTTAGATGGGCCTTAAGAATCGCGTCTCATCTGCTGACCTTCCTGCTTGGATGAAATTTGGTTCCAGGTCATGTGAAGAGCAGTAATCCCAGCCTGTTTTTTTAAATGCTCCTCTTTTATTGTTAGGGTTGAAAACTTTGAAAAGGGGATATATAGCTCTGCTGTAAAATACGGTATTGGTTTTACTTCAGGATTTTCTGTTGGCGCTTTTTCTGCTTAGGATGAAGGGAAGAGTGAGCGTCTGCTGGTAATTGAGAGTAGCAACTTTTCTTTCACGAAATATTTTTAAATTTCAAAGAAATTGCAACCAGCTATTTCTAGAATCAAAGTGAATACAGTTAGATATTGATTTACTTCTTAGAGTTGAAGGGTATTCAGTGTTGTATTTTGGAGTTAAATTCTTGGGGTCGTGACAAAGTGTTTGTGTCAAGAGATTATAGGTAAGCTCTTTCTCTTGTTTAATAGAGGGGAACACTAGTGGCAATTTATAAGTAAGGAGGTTTTATTCCAACATGTGGTAGCCAGCCTTTTTAAAAAAAAAAACAAAAAACTGTTTCACATCTGTAGGACTTCCTATTTGGGGGCCCTGAATACCTCCAACAAGGATGGTTTTTAATAAAACCCACTCAAGAGTTGACACGTTGAATATTTGTCTTGGGTCCAGTGGTGGCATGTGGCAGTGAGGGGAGAAGACTTGTCTCCCAGGTTAAATTTACACAGTGTGTGATTTATTGAAATACCCCTTATTTCATAATTTTATATTGGTCTTAGCACGAATGGCTGCACGTGAGCAAAGAATTGGAAGCTTCAGGGTTGGCAAATCCTCGGTATCTGAAATATCGGAAGAGGGGATATGGGCAGAAATTGGATTTGACAATGAATGTGGCAGAATTCTCTCACCTCCTTCAAGTACAGTATTGTGGTTTAGGTTTCGTACTTTCCAAATCTTACAGTTCACACTGTAAGAATACACCGGTGTCATGTTTTCTCACACCAAGGTTGAGAGCCGTCCTGTTTATTCCCAGGAGACAGCAGCCAGCGAAGTGCGATGTGTAAAGGTCTCAAATCACCACCCTAGGGTGCCGATAAAAACTAATTTTCATGCTCCTTTGTTTTCACTTTGTTAAGTAGCTAGTTCTTGCTGATAAATATTTTAGACACCTTGAGCACAAATGGTAAGTACAGAGTGCTTAGCAGGTGTTTTTCACTTCTTTAAGAAAGGTAGCATTTCACGCGTATCTGACTTTAATGATTCCCATCCCTTCCTTTTCTCTCGTTAGTAATATCCGCTGTTTCAAGATCGATCAGCCTTCCGCGGGAGATGCATCTGGAGCCCCAGCCGTCTGGAGCCATGGCTACACCGAGGCCTCGGGTGTGAAAAACAAGTGGGTGAAACTTGGGCGGGAGAAGCCCCTCGAGGCCACCCCCCTTCCGCGGTCGGGGAGACACACGGTGCCAGCCCACCCTCGCCTCGCATCTCGGGGCACTGCGCAGGCTTCCCCAAAGCGAGGCCACCTCGGGCCATGCATCCGAACAGTGAGCTAAGCCCCGTGTGCATCACAGACGCTTGTCTCTGTGGGAGACGTTGCTAGGAGACAGGGTGGCGGACGCATTCGGTCCCCGTGAGACTCCAGTGTTTGGAGACACCTCAGGTTTGAAAGGCATCCCTGTCCTTTGGAAAAGTGCATCTTTGTCTGAAGCCTGTTTACCAAGCAAAACGGGATAGTATGAAAGAAGTGGCCTTGATTGTCCATATTCAGTCACTTGTGTGACTGATTAGCTAGCGGCTCCGTGGAAGGCTCCTTACAGTCTGCCTCAGCTGGGTGGGGGCGCCTGGGGGGCTTTGGGGGCTCAGCGGCCAACACCTGATCTCATCTCAGGGCATGACCTCCGGGTCCTGGGATTGAGCCCCACTCGGGGCTCTGCACTCAGCGGGGATTCTGCTTAAGGATTTCTCTCCCTCCGCAGCCCCCGCTCCGCTCACACACTGGCTTTCATGCACACGCTCTGAAATAAGTGAGTAAATCTTTCAAAAAAGAATGATTTGGGTTGGCAGGAGTTTCCTGTTCGTTCCCTGCAACGTCAGCTGCTCGTCTTGCGGCCAGGAACTGTCCATCTCAGTTTCAAGTTCTTTTGCTTCCTTGTCTCAGGTGCAAATATTGATTTTCCTGGGAATTGTAATCAAGCTCTTCAGGCTTGCTTTTTATGAAGAGGTGCTAATAATTAGTACCAGAAAATACCAGAAACGAAAAGCCTCCCATAAATTAGAAGAGCCATAATTAGCTAAGGTATCACAACATGAAATATTGAGACTAGGGAAAGAACAAACAGTGGAAGACAATTCAGTAATACCTAATGTTCTACCCCGGGTGCACATTAGAATCAGTCGGGCGAGGAACTTAAATCTGCAACTTAGGCCCAGCATTTCGGGATGTTTTAAGATCTCCCCCAGGTCACTCTGCTGTGCGTCCAGGAATGGGAACCACTGACTAGCTGAATCTCTTTCATGGAAAATAGAAAGTGAACTTGTGGTTGCCATGCTGCCTCCCCCCCACCCCCCGCCCTTGAGCAGAACACAGAATCAGGTACTGGATCTGACACACTGACCCCTCTTTGCCCAAGGGTGGGACTTGGGTTGTGCTGCCCCATCGAGGCAGGAATGCCAGCTGTGCCGGGCTCTGGTTGTTGTCTTTGTGCGGTGTACTTTGCCTGTGTGAGCACCGTCCTTCAGAGATAATGAGCACATTCTTTGGAGCACTCAGAGTTCCTTTCTAGAGATCTTTTTATAAAAGACCTAAGTCTTGCTTATAACCACCAGTATGTGAAACTGCTTTCTAATTCCAGAACACTGATGTGAAACCCAAGATTGGGTTGTAAACACCTCTGGATATTAAAATGTCTTATCTACTCCTATACCTTAATGAAGCAAGGGACCAAGTAGACCTGTTTTTTCTGCATAATTCCCCCTTCCACCATTACTTTTTCTGAGTGAGAGTATGTGCTAGAGCAGGGCGGGGGGCGGGGCAGAAGGAGCGAGAACCTTAAGCAGGTGCCACTCCCAGCCCCAACGCAGGGAGCCAGATGGGGTGCTTGATCTCATGACCCTGAGATCATGACATCGTGACCTGAGCTGAAATCAAGAGTCAAATGCTTAAGTGACTGAGTCACCCAGATGCCCCCTTTTTTAAAGAAGGTACAAAAAAGCACATACATAAGCATACAACTCAGTGAAAGTCCTGCAGCGAGCACCTCTGCAGACCACCGTCCAGATTAAAGAACAGAAGCTTTCTGGCTCCTCAGACCTCCACGGCACCTGGTCCTCACTTTATTTCCCCTTGCTTTTTTACCCTTTGGTTTTGCCAGAAGTCTCTCAAGTATTGTTTTTTGTTTTTTTGTGTGTTTTTTTCTTTTTGAATTGCAGGTGAAGTGGTCACGTAGACAAGAAGCTCGAGGTTTGCCATCTTGCAGGAGTGAGAGGGCTTGTGCCTGCCTTCCGCTCCCAGATCTCTGTTCTGTTCTCCTTCCCCAAGGGTTGTGGCACTGTCTCCCTGGCAGATCATTTCAGATCCTTTGGGGAAACTGAGGCAGGGAGCTGCAACTGGATAGTTTAGATTCTTTCTCAGACTAAAAAACAGGAAGCTTTAGCAGAAAAGAATCACTACTGTATTTTTAAATTTTTTTTTATGCATACCCTCATTCTGATGAGCAAGGGGAGCTTACGGAAGGAAGGTAGAATTAGGGTTTATTAAATTTAATTTGCTAGAAATAGCCATGTACCTTAGGAGGACTTATTTTTCTTAATAAATGGAGGCAAGAATCTCAGAGTACTGAGATAAGAGCCGGGCTGCCTGACTTTGAATCTGAGCTTCCTACTTATTTGCTCTGTGACCTTGGGCAGTTAATCAAACTCTCTTTGGCTAAATTTCCTCAGCTGGAAAATGGCACTAAAACTGGTACCTGTCCTCACAGGGTTGTCGTCAGGGTCCCAGGTCACACATACGTGAAGCACTTAGAACAGTGTGTGCTGTACAGTAAGTGTGGTGTGAGTGTGAGCTGCTCCTAAGGACCATGGTTCTTAACGGTTATTTACCCCCTAACTCCGCGAGAGCTGGGATGATTTTTGCAGGTTCATGTCTCAGTCTAGCCATGGTGTAGATCAAGTGCTTCATTGTTTTCATTAATATACACAGAATAAGTTATTAATATTCAATAAAATTCGCCCTTTTAGGAGCACAGCCCTGCAGGTTTTGATGAAAGCATGTGATTGTGTGACCACCGCCACGGTCAAGTTCTAGAGCAGTTCGGTCACGCCCCAGGATTCTCACGTGCCCCATGTTGTTAGTTCTCCTGACCCCAGCCCTTGGCAACTCTTGACCTGTTTTGTTGCCTTGGTTTTGCCTTTTCTAGAACGTCACATAGATGGAATTAGATAGAAGACAGCCGCCTCAGTCTGCCTTGTTTCACTTAGCACGATGCATTTTACATTCATCTGTATTTTCACGTTAGTTCCTTTTTATTGCTGAGTATTATTCCATTGCATAAATATATTATCATTTATCCATTCACCATTTGAAATTAATTTAGAGTGTCTCAAGTTCTTAGCAAATACAGATGTGAATGCTATAAAGAGTCATGCACAAGTTTTTGTGTGAACATGTGTTTTCTCGGGTAAATACTTAGGAGTAACATTATTTACATATTTAGTTCCATAAGACTGCCAGATTCCTTTCCGATTTTGCATTCCCAGCCATAATGTGTGAGAATTCTAGTTGCACAGCCTTACTAGTGCTTCCTGTTGTAAGGTGGTGGTGGCAGTTTTGGCCATTCTAATAGTGATAGCTCATTGTGGTTTAATTTTGCTTTTCATGATGACTAATGATGCTGATCATCTTTCCATGCCACTATCATCCATCCATATATCTTTGATGAGACTAGGTTCTTTCCTATCAAATATGATTACTAACGGTATTTTTGTAGACACTCTTTATCAGGTTAAGAAAATTCACTTCTAATCATAGTTTGCTAAAAGTTTTTGTCATAGGCTTTTTCTGTATCCAGTTGGGATGACCATATGTTTTCTCCCTTAGACTATTGATAATGGAAAATTACATTGATTTTTGAATGTTTAATCAGCTTCGCATGCCCAGGATAAATTCTACTTGATCATGATATAGTATCCTTTTCATATGCTGCTGGTAATTTGTTGCTCACGTCTCCATTCATGGTGGACATTAGCCTGCAGTTGCCTCGTGATGTCTTTGGCTTTGGTATCAGGGTAATGCTGGCCCCACTGCTGAGGAGTGTTTCCTCTTCTTTAGTTTTCTTGTACAGAATTGATATTTCTTCCTTAAAGGTTTGGTAGAATTTACCAGTAAAAGCCATCTGGGCCTGGAATTTTCTTTGGGGGTCTGTTTTTTCGCTATGAGATTACTTCTTTTAAAGTGAACTTTGGTGATTTGGGTCTTTTAAGGAATTTATCCCATTCATCTAGTTTTCAAGTTTGACAGACTTGTTCATAATATTATCTTTTAAAATCTGTAGGATCTGTCCTCTCCTTCCTGAGATTGGTACTTTGTCTTTTTATACTGATCAGTTGGTTTGGGGTCTGTTAATTTTATTGATATTCTCAAGGAGCCAGCTTTTGGTCTGATTGAGTTTCCCCTATTTTTGTTCTCTTGTTTATCGATTTCTGCTTATTTTTATTATTTCTGCTTGCTTTCAGTTTGTTTGGCTTTTTTCTAGGTTCTAAGTGGAAGTTTAGGTCATTGATTTGAGCTTAGAACATTATTATTCTAATATAAGCATTTAGAGCTATGAATTTCCTTCTAAGCAATTTCTCCAGTATGATTGGAGAATGTACTTTGAATGCCTTGAATCCTTTAAATTTATTGAGATTTTGTGACCTAGACTGTGGTCTGGATAAATAACCTTTGCACTTGGAAAAAATGAGTATTCTGTTGTTGGGGTAGGATATCTGTTAGATCAATTTGGTTGATGATGTTGAAGTCTTAAATCTTACTGATTATCTACTTGTTCTGTCAGTGGCCGCGAAACTAATTATGGGTTTGTTTCTCCTAGTTTTATCAGTTTTGCTTCATGTATTTCAAAGTTATCTTAAGTGCATAAACATTTAAGATGTAGCTTTGTGATGAATGAACTGATCCCTTTCATTATGAAATAACTGTATCTGTAATATTCTTTGTACTATACTTTGATCTTAATCTATCTTCTCCAGCTTTCTTTTGATTAGTTTTAGCATAGTATGTCTTTTATCCTTTTACTTTTAACCTTTTTATGTGTAAAGTAGGCTTATTGGAGGCAACATATCGTTAGAGCTTGGTTTTTTTTTTCCCCCCCAATCCAGTCTGACTTTGTCTTCTGGGGCAGTATTTAGACCACTTGTGTATTTAATGAAATTGATGTGGTTAGGCTTAAATCTGCTGTTTTCTATTTGTCTCATCTGTTCTTTATTCCTTTTCTCTTTTTCTTCATTCTTTTGGGTTTATGATTCCATTTTATCTCCTTTATTCATTATTAGTTATGCCTTTTGTTTAGTGTTTGTAGTATATCCTTTAATTACAGTTTCCCTTCCAATAGTACGTTCGTCTATCACTTCACATACAAGAACCTTACAGTGTGTAGCTCCATTTCTCCTCTCCCGGTCTTGGTGCTATTGTCGTGTTTTACTTATGTCATAAACCCCAAAATACATGGGCGTGTTTTTTACCTTAGTCACTTTCTAAAGCAGTGTTCCTCACCGTCAGGGCTGGTGACTTTTGAGCCCGAGGCAGGGGGAGGGGTTGTCCTGTGAGGAGGACGTCTGGCGGCACCCCTGGCCCCTGCCCACTACGCGCCAGCACCATCCCTCCTGACGGACAGTCAAGAGTGGGTCCCACGGGTAAAACTGCCCCCATTGAGAACCACTGCTCGAAGATGAGTTTTCAAATGAGTTTTATATTTACTCCTCCACGTGTCATTTCTTGTGCACTTCATTCTTTTATTTGGATTCAGATTCCCACCTGGTATTTTCTTCTGCTTCACCTATTCCTTTTGTGTTCCTTACACGGCCGGTCTTTTGGTGGGAAGTTATTTGTGCATCTGAAAATGTCTTTATTGCACCTTCACTTTTGAAAGCCATTTTCACTGATTTAGAAACCCGGGCTGACAGGTTTTTACTATCAATACTTTAAAGACGTTGCTCTTCTGTCTTCGGCCTTGTTTCCTGGCATCCGCGTGTCTTTGTTGCTCCTCGGGTTGGGTTTGTTCCTCTCCCCTCCTCCCCTGCCCTTAGTCCTGATTCTCAGCAGTTGTTGGCTTTTTTTTTTTTTTTTTTTTTCATTTTCTTTTGCTTACTAGTTGTTAAGCTTCTTGTATCTTTAGGTTTATAGTTTTCATCAGATTTGAAATCTTTTCAACCATTCAGTTCTTCAGAGGTTTTTTCGTCTCTTTTCTCTTTTGAAGACTCCACTTCCCTGCGCCTTTGGCTGCCTGCGGTTGCCCGGTGCTCACGAACGCCCTGGCCTCCCGTTTTTCTGCCAGTCTGTTTTTCCCTCTGGGTTTCATTCGGGACAGTCTATGGGCCACAGTTACGGGACTTGGAAACAACGTGCGGGGGCGGGGGGGGTTGGAGTTCAGAGACTGCTGGCCTCCAGAGCACACTCCCACCTCCCCGGCTCTGCCTGCAGCCCAGAAACTTCCGGCCATAAGCTGGGCTTCCTGCTTGCTCTCTGACCTGCGCTTCTTATCAGCCAGTGTCCGAACACCACTGTTCCATAGGTTTGGAACCATACAGAAGGTCCCGTTGGTTCGGTTGATGCTCCAGTCTGGAAGTTCTCCTTAATAAGTGTTTTATGAATGCATGTGGACGTATGGATTCCCAATCTCGTATTCTTTCCCTGCCATTCAAAAGTAAAATCAGACGATGGGGCGGGGAGGGGGGGGCATGGGTGAAGTATCAGTGTTCATCATTCTTACTTGCTTTACGGAAACTAGTTGGTATCAGGTGGCTGAGGCGAGTTTGCCTTAGTTTGTTCTTCCGCCGTCTGAGGTCGTGGAGGAAGAACAAGATGGGGATGGTGTTGGGCTGGGGCAGGGAGGAGCGGCCTCAGCACCCACCCCTCTCGCTCCGCAGGTTGTGTGTCGCGGCGCTGTCGGTGAACAACTTCTGTGACAGCCGGGAGGCCCTGTACGGGGTGTTCGACGGAGACCGGAACGTCGAGGTGCCCTACCTTCTCCAGTGCACGATGAGTGACATTCTGGCCGAAGAGCTGCAGAAAACCAAAAACGAGGAAGCCTACATGGTGAATACGTTCATTGTGATGCAAAGGTAAACTTAGGGACGAATGTCACACGCATTCCCTCCTCCCAAGAATTGCTCCTCCTCCTGTCACGTTCACGGCTTTGTAGGCCTTGTAGGCCATAAAGGAATCGTTGTTCGACCTGTACCACAAACACCCCCTCAGGCCCCGGAGAGTGGGAGGGCGCTCAAGGGCACAAGAACAAGGCCGCGCTCTCCTTCTTCTTTCCCGTGGCGATCTGCCAGGGGAAGTAGTTTGGAAACAGGGGTGGAAAAGGATCTGCTAAGGGGTGCTGGTTTGGAGCAGCCTTTGAAGTCACCCCAAGTCCCAAGGAGCTCGGCACAGAGCCCCCCGGGAGGCCCCCTGCTGCTAGACCCCCGCCTGTCCTTCAGTCCAGGGGGCCCTTCATACGTACCAGTCGTTCTAAGTACCCCGCATGCCACACGGTAACATTAATGATCTCACTGGGTAGAATGGACACGTTTTACTGATGAGAAACTGGGGTACAGAAAAGTTCAATTTCTCCTAAGAGCTAGTGGATGATGCGGCCAGAATTTGACCTGCTGCAGGCAGCAAGGCTCCCGAGAATGTTCCAACACCCAGCCACACCGATCTGCTTTTATCACCATCGTGTCCTAGGGAAGAAAGCAAACACATATCAGCATAGGCACAATCGTGTGCACACACACCCTTCACACCCGCACCCCAGAGGGGCCCACTGTCTATAACAGACACTCAAGCACCGAGGAGGAATTAAGAACCGCAGACTCTGCTCCCCCGGCGGTGCCAGTCCCTGTGTACCAGCCAGTTGCTGGCTTTGCTCAGAGGAACCACTGTGCTTTGAAGGGGAGCAGGCAGTGCCCCACTGCCCCGTCGGGCTCCGGCCCGTCTGGTCAGGGAAGGCCAGGCCTGAACTCACAGACCCAGACTGTTGGCCCATCTCCCCTGGTAAGAGGACATGGGATCTGGAGTGATCTTTTCAGCCCTTGGAGGAACTGTGTGTCGTCTTGTGGCTGACATCCCAACTTATTCGAGTGGGCAGCCCTGGTTTCCATGGCTGGTACCGCCACTCACCTAACCTTGACCGTGGATAGGAGCCGACAGGACCCGCAGCACTGCCCTGGTAAACAGGAGACTGTCTGCACCTTCTTGCTTCAGTTCCGCTCGTGATCAGCCAGGCCCTGGGGGCTTGTGATGGGGGTTCTTGGCTCCTTTCATCAGAATGTGGAGGTGCTTTGTGTACTCCATCTGTAGAGTAGGGTCACGAATAAAAGGGGGTGGTCACCAGCACTTTGGAGCTCGGTCACTAGAAGGTCCTTCCTGTGAATATTCTGGAATAGGTAACACTGGTATAGAAGGTCTTCCCCACATAAGGCAAGAACATGACTGGTCCAGAAATTAAAGGCTCATTCGTAGCAGCCAACGTCCTCATAAAGGAGAAGAGGGTGGGGGGCCAGGTCACATTGGGGGCACGGGAGGTTTGAGGAGGTGCACGCGGAGAGAACCACCCCTCTCCCTGCTGTCCCGGGAGAGTCCCGATGGGAGAGCAGCGGGATGAGGGCTCCTCCGGGGGTGGTGCCCCCGTCCGCCCCCGCAGCCGTGAGCACACACGGGCCCTTCCCCCAGGGACGCCGAGCGCACCCGGCCGTAGGTCTCTCCCGCCTGCCTGCGGAGCTAACGTGACCGCGGCACAGGGCGGCTCGGGTTTTCACTGTGCTCTCTGGCCTCCAGGAAGCTGGGAACTGCGGGGCAGAAACTTGGAGGCGCTGCCGTCCTCTGTCACATCAGGCATGACCCCATGGACCCAGGAGGATCCTTCACCTTGACCTCTGCTAACGTGGGCAAGTGCCAGACGGTTCTGTGTCGGAACGGGAAGCCCTTGCCTCTCTCCAGGTCGTACGTCATGAGCTGTGAGGAAGAACGGAAGCGAATTAAACAGCACAAGGCCATCATCACGGAGGTGAGGAGAGCGCGGTTTTCCTCGAGGGTGGCGGGGAGGCCGGGGCCAGGGTCACGCAGAGACCCGCGACATTCCAGGTCTGCAGGGTCACAGAGCAGGCCCTCTGTACAAGAGGGCTGAAGACATGGCGGCCGAGGTGGTGGGATATTGCTCCGGGGCCTCCCTGGGTCCCAGCCTCTGCCCAGCTCCTCACGGCTTAGCTCAGCTGAGGCGCCCCAGCCCCTCTGTGAAGGCGCTGGTCCAGGGCTCGTGGGGGCCGCCCCAGAGGGCCCCCCGCTGGGACCGAACCCTGGCTCTGCGGCTTGCAGGCTGGGCCCTGGAACCCTCTGAGCCGCCCTTTCTCCAAGGTAGCAGATCCGTCTTGTCTTCCGAGGCCGGTGGACGCGTGTTTATGTGGCCGGTTGTGATTTTGGGTTCATAGCTCCTGGCCCCTGAGTGAGGCAGGGAGCCGTGTTTCACGCGGGGTTCTGCACACCTCCAGCGCCCTCGGGGGCTCTGGGCTTTCCCGGCAGGGCGGAGCGCGCTCTGGGCACGCGGCAGGGGTGCTGCTGCTGCACATGCTCCGGTGCACGGGGCGGCTCCACAACCGAGGACTGCTCGGCCGCAGCTGCCAATAGCGGCTCTGTGGAGAAGCCTGCTGGGACGGAGCCTCCCTCCAGGGTTTACGGCGTCCCTTCACCCCGGCCCTCCGAGTTCTGCCCCGTCCCACGAGGCGCTGAGCCCGCCCTGTGTGCGCGGGAAGCGGGGCGGCAGGAGCCCAGCGATCCCTGGGGGGCCGCGCCCCGCCTGCCTTACCGGCCGTCCGCCCCCCCCCCCCCCCCCCCCCCCCCCCCCCCCCCCCCCCCCCCCCCCCCCCCCCCCCCCCCCCCCCCCCCCCCCCCCCCCCCCCCGTTCCAGGACGGCAAGGTGAACGGAGTGACGGAGTCCACGCGCATCCTGGGCTACACCTTCCTGCACCCCAGCGTCGTGCCGCGGCCCTACGTGCAGTCCGTGCCCCTGACCCCCCAGGACGAGTTCTTCATCCTGGGCAGCAAGGGCCTGTGGGACAGCCTGTCGGTGGACGAGGCGGTGGCGGCCGTGCGCCACGTGCCCGACGCCCTGGCGGCCGCCAAGAAGCTGTGCACGCTGGCGCAGAGCTACGGCTGCCACGACAGCCTGAGCGCCGTGGTGGTGCAGCTCAGCGTCACGGAGGACGGCTTCTGCTGCTGCGAGCTGGGCGCGGGCGGCGCCGGCCC
Organism: Procyon lotor; assembly: GCA_028646535.1. NCBI lineage: Eukaryota > Metazoa > Chordata > Mammalia > Carnivora > Procyonidae > Procyon > Procyon lotor. The sequence goes on along the minus strand of CM053616.1, from coordinate 7,616,074 downwards.
GCCGCCCAGCCCCGGCCTCTTCCCGCCGCCCGCCAGCATGGCCATCCGCGAGCGGCCGGCCGACGCGCCGGGCGTGCCGTCCTCCAGCAGCGGCCTGGCGTCCGAGATGAGCAGCGAGCTGTCCACGTCCGAGATGAGCAGCGAGGTGGGCTCCACGGCGTCGGACGAGCCCCCGCCGGGCGCGCCGCCCGACAGCAGCCCCGCGTACGCCAGCGAGCCGCGCTGCCTGCTGCACCCCGGCGGCCCGGCGCACTGCTTCCAGCGCCAGCTGTCCAGCGCCACCTTCTCCAGCGCCTTCTCCGACAACGGCCTGGACAGCGACGACGAGGAGCCCATCGAGGGCGTCTTCAGCAACGGCAGCCGCGTGGAGGTGGAGGTGGACATCCACTGCGGCCGCGCCAGGGAGAAGGAGAAGCGGCGGCCGCTGCACGGGCCGGCCGAGGCCAGCGACGAGGGCATCGTCATCAGCGCCAACGAGGACGAGCCGGGGCCGCCGCGGAGGCCGGACGGCGCGGCCGCGGGGACCGTCGGGCGGCGCCGGGCCAACGGCTCCGTGGCGCCCCAGGAGCGGAGCCACAACGTGATCGAGGTGGCCGCGGACGCGCCCCTGCGCAAGCCGGGCGGCTACTTCGCGGCGCCCGCGCAGCCGGACCCCGAGGATCAGTTCATCATCCCCCCGGAGCTGGAGGAGGAGGTCAAGGAGATGATGAAGCAGCAGCCGCCGCCGCCGCGGCCGTGCCCGGGGGACCCGCTGCCGGACTACTGTGACACGCCACTATGACCCACCCGAGCGCTGGTTCACAAATAAACTAACCGAGAAAGACTGAGTCGCAAGAGTCTCGCAGGCTCACGTCAAACCAGGGGTTCACTCCACACCCGCTCCCGCGTCCCCGCCGCTTCTCCTTCCGTTGGCCATTTTCTCACAATTACCACTTCTAGTGATGCTCTACCGCTAGGATTTAAATTTAACCTCCTCCCCTAACATCTCAGATGTGTAAAGACAAAGAACAAAAGGTTTAATATATTACAGAGAAACGGTTAATGATAATGTAATATTTTTTAAAACAGCTTTTTGTTGTTTTGTTCGGAAGGCAGGGCCGGTTGCCAGTGCTAAATGACTTTAATAATATTGTAATTCTGTATTTCTTGGGGGGGGGGGGGAAGGTTTTTTTTTTTTTTTGTCTTGAAAATGATAGACATTTGTAGAATATGGAGACTAACTCCTAGGAGTTGCTTTACTCTGTCAGGTGACTTAAGTCACTGGGATTCACTAATTTTCTCTGAGAGAACAGTTGATTGAGAAATTTCTATTGTAAATAGTTCAGTGTTGTATAGTGACGCTTTAGATGTTTTGTAGTTCTGGTGTAAGGACACAGTCCCCCTCCCCACCCCCACTCCCAAAGCTCACTCAGTGCAGCGCTGACCCGGGAAGGAGGACTTCTGTCCTGAGGTGGATCGTAATCGTAGGCTGCTAGAAACCAGCCTGCACCTAAGGGGCGTCTGACCCCGTTTCCTTCCTCTCCTGCCCCCCCCCAGCCTCTTGACTTCCGCACACACTCTCCGTGTTCCTTACTGCTGCCACAATCAGCATGATTGTATAGCGTTCAGTTAGACCATTTACATACCAAGAGTTATATTAAAGCAGAATGCACAAATGAACATGTCATAATTTTTGTTATAATAAATATAAAATTTACAAGTACTGGACCCATCTGCTTTTGTCCCAGGAGCCAGGTGTGTCTACAAGATCACACCCAGCTTGAGTTTGGAATGAATGGATGATGTAACTTTGGGGCTACCTGATATTTCTGCCCATTATTATTTTTTAAGGGAAAACACCCAACAAATTAACCAACATGGAATGAGTTAGTGAAATTGACCCTCTGGTTAACAACGTGCAGGGCTGGTCTTAAAGCCTTTCTGTTTCTCGTTATGATCACGGGGACAGATAGAGGTTATATAGAGAGTAGATCCCTGGGAAACTCCTCCCGCAGAGCTTAAGTCTTTCCAATTCTCTCAGGGGCCCCTGATGCACACGAACAGGTTACTAGACCTTTAGGTGAACAGCGAGGGTCAGCAACTGCCTACCCCCCACTCCACCACTGGCAGGCATAACATGGCCACAGTGGGGCCACCAGAAAATCCAGTGTTGCCCGCTGACTGACTTATTGGCCCCATTTGCAGACGCTAACACCCCCCTCCACCCCGACCCTGCATCTCACGAACCACATGTTCCAGATGCTGTTAGTCCCCTCTAGCTCACACTGACCAGCTTCCCAGGCAGACCCATCTTCCTTCTCAGGCGCGCCCCGCAGGGCTCCTTGGCTAGCCCAGTGCCAGGACAGGGCAGATAGTATTTCTCAGCTGGAGACTGGGTGACGGGCTCTCCGGCCTTATGCTGGGGGCCCAGACCAGAGCCGCGGACCGGCCTTGTCTTGGTGACGTCCGTGCTTCCTTCTGGGTCTGGCTCCCTGTACACACGCTCTGTGAAATCCACAAAGACCATAGGAGGATGAACTTGGCCCAGTAAGGGACCCAGGCATCAAGGGATGAGGCTGCCCAAGTCCAGGCAGAGCTCTCGGCTGTGGTCAGGAAGCAAAATCAGCTGAGGTTCCGGCGCCCGGCCCGCGCCACCAGCACCTTGACTTCCTCTGGCTTTGGCCTGCTCCAGGTGCATTGGAGCAACATGGGGAGCTCTGGGGGCTGCACGGGGGTGCCTTATTCACTACGGAGGGTGTGGGCAACTTCTTGGACTTCCTGAACATCCCCCCCCCCAGTGGGCGGGCTACCGCCGGGCCAACCCAGACTGGCTCTGTGGCTCACTCTCCAGGAGTCAGAGGGTGGCTGAGTGAGGCCGTGAGGATTTAAAGATGCCGTGACGGGTCCCACAGCAAAGTGCTGGTGCCACGGGCAGCCCCTGGGATCAGCCAGTCCTATGCGCAGACTCAGTCCTGCCGGATTGCCCATGGCTGATGTGGGAGCTTGGGTACAGGCTTGCAGCCAGGGGGTTCCTGAGTCCGGTTCAGTCCTGCTTCTCCATTTATGAGACCATGAAATCACGTGGAGCCCATGCCACATGGGAGCTCCAGCAGGGACGAGGGACGAGGTTTCATCCTTTAGGAGCCCAGGCTAGACCGGCGCGGGGATGAAAAGGTAACAGTGGTTGAGCACGTGGTAGGTGCCAGCCCGGAGCCTTGTGTGGGAGGGAGCTCCCAGGTGGTTTTCTTGAGTTTTCTTTTCACTTCTGCTCGTCAAGGCAGCATCTGATAGTACAGGCAGAACGGCTTAGAACACTGGGAAGTGCTGGAAGCTCTCCGGGGTGAGTATGAGAGAGCAGGGCCTGCTCCCCGGCCACAGTCCCTGCTTCCTCCAGGAAGGCCAGGGGATTAGGAGAGAGCGCGGGACAGGGAGAGGAAGGGGTTAGGGCCGAAGCCTAGCAAGCCTGCCGCCTTGTGAAGACTCAAAAGGTCCCGATCGAGGAACCTGGAAGTGGTTTGGCCGGCTGCTCGGTGTGTGCCCGCGGACTGCGGAAGCCAGGCCTCGGAGGGGCCCCGGGGCTGCCCCCCGACGCCCTGGACGCCCAACCTGGCCACCTGGGTTCTCCTGGTTGCTTTTGTCACAGCGCCACCTGCTGGTGAGATCAGACCTTGTTCTTTACTCGCCTCTTGCAGAAGACACAAAGTTACTTACTCTCCCAGGCTCCCGAGGGAGAGCAGCCCCAACACCACGGCCCGAGAAGCTGCATTAAATCACGTGAGTGTGCCCTTGCGGGCGGGCCTTGTGCGGCCCAAACGCACACGCGGGCAGATCAGGGGTAGCCAGAACCCCAGCGGTAACCGGGGAGAGAGGAAGCCGGGCTCCAACATCCATCGATTCCCCATCCCCAGGATGAAAGAAGGAAGAATCCATCATAGGGGTCCGATCTCAAAGGGCAGTGAGGAGAGAAAGGCCGATTCCCACTTGTGTTCATGCCCACGTGAGCCTTCCTCGGAAGACGTGGGGACCTCACCCCCACCGCAGCCAGAGAGACTTTCTGTGAAGTGGGGGGGGTGGTGTGGGGTCTGTGCTCCCTGCCTCCCCAGCGATGGAACCAGGTCACGTATGTAGAGCAATTTGTAGAGAGGAAAGCCTTATGTAAGAGGAAATATTGTCATGGTTCTAAGTGAACTAACAACTTTCGAGACAGAAGATAATTGGGAACACAGCCAAAGTCCCTTTTTAAGTCAAGAACTCTCCGAGGAACAGCTGGTGGGATGGTTACAGGTAGCGGAGATGAGCTAACGGCAGAGAAAATAGCCTTTTCTTCTTTCTTACCACAGAGTTTCCTTTCTTTTTGTTCACCCTCCAACATAAATTTTCTGCAAGTTGATCTATGCAACAATTTCACTTTCGTGAACCTGTTCATGCTGGTGCATGTTTGCAAGGGGCCTTTAAAGATGGCCCCCACCCCTGACCCCACGCCCGACGGAAATTACAACCACATTCACACCGGCCACTCCCGGAGTCGTTCCTCCGGTTCTAAAGAGGTAGAAATCAAACTGGCTTTAAACTGAAATTATAGTGACTTTCCAGTCATCACTGTTACTCGGGTCTTCTTTCCAAAACCGTACTTTGCTCTAACTACTGATCTATTGAAAAAAGCTAAAACGACAGCAAAAATCATTTTTCCAAATGGTGCACCCCAGACGCCGACAGCCGACAACTCATTTCTAGGTCATTTACTTTTCTGGGTCTTTAAGAAAACTACACCGTTAACGCCTGAAGGACCTTGGGTCAGTTTTCCATTCAATAGAAATCATGCTGCCCGCCCCCAGTAACGCCCCATCCCCCCTGCTCACAAGGTAAACTCTTCCATTTGGCCTAGAATACATTTAAAGAATTATTTGCCTCGGTGGCTCAGTCGTTAAGCGTCTGCCTTCGGTTCAGGTCATGATCCCAGGGTCCTGGGATCGGCCCCATGTGGGGCTCCCTGCTCATCGGGAAGCCCGGTTTCCCTCTCCCGCTCTCCCTACTTGTGTTCCTGCTCTCGCGGTCTCTGTCAAATAAATTTAAAATAAAAGAAAAAAACATTACTTGGATATCCTTTGTGCTAGAACATTTCAGTAGGTTAAAAATAGCTCCTCAAGATCTCCAGTCCAACACTGTGACATAGGAAGACCCAAAGCCCCCTCCTGCACAGACGCCCCCAGTTTCCAGCTTGGACAGAGCAGTCTCTCCGGAAGAGCTGAGGGCTGACTGAGCAGCGTCTATATGAGAGAGAGAGAGAGAGAGAGAGAGAGAGAGAGAGAGAGAGAGAGAGAACATGCATGCGCAGGGGGAATAGTAGGAGAGACAGACATGGAATGAAGGCAGCCCTACCCTGGCCGAGGCTGGGAGTGCAGGGGGATACTCCCCAGGGACCCTGAGCACAGAAGAAAAGCCACAGTTTCAAAGGGCAGTGCAAATAGAAGGGACCCAGACCTAGAAGCCCAGCAAATAGCAGCCAGGTTGGAGGGGCTGTCGAGGGCCCTGGTTCCCCATCCCCTCACACCTTGTAAGTTAGATGCCCTCGCTGGCCCGTTGCCTCCACCGGCCCCAGCTGTCCCACCAAGAGGGCCCAGACGACACACAGCCGGACGCCCCTGGTCAGCACACGACCGCTCCAACCAACTCACCGAGCTGACACGGGCGTGGGACATACTGCAACGCCGCAGGCCCACACCACTCAACCGAGCGCTCCCTGCGGGGCCCTGGCCGACGCCCGGCTCCGCTCCAGCTGCGCTTCGGGCATCCTGTGCTCAGAGCCCTCCAGGGACCACTGGCCCCTGACTCCCTCCAATCCAGACACCCTGCCAGGGCAGCCCCTGCGTCGAGCATCCAGAGGTCTCCCCAGCCCACGCCTGCCCCACGGCCAGCTGCCCCACCAACACACCCCCTGCCTGCAGAGCCCTGGGGCTGCACGAGGCCGGCGGCTGAGTCACCGGCAGCCTCCAGCCAGGGCGCCCTGGGTGTTGAAAGCCCTGCCCCTGCCCACGCCACCTGGCTCACCCGGGAACAGCGTGCTCCAGGACCCCCCCGCACACACGGTCCACACGGGGGCCATCCACAGCAGGTCAGTCCTTCAGGGTTAAGTCGCTGTTCCACCCTGTTCATAGAAACCAACACGCAAAGTAACCAAAGTGAGACCAAAAAATGGGCTCCAAACAAAAGGAGACGAAACCTTAGAAAAAGGACTAAATGAAAGGCAGGTCAACAATCTACTGGATAAAGAAGTCAAGGTAATGTTCATAAAAGTGCCCACCGGAATGGAGAGAAGAGTGGATGAGCTCAGCGAGAACTTCAACAAAGTGACAGAAAATATTAAATCTACCAGTCGGGATTGAAGAAAACAGTAACAAATGAAAAATACACTCCAGGGAATCAACAGATGAGAAAATGATCATCAATCTGGAAGCACCTAAACTGAACAGAAAAAAGTTTAACTGAAGAGAGGTTAAGGGACCTCTTGGACAATACAAAGTGAGCCAACATTCACATCATAGGAGACCCAGAAGGAGAAGAGGGAGAGAAAGGGGTAGAACAATTATTTGGAGACATAATAGCTGAAAACTTCCAGAACCTGAGGAAGGAAACAGACATTCGGATTCAAGAAACACAGAGTTTCAAAAAGATGAAGTTGACACCATGACACATACTCATTAAAATGTCCAAGATTCAAGACAAAGAGAATTTTAAAAGCAGCAAGAGACACAGCTGGGGATGTCGGACACGTCAAAGGGACGGATGAAACTGGGGCCCAATTCATCAAGGGGACCATCTTGAAAATCCCGATGATGGAAATGACAACAATCCTCTAAGCTTGGGATCATTTTTGTCTGAAAGATCAACTGCAGACCATCAACTTCTGGCAGAGAAAGGAATCTCTCGTTCAGGACTAGGTTCTGCTCTGCGAGAAGCGTGCCAGTCTCCAGGCCCTGTGAGACATCCTTCATTTTCAGCTTCCTCAGCACTGGGAAGTTTGGGGTGTCCTTCAGATGAGTAAAGGACCAGGCTGAGACCTTGACCTTTCTGATATGGAACAATTCAGTAGTTCATTTGAGAAATTTCTTCAGAGAGTTCTAGAAAAACGTGATGGCCCGCCTCAGAGGCGCTGAGGACAATGCAGCGTGGACTCGAGTGGCCCGGGGAGCACAGTAGAGGCAGCCAAAGCGGGACAGACCTGCTCCCGGGGTCCATTAGCCCCGGACTCCCCCACCCCGGCACTTCCTCCTGCGGGCCGCAGAGCGCTGGGCCCCTCCCGGGCCAGGCGCGGCCGCTGTCAGCAAGCGCCAGACGACTGTGACCATGGACCTCAGAAGCTGCTATCTGGACGCTCAGGGCTACAGGTTTTATTTTTCTAAAGATTGATATTTGAGAGAGAGCGCGCAGGAGCAGGGGGAGGCCCAGAGGGAGAGAGAATCTCAAGCCGGTCCCTGCTGAGCACGGAGCCTGACTGGGGCTCAATCCCGTGACCCTGAGATCAGGACCTGAACCGGAATTAAGCATCAGTTCAACCAACTGAGCCCCCAGGCGCCCCAAGGCTATTGTTTTTAAACAGTATAATCAGAGCTTTGAAACTGATCATTCTACCGCACCCCTATGAGAACGGACCTTTGAGCTGGATATGCATGTGGATTCGAGGATTATTCATGGAAACAGAGTAGAAACAGAGTCCAGAGAGTGACGCGAGAAACTTTCGGAGACTATCCTCAACCAAGACTAGCATGTGCACAATACATGCTTGAAACACAGCTCAGAAGTGACTTCAATGCAGACATCTTGGCTGAGAAAGGGTATCCTCCAGGGCCTGATAAAGTTCTCCAGCCGCATCTGCCTCAAGCGTGGGAATCTCTGGCCCCAGCTGGTACTGCAGATGCATCACTTTCTCCCTCCCTCACTCACGCACCCCCCAAGGGCGTGACTTATTTTAAAATTAGAGGTAAATGAGATGAATGTGGTTATGACTGTATTGCATATGCATTTCAGTCAGCTGCACGCTAGATGGCTTCTGTTTATAAACTCGTTTTAGAAATTAGTTCTTGATACTGACCGCTGAGAGATGTTTGATATAATTGTTCGGAAGGAGGCTTTCCTCGCCCACTGTGCACCTTTCCCCCAAATCCTCAAAGTGTAGCAACCGTGTTAGGTTGTAATACGCGAATTTCATGGCAACCACAAACTGAAAACCTATAATAGATACACACACATTATAGGAAAGAAAGCCAACAATAACATTAAAGACAATCACAAGGAAAGAGTAAAAGAAGAAAGGAACAGAGAAGAACTAGAAAAACAACCAGAGAACAATTAGCAAAATGGCAAGATGTACATATGTACCAATAATTAGAATGTAAATGGTCTAAATGTCCCAATAAAAGACATGTGTGTCTCAATGGATAAAAAAGGAAGATACATCTATAGAGACTAACTTCAGACCTAAAGACACGTATAGACTGAAAGTAAAGAGTGAAAAAAGATATTCCATGCAAATGAGGGGAAAAAGAAAAGATAGGGTAGCAATACATATTTGACAAAGAGTTCAAAACAAAGGCCGTAACAAGAGACAAAGTAGGGCATTACAAAATAAAAGGATCAATTCAACTAGAGGATGTAACAACAATATCTATGCACCCAACATTGGCGCACTTAAAACAAAGAAAATGTTACCAGATCAAAAGGGAGAAATTGACTGTAATATGATAATAGTAAATAGTAAAGGACCTTAACATCCCATGACATCATAGATCATCCAGGCAGAAAGTCGGTAAGGAATCCATGTGCTAGGATGCATGTTAAACCAGGTGGACCTAACAGGGATATAAAACATCCTCTACAAAACAACAGAATACATATTCTGTTCAAGGGCGCTCCAGGTTAGCACACGTTTGGCTACAAAACAAGGCTCAATAAGTTTAAGAAGATTTAAATCATATTAAGCTGATTTTCTTTTCTGAACACTTTGGATGAAGCTAGAAATCAATTACAAGAAAAAACTGGAAAACCATGAACATGTGGTGCTGAACAACCAAAGGGTCAATGAAGAAACCAGACAGGAAATTAAAAAATACATGGAGATAAATGAAAATGAAAACACAACCCAAAATCTTTGGGATGCAGCAAAAGCAATTCTAAGAGGGAAATTTATACCAATACAGGTATACCTGAAGAAAAAAAGAAAAATCTCAAACAATCTAACCTTACACCTAGAAAAAGAACAAAGCCCAAAGTTAGAAGGAAGAAAATAATAAAGATCAGAACAGAAATTGAATGAAAGAGACAAACACAAAACAAACCCACCAAGAGAAAAGATCACAGAACCAAGAGCTGGCTCTTTGGAAATATAAAATTGATAGCCAGACTCACCAGGAAAAAAAAGACAACACAATTTCAGAAATCAAAGAGAAGTAACAACCAACACCACAGAAATACAAAGAACTACAAAAGACCACTACAAAAAATTACATATCAACATATTGGATGACCTAGAAGAAATGGACACGTTCCTAGAAACATACAATCTTCCAAAACAGAATCAGGAAAAATAGAAAATCTGAACAGAATGATTATGTCATGGAATTGAATCAGTAATCAAACAAATCCCAATAAATCAAAGGGCATTCACAGGTGAATTCTACCAAACATTTAAAGAAGAGTTAATACCTATTCTCAAACCATGCCAAAAGTTAGAAGAGGAAAGCAATCTTCCAAATACATTGATGAACATCAATTCAAAAGTCCTTAACAAAATGTCAGCAAACCACATTCACTGATACATTATAAAGATCATTCACCACAGTCAGTAGGATTTATTTTGAGGATGCAAGAATGGTTCAATATCCATAAAAAAAAAAAATCAATATGATACACCATATTAACAAACTGAAACTGAAAAATAAGAATGTGACCATCTCAATACATGCTGAAAAAGCATTTGACAAAATTCAACACCCATTTACAATAAACTCTCAACAAAGGCCAAATGTGACAAACCCACAGCTAATATACTCTATGAAGAAACACAGAGCTTTTCCTCTAAGATCAGAAGCAAGACAAGAATGTCCACTCTTGCCACTCTTATTTAAATAGCACTGAAAGTCCTAGCCATAGCAATCAGACAAGGAAAAGAAATAAAAGGCATCCAAATTGGGAAAAAGTAAAACTGTTTGCAGATGCATGGTAGTATATATAGAAAACCCTAAATATTCCATCAAAAAACTACTAAAACTAAAAAAAAACCCCAAAAAACAAAAAAAAAAAACCCTACTAAAACTGAATAATGAAGTAAAAGTTACAGGATACAAAATCAATCTACAGAAATCTATTGCATTCTTATATACTAATAATGAAGCAGCAGAAAGTGAAATTAAGAAAACAATCCAATTTATAACAAAAACAATAAAATACGTTAGAAATAAACTTAACCAAAGAGGTGAAAGACCTATATTCTGAAAACTATAAAACACTGATGCTAAAATGTCTATATTATTCAAAGCAATTTACGTATTTAATGCAATCCCTATCAAACCAATAGCATTTTTTACAGAACTACAAAAACAATCCTAAAATATACAGAACTACGAAAAGGATCACGAGTAGCCAAAGCAACCTTGAAAAAGAAAAACAAAACTGGAAGTACCACAATTCCAGATTTAAAGTTATACTACAAAGTAGTAATTGAAAGAGTATGATACTAGTATAAATATAAACACATAGATCAATAGAACAGAATAAGAAACCCAGAAATAAATCCACCATTATATGGTCAATTAATATTCAACAAAGGAGGAATGATGGGAAAAAAGACAGTCTCTTTAACAAATGGTGTTGGGAAAGCCAGGTGACCACATGCAAAAGAATGAAACTAGACCTCTTTCTTTCACCATACACAAAAATAAACTCAAAATGGATTAAAGACCTAAATGTGAGACCTTGCAAAATCCATAAAATTTGAAGAGAACACAGAGCAACTCTGGCCATAGCAAAATTTTCTAGCTAGGTCTCCTGAGGTAAATGAAATAAAAGCAAAAATAAACTATTGGGACTACATCATAATAAAAAGCTTCTGCACAGCAAAGGAAACAATCAACGAAACTAAAAGACAACCTACTGAATGGAAGAAGATATTTGTAAATGACATATCTGATAAAGGGTTAGTATCCAAAGTATGTAAAGAACTGATACAATTCAACACCCCAAATCAAATAATCCAATTAAAAATGAGAAGAGGTGCACCTAGTCCTGGTTTCAGCTCAGGTCGTGATCTCATGGGTCGTGACATCGAGACCTGAGTTGGGCTCCAAGCTCAGCAGTCTGCTCAAGGATTCTCTCCCTCTGCCCGTTCCCCCGTTCTCTCTAAAATAAATAAATCTTTTTAGAGAATGAGAAGACATGAACAGACATTTCTCCAAAGTAAACATCCAGATAGCCAATAGTCACAATGAAGAGATGCTCAACGTCACCCAATCAGGGAAATGCAAATGCAAACACAATGAGATACCACCTCACACCTGTCAGAATGGCTAAAATCAAAAACAGGAGAAACAAGAAGTGTTGGGGAGAATGTGGAGAGAAAGGAATGCTCTGGCACTGTTGGTGGGAATGTGCACTGGTACAGCCACGGTGGAAGACAACATGGAGGTTGCTCAAAAAGTCAAAAAACAGAACTACCCTATGACCCAGCAATGGCATTACTGAGTACCCCCAAAATAAAAAAGCACTGATACAAAGGGATAGAGGCACCTCTTTTTTTTGCAGCATTGTTTATAATAACCAAACCATGGAAGCAGCCCAAGTGTCCACCAATTGATGAATGGATAAAGATACGGTACATACACACGCACACAGGAATATTACTCAGCCATCAAAAAGAATGAGATTGTGCCATTTGCAACAATGTGGTTGGAGCTAGAAAGTATAACGCTAGCGAAATAAGTCAAAGACAAACACCATATGATTTCACTCATATGTGAAACTAAAGAAAACAAATGGGCACAGAAAAGAGAGACAGAGAGAGGGAAGCCAAGAAAAAGACTCCTAACTATAGAGAACACACTGATGGTTACCAGAGGGGAGGTAGGCTGGGGAATGGGGGAAATAGAGATGGGGATTAAAGAGTATACATAGGATGATGGAAAAAATGAAGTGGGAACTCAAGGGGAAGAAAATTACATTGTGGTGACTGTTAAAAAAAAAAAAAAAAAGCAGCTCATTGAAACGAGCATCGCATCCTGCCTTCCCTAAGTACAGTCAGCCATACTTCCCCCCCGCCCCCCGAGGAGCTGAAGCCTCCATCTCTCACAGGTAAGTAGGTAAGTCCCATAGGATTTTTTTCCTAGAAGCTTCATTAGGCATGCATTATAATCCTGTGTCCATATAATTTGCATATAATTTTCATGCAAACATTGTTGGGAGTCCTCGACGTTTCCAGGTGAAATCTCATCATGATACTCCCTGGATTACAACCTATGAGGTCTTGTGCTCGTTCCAGCCCCACGGGCAGCACCTGCTCTGAGATGAGACCGTGCATGTTGGGGAAAGAAAGGGCAGCGGGCAGGAAAAACCGGGCACACGGGTGACCAGAGAGGCTGCCTTTGCTCCCCATTTCAGTGTAGTCTGAGCATCACAGGGCAGCAATGGTCTCAAAAGTGCACGGAATGTCTGCTTCTAGGCAGAATCCGGATGGTCTCTCCGCCAAGGGCTTTTTTTTCTCCTTCCTGCTGGAGCTCCAAAGATGAAGCCTCCTTGACCCCCTTCCTAAGCTGTTGAGAGCCTGCGCGAGTAAGCCGCACACCCACTCTGTACCTAAGGGCTGGGTGAGCAGAGAGCAGGGGGAGGCCGACCAGGAGAGCGGACAACGGCATTTGAGAGCCCGACCGTCTACCGCAGAGATGCACGGTCCCCAGGGTGCCGTGTGGCAGGGGCAAAACTCGCACCTTCCTGAGATCACACAGGGTCAACCCCAGGTATGAAATTCTCTGCGACCCCCAGCCCTGCAGTGTGGTCACGGAGAGCCAGTGCTGGGTCAGGTCCCTCCTGTCCACCAGTGGCCTCCAGACTCCTGCCTGGGACTTACCGAAGGGATAAGGCTGACTTCCCGCCTCCCGTGAACAAACAAGGGAGAAGGGCCCACATCCCGCCGGTGGCTCCCCATTCCCGTCCAGACCGGCCTCGTTCCTGCAGTGGGGAGCCGGTGACCGACCGCTGCTGCTTCACCCTGGGCGGCTCTCCAGAGACTGAGCCTCCGCCAAGGGCCCCAGACACCAGGAGTCAAGGATGACCAAGAGGGACAGAGTCTGCATTTAGAGAGCTTTTGAAGATGCAGACTCTTGGGGCAGAAAAGAATGGAAAGACGAATGCCCTTTGTTCTGCCCGCTAACCACCATTCAAATTTTCCAGCTCTTTCTCTCCAAGAGGGAGGGTTTTCCTGGAGCGGCGGGGCATCCCACACATGAGAGAGCTCACGGGGGCTCAAGCCGCCATCCAGTGCACCCGCCCGGAAGTCCTCTAGCTCACCCGCAGTCCTTTCCCCACAACCCATCCCCATGACCATCCCCAAAACCACACCCCCCCCATTGCATTAAAGAGTTTGCACCTGTGCCCGCATGCCCCCTGCCACCCTGTGGCTGGGCCCCACTCCCATGAGCAGTGGAGGTGGAAGCCCCTCGGCATCCTGGGCTGAAGACGGGAGGGAGATTTGAGCAAATCCTTAGAAGGGTCTCCACCTGCTCCCCAGGCCGGGGACACCTCTTGGCCTCCACTAAAAATTGCCACCTTGTTACTTGAGCTATGCTTTTGCTAGAAGCATCCTTAAGATCTCGAGGCACATGACCTTGAGGTCTGCCCATCGTGCCACCTTTTTGCCTCCTCCTGGGCTGTGGGCAGCTCCAGCTCCCCACCCCACCTCACCCCTAGCTCAGAGTTGCCCGCCACCACGCATCCCTGCAGCATTGGTCTTGGACCCAATCACTGTCCCAGGCCCCTCTGTTCCCCACATGTCCCCCACTGGTGGCGAACCCCAGCCCTTTGGAGCTCTGCTCCCAGCCTCCTGTCACACAGAGGGAGGCGGCTGTCCCCTTCTGCCCCCCCCCCCCCAGCCCACTGCCCTGCAACTTCACTGCTCTCCTCTCTGGCTCTTTCCTGGCCCTTCTCCCAACGGCTCAGCCTGTGCGGGGCTCCCCCACGGCACAGTGAGAAGACGGACAGCTTCCCCTGTTCCCGACTTGGTGGTCAGCTTCCCTCTCTCCTCGCCCCGGATCCTAGGCTTCTGGCCCTTGCCCCACCATCCTGGAGGCCTGTCCCTTCCCAGCCCTTTAGTGTCGTGGCCTGGAGATGCCTCAGCAGAGTCGCCAGTACCCTCAGGATGAACTCCAGCGACAGTGGCAGGTTCTAGCCTTTCGTGGCACTTCCTGCACATTTCCCTCAGCCAAACACTCTCTTTTTCACCCCCCAGCACTCTTGCTTTTCCATTGAACTGGCTTCAGACCGTGGCTTCTGCCACATTGCACAGGATGCCCTGTGGGCCCCTGAGAGTCTTGGCCCCATGCTCCTCCCTTTGCCTCCTGCTCGCACTCCAGTCTGGCCCCGAGAGCCTGCCCGGTTTCCTCATGTCCACCTCTGCCTCCCGGACGCCTCCCTTCCAGGACTCCTGCACCACGAACCCGATGTGCCGCAAAGTGGCACCTCCTGTAAGCCTGAGCGTGGCAGAAGCTGGCATCTGTCCCCAAGTCCAGTCACCTCTACTTCCTAAACACCCCTGACTAGAAAGACATTGAATAAACACGTTTTTTAAAAAGAAAGACACTTGTCTCAGATGTTAAAAATACATATGTAAAGGAAATCGAAGTGGACAAAGGGATAAAGAATATGTGGCCTAAAATTTGGTTAAGAAGACAAGTTAAGGAGTTCTGGTCCAATGGCAACATAGGAAGACCCTGAACTTCCCTCCTCCCCGGACACAGCGCACGTGCTGCTACTGATCAGCCGCCGTCCCTCCTGAAGGGCCGAGGGCTAGCGGTTGCCGCACAAAGATAAAAGGGACCATGCCGGGTACAGCAGGTGCGACAAAGACACCCTAAGGAAGGGGCCCTCTGGCTCTATCCTGTGAACGGCAGCGGGAAGGGATCCTACTGGGGGTCTGTGAGCCGATGCAGCAGGTGTGGGGCACAGAAAAATCCGCATGTTAAATGTACAACCAAAATATAAAGCAACCATGCCCACAACCAGGCCAAACACTGGGAGAGCTGCGGAACGCTCTCCGGGGCAGAGGGGCTGGCAAGCCCCACGGCTTCCCCCCGTGGCAGTGTAGACAAGAGCAGGGGCTGGGTGCCATACGTCGCCTGGGTGCCTCTCTGGGCCCCCAGCCCGCCCCCGCCCTAGATTCCCCGGGACACAGGAAGGCAGGTACAATTTCAAAGAACAACCGCACTAGAAAAGATGCCGCCCCAGAATTCTGCCCAATGGCGAGAGCTGGAACCCTCTTCAGGTCCAAGGGGCTGTCAAGCAACAGAGCTTACATGCCCCCCTCCACCTTGACGGGGTACCCTAGCTGGTCTGCTGCGTCCGTAAACGCCGGGACCCTAGCCCACATCAGCCACAGCTGTTCAACCAGGGCAGCCCCAGGATGGCTCACACGGGACGCCACGGGGGAGCAATCACTACGGCACCAGCGGATCTTACCAAGGTGACACGGGTGCAAAGAGACCCAGGACATTGCAAGCCTGTATCACTTGGGCTCCAGGTGCCCTGTCAAGGCACCCATTGTGTAAGTATCCCAGGAGCCGTGGCTTGCACCCGCGTTAGCTCCAGCTGTCCTGCTAGGTCAACCTCTGGTGGGACTCCCCAGCTTGCACCCAATAAAGGTCCAGCCGTCTGGCCGTGGCTCCCTTTGCAAGAAGAGCCACAGGACCACCCACCCTGACCCCCACGTCAGCTCCAGGCAGCCAAACTCACCAGGCACGCAGTCTACCCAGGGGACATTGATATCCAAGTCATCCTTCAAGCTAAGAAATAGCTCTTCTGCCCAATTCATAGGAAAGCACAAAGTGAAACAAAATGAAGAAACAGAGGAATGTGTTCCAAAAAATACCAAGACAAATCTCAGGAAAAAAAACCCAAAACTATCACATACATCGCTTCTCTCCATTTCATTTAAAGAATTCAAATTAACGATCATAAGGCTCACGGGACTGGAGAGAAAAGTGGATGAACTCAGCGAGAATTCCAACACAGAGATGAAAAATATAAAAAATAACCAGAGTTAAAGAATATAATAACGGACATGAAAAATATGCTAGAGGGGATCAACAGTGTTCGAGGGTGCAGAAGGATGGATCGGTGATCTGGAAGGCAGGGTGGTAGAAAGCATCCAAGCTGAAGAGCAAAATGAAAAAAGAATTTCAAAAAGGAGTATCGGTTAAGGAGTCTCTTGGACAACATCAAGCCAATAAACATTTGCATTATGGGTGTCCAAGAAGAAGAGAGGGAGAAAGGGACAGGAAAATTATTTGCAGACGCAATGGTTGAAAATTTCACCAACCTGGGGAAAGAAACCAACATCCAGGTTCAGGAAACATAGTTTCAAACAAGCGGAACCAAAGGGGGTACACACCCCCTGGTGCACAAAAATAAAAATGTTAAAGAATAAAGAGAATTTTCAAAGCAACAAGAGAGAAGATACTAGTTCAAGGAAAACCGCATAAGGTTATCAGCTGATTTTTCAGCAGAAACGCTGACTATATCATGCTTGTCCTTTCTGACCTCCAAAGTGCTGAATGGAAAAAATCTACAGCCAAAAACGTTCTACCAGCCAAGGTCATCATTCGAATTGAAGGAGAGAGGAAGATTTTCCTAGGCAAACACATGTTAGAAGAGTTCATCACCACTAAACCAGCCTTACGAGAAGTGTTAAAGGGGATTAAGTGGACAAGGGAAGGCCGTAAATTATAAAAGGAAAACATTTCATGAGTGAACACAAACATGCAGTAAAGGTGGGAGTATGATCATTTATGAAGCTAGCATGAAGACTAAAAGACAAAAGTAGTAAAATCAAATCTAAAAAAAATAAGAGGGCTCACTAAAAATATGTAAAATATGACAATATATACATAAAACGGGGAGGGTGGAAGTAAAAATTAAGGTCTTCAAACTTAAGTGACCATCAGGTTGATATTGACCGCTAAATGTTTCCGATTTTATAGACGAACCTCATGTTAACCATGAGCCAAAAAACACAATAAGAGATACAAGAAAAATAAAGGAAATAAAGTCCAGCCTACCATTAAAGGAAGTCATTAATCACAAGGAAAGAGAGCAAGAAAAGAACAGAGAACTACAAAAACAGCCAAAAAACAATGAACAAAATTGCAAGAAGTACGTACCTATTAATAATTAGGTTGGGTATAAATGTTCTAGAAGCTCCAATAAAAGATATGGGTGTTTGAATAGATGAAAAAGGAAGACCCATTTATAGGCTGCCTAGAAAAGACTCACTTCAGACCTAAAGACACGTACAGGCTAAAAGCAAAGAGATGAAAAAGATACTCCATGTATATGGAATCAAAGATGACTGGGCTAGCAATACTTAGATTTGACAAAATAGAGTTTAAAAAAACTGTAGCAAGAGACAAATAAGGTCATTATGTAATGATAAAGGTGTCAATCCAACAAGAGGATTTAATAATTGTAAATATCTAGGCACACAACATTGGAACACTCAAACATAAAATATTAATAGACATAAAGGGAGAAATTGACAGTAATACAATGATAGGGGATGTTAATATCACACTTAACATTAATGGACAGATCATTCAAGCAGAAAATCAATAAGGAAACAGTGTCCTTGAATGACACATTAGTAGAGATGGACTAACAGATATAGAAAACTTTCTATCCAAGAACAGAATACACATTTTTTTCCAAGTGCAAATGGAATATTCTCCAGGATATACCACATTAGGCCATGAAACAAATCTTACCAAATTTAAGATGAAAATCCTATCAAGCATCTTTTCTAACCACAACAATGTGAAACTGGAAATCAATTACAGGAAAAACTGGAAAAAGCACAAACACAGGGAGGCTTAACAACATGCTTCTAAAAACCAACGGGTCAAAAAAATTAAATAAATAAATAAATACCAATGGGTCAGTGAAGAAATCAAAAAGGAAATGAAAAACAACAACAACAACAACAACATGGAGACAAAGGAAAATGAAAACAACATCCCAAAATCTTTCAGACACAGCGTAAGCAGTTCTGAGAGGAAAATTTATAGCAATACAGGCTACCTTAAAAAAGAAGAAAAATCTTGGGGCACCTGGGTGGCTCAGTCATTAAGCAGCTACCTTCAGCTCAGGTCCTGATCTCAGGCTCCCGAGATCAAGCCCTGCGTTGGGCTCCTTGTTCTGCTGGGAGCCTGCTTTTCCCTCTCCCTCCACTGCTCCCCTTGCTTGCATTCTCTCTCTCAAATAATAAATAAAATCTTTAAATCTTTAACATTTCTTTAAATCTTAAGAAAATCTCAATGAATTTTACACCTATAGGAACTAGAAAAAGAAGAACAAATAAGGCCTGTAGAGTTAGTATAAAGAAGGCTATAATGAAGATCAGAGCAGAAATGGAGATTAAAAAACCAATAGAAGAGAGGACACAAAATAAGATCAGAAATGAAAGAGAAGTCACAACACATACCACAGAAATGCAAAGAACTATGAGAGAGTACCACAAAAAATGATACGCCAACAAATTGGGTAACTTAGAGGAAATGGAGACATTCTAAGAAACATGTAATCTTCTAAAACTGAATCAGGAAAAAAAAATAGAAAATCTGAACAGAACACAATTACTAGTCACAAAAATGAGTTGGTAACTGAAAAACTCCCAGCAAGTTAAAGTCCAGGACCAGAGATTCACATTTAAAGAAGAGTTAATACTGATTGTCATCAAACTATTCCAAAATTTAGAAGGAAAGCTTCCGGATACATTCTTTGAGGCCAGCATAATCCTGAAGGTGAAGCCAGACAAAGACACTACAAAAAAGGAACACATCAATGCAAAAACCCTCAACAAAATATTAGCAAATCACATTCAATTACACATAAAAGGATCATTCGCCACAATCAAGTGGGGTTTATTCAGGGGATTCAAGGATGGTTCAATACCCACAAATCAATGTGATACACATAACCAGACTGAAGGATGAAAGCTACATGCTCATCTCAACAGAGGCAGAAAAAGCATTTGGCAAAATCCAACGTCCATTCATGATAAAAATCTCTCAATAAAGTAAGTTTAGAGGGAACATACCTCAGCATAACCCAGGCCTTATGTGACAAACCCACAGCTAACCTCCACCAAGAAAATCTGAGGGCTTTAGCTTTAAGATCCAGAACAAGACAAAGATGTCTGTTCTCAATGCTTATATTCAAAAGAGCACTGCGAATCCCAGCCACAGCCATCAGGCAAGAAATAAAAGGCATCCAAATTGCAAAGAAAAAAGTAAGACTATTTGCAGGTGACATACTATATAAAGAAATGCTAAAGACTCTACCAAAAAATATTAGAGGTAGTGAATGAGTTTAGTAGTTTCAGGATGTAATATATGAAAATCCATTGCATTCCTAGAAGCTAATAATGAAGTAGCAGAAAGAAAAATGAAGAAAACAATTCCATTTGCAATTGACAATTCTGTTTACAATTATACTAAAAGGAATCAAATGCCTAGGAATAAACTAACCAAGGAAGTGAAAGACCTGTACTCTGAAAACTCTAAACATGGATGAGAAAAACTGAAGACAACACAAATAGAAAACTATTCCACATTCACAGACCAGAAGGATATTGTTAAAATGTCCACACTACCCAAAGCTATCTACAGATTCAATGGAATCCCTGTCAAAACACCAGTAACTTTTTTCACAGACCTAAAGCAAATAATCCTGAGGTTTGTATACAACCGTGGAAGAGTTCAAAGGGCCAAAGCAATTTTGAGAAAGAATAAAGCTGCAGGGATCACAATTCCAGATTTCAAGATACGCTGCATCTTGAAATACCAACCAAAACGGAAAGGTACTGGCACAAAAATAGACCTAAAGATCAGTGGAACAGAATAGAGAGCCCAGAAAGAAACCCACGCTTCCATGGCTAATTCATCTCGGACAGAGGAGTCAAGGATATACAATGGGGAAAAGACAATCTCTCCAGTAAACGGTGCTGGGAAAACTGGACAGCCACACGCAAAAGAATGAAACTGGACCACTTTCTTACACCATGCACAGAAGTAAACTCAAAATGGATTAAAGACCTAAATGTGGGACCTGAAACCATAGAAATTCCAGAAGAAAACATAGGCAGTAATCTCTTTGACATCAGCCTTGGCAATATTTTTCTGGATAGGTCTCCTCAGGGAAGGAAAACAAAAGCAACAATAAGCTAATGGACTACACTAAAATACTGCTTTTGCACAGTAAAGGAAACTGTCAACAAAAAAAGAGCAAGGCAACCTACAGAATGGGAGAAGAGACTTTCAAGTGAGATATTTAATAAGGGACTAACATCCAAAATATATAAAGAACTTATACAACGGAACGCTGAAACCCAAATAATCCGATTGAAAAATGGGTAGAGGATCTGAAGAGACTATTTCCAAATACTACATAAAGATGACCCACAGATACGTGAAAAAATGCTCAGCATCACTAATCAGGGAAATGCAAATCTAAACTGCAATGAAATACCACTTTACCCCTGTCAAAATGGCTAGTATCAAAAAGACAAATAAGTTTTGGCGAGAACGTGCAGAAAAGGGAACCCTCCTGCACTGTTGGTGGGAATGGAAATTGATGCAGCCACTGTCAAAAACAGCATGGAGCCCCCCCAAAATAGTAATACCAGGCAATCCAGTAATTCTACTACTGTTGACCCATAGAAATGAGAGCACTAATTTGAAGATACCTGCACCCCTGTGTTTATTGCAGCATTATTTATAATAGCCAAGATATGGAAGCAACCTAAGTGCCCATGATAGATGAACGGATAAGGACATGGTTGAAGAATATTCCATTGCATATACCACAAGAAAGATGAAAACTCGCCATTTGCAACAACATGGATGGATCTAGAGGATGTAGTGTTAAGTGAAATAACTCAGAGACATATACTGTAGGACTTCGTTCATGTGGAAGCTAAGAAACGAACACAAAAAATTAGAAACAGACCCACAGAGAACTGGTGGTGGCCGGAGGGGAGAAGGTGGGGGGTGGGCAAAATGGGTAAAGGGGAGTACAGGCTTCCAGTCTGGAATCCATCCCAGGGATGAAGGGTACAGGATAGGGAATACAGTTAGTGGTATCATGGAGGGTTGTACATGTACACTTGCGGTGAGCACAGCAGAGCTCTATATTTTTTAAAAAGATTTTATGTATTTGAGAGAGTGATTGAGAGAACAAATGGGAGGAGGGGCAGAGTGGGGACCCCTCCCCCCACGCAGGACTCCATCCCAGGATCCCAGGATGATGACCGGAGCCAAAGGCAGATGCTTAACTGAGCCCCCAAGAGCCTCGTGAATTAGTCTTTAAAGCCCTGCTGTGTGCCTAAAGCCAATAGAACATCGCGGACCAACTACCCTTCAATGAAAAATGGAAATGAAGACTAGGTAGGATCTGGAGAGAAGGAATATCAAGGAGAGGAAACTGCACAGGCAAAGCCCAAAGGGAGGGGCACATGCAGGGTCTTCAGGGGCAGTGGGTCTCAATAGTATCTCCCCACTTTGTCCCCCAGTTCTGAACATACAGTAAAAAGACCACCAAAATAAGCCGAAGGCGCAAAAAGATCACCTTTATCATGAAGGCTGATAACGGAGAATGTGGTTTGTGTCCATGTGGCTTCTGATTTTTGAGCCTCATCATCAGCCTGGTGATGGCCCCCAACGGCACTTGGGGCTAGACCTCCGCCTTGCTCTGGCACAGGGAGCGCCCCCTGCTGGGCACAGCTGAGAACCGCGGTCCCCGGGGGGAAGAGAGAGGGGCAATCCCTCCGCCAAGGGAGTACAAGGAGCCCGATGGCCACAGCTGGAGGAAGGTTCCTCCTGGTTGAGGCCAGGGAGCTCGAGCTCAGTAGTGAGTGGTCAGGGACCCAGGGCAGGAGGGTGTGACGTGAGCCCGCGGACACAGGTGAGACCAGGGGGTGTTGGAAAAGAGCAGGTCTCTTCCACGTGGCTGACACAGGATGGGCGGGAGGAAGGTGCTCAAATCGTTCCTCCCGCTGCTGGGACTCCAGACAGCACTGGTGCTGGTGTCAGGCTGAACCATTTTCCGTAGACCAAAAATTGGTTGCCCAGCCACAGTTTCCAACGGCTCGATTTAATACCTGTAGCTCTTTGGAGCTGTGGAAAATGTCCTGTTAGGCCAGCCCCCCACCGCCACCCTCCTCGCTTCCCCCTGGGCCCCAGGGAATGTTTGTGAATCGCCCAGGACCCTGGTGAGGCATCTCCCGGTGTCTTTTGATTTGCTTATTGTGTCCAACAGGCCATTTCATATACTCCAGCATCAATAAATAAGTCGCAAGTACATCATCCAAAAGTAAGTGGAACCAGCAATCTGGATAATTAGCTGATTTATGCCTTTAATGAATGTCTGCCATCGTCCTCACAGTGGGCAGTCACCCAGGAGCCCACCAGGGTCACCGCCTTCCTCACTGAGCCAGAGTGGAACAGAGACCCCTCAGGAGCTTTTGGTGAGTAGGAATCTTCTCGGCAGAGGAAAGAGACGAGGTCCCTTTCTGGTCTCTGCTGGCTGAGGGTGACGACTGGGGTCGTGGTCTCCCGGGTCTGTGGTCTCTTCCCGTCATGTGTGTTCAGCTCGTGGGACGCAGCAGAGGAACCACTGGGTGTGGGACTAGCTGAACTCCCCTTTGTGTCTGCATTGTGCAAGTTGCAAGGTTAACCTCTGCACACGGTTGTAAAGAAGGATCAGACGTGTTCAACGTGCAGTGTCTCACTTAACCTCGACAGTAGCACTAGGCGGTGAAGGCTAGTCTCTTGACTTATGCAAGAAGCAGCTGAGGCTCGGAGGAACCCAAGGATGAGCCCAAGGTCACCACTGGGAAGTCAGGGCAGGGGTTCGAACCCAGGCTGGCTGGCTCCAAAAGGTCTTACCCATTTCAGGGATGAGACCATCCTCATCACGTGGGCGCACGTGGAGTCATAAATACATGGACCATACCACGGCTGGCTCCAGCTTTGTTGTTTCACTGAGAAGTGAAAGTTTGCAACCCTTGGGTTAGAGCCCTCGGACGAATGGGAGCCGGTGTCCTGGCTGGCTCGGAGCCAACAGTGGGAAATCGGGGCAGGTCCCTTGGGCCCCGGCGACCTCAGTTTTTAACAGAAGGCTGCAGACACAGGGCTAGGGTAGCTTCCAGCTGTCATTTCCCACTCCCAGGACAGCACTGTGGTCATCAATTAACCCCCCACCTCCCCCATCCATCACTAGTCAAACCAAAGCGCGCATAAGGGTGAATAGCAGTTTTCCATCGCATTTGGCTGTCTAGCTCACTGGAAGTGCCTCAGGGATTAAATCGATAGTTTGGGACCTTTTCATGCTAGACGAATGTGCTTTGCAAAGTTTAATTAAAAAAAAAACAAACAGGAAAGTTTGGGATTGCTGGAGGGTTGGGGGGGGCTTTCATTAGTGACATCATTGTGGCCTCATTGCCCCAGTGAAGTCCAGGGAAGGGGAGGCTCCTCAGGAGAGCTAGTGGGCCACGGGGTGGGAGGTGGGCTCTCCTCGAGGAGGATTCAGGAGATCACAAAGCCGATTGCGGAGCACTGAGGAGGTCTCTTCACTGTGGAAGAAAAGATCTTAAGTCCCATGCAACTTATGGATAGGGAGTTGCTTTTCTATAGGAGGAGGGAATAGAACTCTGAGGTAAGGCTTGAGCAGAAACCATTTTCAGGAAAGTTCTGGCATCTCCCATTACCCTCTTACAGAACCTATTGGAGACAGCAAGGATTACGGCCAGATCTTCAGAGGGCAGGGGGCAGAATGACATCCTGCCATTTGCAACAAACAACACGGATGGATTTAGAAGGTATAATGCTAAGTGAAATAAGTCAGAGAAAGACAAATCCCATATCCTTTCACTCATATGTGGAATTTAACAGGAGGAAGAAAAAAAAAAAAAAGACTCTCAGATCTTGAAAACAAACTGATGGTTACCACCGTGTGGGGGCTGGGTGAAACAGGTGAAGGGGATTAGTTCATTTACCTGACAAGCACTGAGGGATGCATAGAGTTGTTGAAATATACACCTGAAACTAATATAACACTATTAGTTATGCTTGAATAAATTTAAGAACTTTAAATGTATAGGACCTGTTTTGCAAGAAAGTATTTGGGACCCCACTTAGGAAACCTTTTCCACTTGGTTGATGAATCCTGAAAAAGGTTTAAAGTGATGATAAAAAGTATTCTTTGTTAAGGATTTGGGGGTCCGCCCTGGTTTACAACATTCTTTTCTAATTCCAAGATTTTTAGATGGGCGCCTCTCATCTTGCAAGCTCCTTGAAGAGGAGACCTTGACTTACCAATATTTGTAGCTCAGGGCCTCGCTCCACACCTGGCACCTTATAAGCTTCCAACGGTATTTTTTATATGTAAAAGAACTCACCAACTTTGCAAACACCAAACCTTGTTGGCTTTTTAATCGGAATACTTATTTAGCCCATCTTTACAAAGGTCCTGGAAGTGGAACAAAGTTCTCTCTCACCCCAGAGGCCATGAACACGTTTTAAAACATAACCGATAGTGATTTTTTTCCTGACTATAAAATAAGGCACACACAAGTCAGAGAGATAAGAACGTTAATGAGATGACCCAGGATCTCAATGCAGTATTGTCTTATTCCCTTCGTTTTTCCTATGTACTGTTTTTAAATATGACGACGATTAGGCTCTATTCAACACCCCTTCATTATGTTTTGAACATCTTCCCTGTTTCCCTGTATCTTTGCATGTGCATATTTAATGTCAGAAATGCATCCTGTCCAATACAGAACTTCTGCTTTTCTGCCCTAAAGGAATCTTTTCTTAGTTTTTATCACAAAAACGTCAAAAGCATCCATGCAGTTGCTCCAACCAAATACCCAGGAATAGTCCCGATTTCGCTTTCCCTCACCACTCTGCCAGCCAATTCACAAGTTCTCTTTCATCTCAAAAACATCTCCCAGGTGAGCCTGGTGGCTCAGTTGGTTAGGCATCTGCCTTGGGCGCAGGTCATGACCTCAGGGGCCTGGGATTGAGCCTCACATCAGGCTCCCTGAAACAGCCAGGAGCCTGTTTCTCCCCCTTCCCTTCCTCCTCCCCCTGCTCATGCTCTCTGTCAAATAAATGAGTAAATTCCTTAAAACGAAGAAAACCGTATACCCCAAGACTCCTATCCATCTCCTCGGCTTGTCTGAGCTACGCTGCTCGCTCGTTTGGGCTCCCGGAGAGGTCTCGTCCCAGTCCCACCCTGCCAGGGTACGTGACCAAAGAGACTTGACCGCTGACCCACGAGGGAGCCGGACCTTGACATTCAGAGCTCACCTCCTCCCCTGGCCTCGGAGGGTGGGTCCCACGTGCCTTTCCCGCTCCCTCAGGCTGCTCCAAGGACGCAGCTTTGAGAGGCTGGAACCCCTGCAGAGGCTGAGCCCAGGTAGGGCCTTTCACAGACAAGGTTTGGAGGGCAGTGCGGGGATGTATTCATCTCGCTGTCGCCCAAGACAAGACTCCTGTGTAAGTGTCCCTTGCTGTTCCTAAACTTGCCACCCACCCACCCATCTGGAGAAGCTGGCTTCTTTTTCCTGTCTCTCCCTGGGTGGTGGGGGTTGGTTTCAGCTCATAACTGGGAAGCTCCTGAGAAGGTTATTTTCCAGCAGAGCCATCGTTTCAAAACGTAGAAGAGGCTGCCCCCCACATGCGTTTCTTTGGGGCTACAGTGTATTATTATTATTTTTTTTAAAGATTTTATTTATTTGACAGTGAGAAACACAGTGAGAGAGGGAACATAAGCAGAGAGAGTGGTAGTGGGAGAAGCAGGCTTCCTGCTGAGCAGGGAGCCCGATGAGGAGCTCCATCCCAGGACCCTGGGATCATGACCTGAGCCGAAGGCAGACGCTCAACGACTGAGCCACCCAGGCGCCCCTTTTATTATTTTTTTAATCAGAAAGTAATGCGCATGAGGTGGGCAGGGGACCTGGAGGGGGACCTTCCGGCTATGCCCCGCCCCCGCTGTCCGCTGCCGCCCCCTGCCGCCCCCCTCAAACCCCTACCACAGTCATCCTCCAGACCCGAGTTCGGGGCTCTCCAAACACCACCCGCCCCTAGAGCTCTGCAAACCAGTGACCGTGTCCCGCTCGCCGGCCCAGCCCCCCGGGAGCTAAAGAAGGGCATCCCAGCTCTGCTAGGGCTTGGCCACAACCAGACCCGCCCCACAAGGTGCTGGCGCGAGAGCAGCCCACGGCTCCCGGGCACACGGCGGCTCCCCAGGCCGTCCCCCGCCCACAGCCGCCGAGAGGTCTCCCGCCAGCAGCTTTCCCACCGAACCAAGTGCCCTCCCAGCACAACCGGGGTCCGAGAGGTCACCCAGCCCCTGCTCCTGGAAGCCTAGCGGGACCCGTGGGACCCAGGCTCTGGCTGGTCCTCAGCCTCTCGGGCTTCCCATGCCGGACACCACTACTCCAGAAAGATCTAGGCTTCCTCAACTCAGTGACTTCTCACAAGAGGCTCAGAAAAACAACAAGCCAACGCCACCAACCAGCCGCACACACTTGCTCCCATAGAACAAAATTCAGGCGCTCACTTGCTTCCTCTGGGCCGGTCACTCTTCAGGCAGCGGCGGCGGGGAGGTGCCTTGAAGTCCCAGGAGACGGACACTGCTGGTTTCTCGAGCCTCCCCCAGGCCACTGGCGGCGCCCCGAGCTGAGGGAGCCGGCCCCCTCCCCCGAGTCCCACCGGCAGGAAAGAGCCCCTCTTCTGAGCACCGTAGGGGGTGCCTGGGAGCCGGGTGTGGGGCTCCTTAGAAGGCAAACGGGGGAAGCGCCCCTCGCACGGTGCAGCATGGCTTGGGCGTGGGGGGCAGTCAGTGCGGTCCCCCCGGAGGGGCAGGCGGGATTTACTGAACCGGCTGGAGCGGGGTAGTAGGTGCTGTTTTTAGGGACCTTGATTCTCCAATTCACCACAGGGTCCTCACCGCCGTCTCACACCTGGACCGCTTCACTCATTTCCAATCGCTGCCTGACTCCAACAGGTGTGTTAGTTTGTGGCCCCTGTCTCGTGAGCCCGTGGCAGTCGAAGACCTTGTAAGCCAAACTGAGCCTGTCTCGACTTTTCCCGGGGACTCCACTGCGGGGAGCGGGGGGGGGGGCGCCTTGGTCCGCAGTTCAGGCACCGGGCACCTTTTACAGAACTGAAGTGTGAGAATGACCGTGGTTCCTGCACACACAGCTCCTGGTTCCTGAGTTTGTCTGCCTGATCCCGGCTGCTCACTGTTCACACTAGGGACCAGGAGGAAACGGGACACACGACAGGTGCTTTTGGGCAGCCACAGTGTCCTGAGATGTAGGGGGCAGACAGGGGCAGAGGAGGGCATCCCTGTGCCGCCAGCACTCCCAGGAGGTGGGGGACAGGAATCAAGGGTGGAGGCAAAGAAGGGGCACCTTCTTTGGGCAGAGGGCACCTTCTGTCACTCTCCCGATGGTCCATCTTCTGCTTCCTCTGTGCCCCTCCATCTTCTCAACCACACCTGTTTTGGACATTGAGCTGATCGCTTCACTCACACACACACACACACACACACACACACAAAACCCGGTGCGTTCGGCTTCGCATTTTGAATGCAAATGTGCGTGCGTGCCCGTGTGGACTGTGCAGAAATAAAGGAGACCCCAACACCCCGACCTGCCCAGAATACCCTACGCATCAATCAGGGTCCATTTAAAAAGATACGCATACTATTTTCTCCCAAGTCACGAAACACATTTGTTACCCTAGACTCTGAGGTCCCACAGGGCAGAGAGCCGGCGTAAAGCTTCTGTGGTCCTGTCAACATCCCGGCTGCCACAGTGCCCGGTCCACTCCTGGACCACGTTCCTGACTGATGAGCACGGATCTGTGCGTGTGACCAGAGTAGATGCCCCCCGCGACCCCCACTGTGAGTTACGTGACGCCCCCTCTCACCTCCACCATCACTTCCCAAAGGTAGTATTTGGCTGAGAGGAAGAAAATGTATGCGCCACACCCAGCTCCCGAGGAGGCGTCTCCCGTGGCCTCCCGCACTCGAATGAAACCCAAACTCCTCGTGAGCGCCCAACGGGCCGGTATGACCCTATGACCTCCCCCGCACAGCCTTTTCCGCGGTCGCCTTCATGCCCGCCCTCTAGTCCAGCGTTTCTGGACCTCAGTACCGGTGACACTGTGGTCCCCACCGTCTTGGTCAGGGAGGCTGTTCCCTGCACTCGAGGACGTTTAGAGCCCTCTCTGGCCCTGCCTACGGGCTGCTGGTGGCTCCCTCCCACCTGTGGCAACACGGACGTTTCCAGACATTGCAGATGTCACCCGGGGGGGTGGGGCAAATCAGCCATGTGAGAATCTCCAGTCCCATCTGCTGAACAAGCCATGCGTCCCCCCACTCAGGGCTCCCGCCCTTCCTCAGACGCTCTCCTGTCTGCCGCCTGCTCCGTCCTCACCTCCGTGTACACGGTGCCTCCGCAGAAGGGGCTTCTTGAACTGACGTGGGCCCTTCAACGTCACCCTGTCCTATGTCACTGCGTTTGAGTCGCTCCGTACCCTTTAGCAATATGCGAAACGACCTAGTTGATTTGTCCACCGTCCCCTCCTCGGGGTGTAGCTCGGGGACAGCAGAGCTCGTCCGCCTTCGTGCAGTAGCCCGGACACAAGTGACAGCACCGGACGGACAGCAGACCTGCGACAGCTGCCACACGGATACACACCTGACTCCCTTCTCCATCACGGGGGGCTTTTTGAAGGTCGAGGAGCGGTGACATGAGGGGACCACAAAATGTCGGGGTAATTCCAGGCCACGATTCCTTGAGAGTGTCCAGGGGGATTCTGTTGACAGCTCCCTGTAGCCTCGGCTTTCTCGTAGTGTGGTGAGCGGAGTGCTGGGGGCCCCTGGCAGTGACCCCACGGAGCCCATCTTCTGACCAGGCAGGTTCCGCACACCCTTCCAGGCTCTGACAGGTCACGCAGAGGGGCGGTGGGTCCAGGACAGCCACATCTTGGAGCCGTTACTGACCTGAAGGGAGCACCGAATGACGTGTCTGGAACAGGAAGCGAAGCCAGGAAAGGGAAGGAGCCCTGCTGGGAGCCAAGGCCTGAGAGGGTGGCGGCCACGCCGCCGGAGGCCCGGATGACCCTCCCTCCGCTTGACACCCAACCCATCCTCCTGACCGCCCCTCGGTCACACACACTCCTCGGCCACACCTCCCAGGCCAACCTCTCCATTCTCTCCCCTTTGCCAAACACCCAGGGCCAATTCCATGGCTTTCTGACCTCTCTGGAGCTGCTGATCCTCGCTTTCCGTCCTCACTGTCTTCTCTGCTCTTGGCAAGCCTTACGGGAAAAAAAAAAAAAAGTCCTTTGCAAGATTAACATTGACCACAAAGGATATGTTTTTCTACCTTTTTTTTACAGCTCACTTTGCGATCTCAATCGGTTCAATTTGCTGCAACTACAATTCATTATAATTAAACGTCAGAGGCAGGTGCGGTGTGAGGGGGGAGGTGATATTAATAGAATGCGTATCAAAAATATTGAAGTTTTCAACATAAAAATAAATCACTCTATTACTTCCCGCAGACGTACAGCTGCTCCAAACAGCACCCTCCCAGGTGGCAAAATTGCGTATCGATTAGCATCTAACACACGCCCTCTGAACTTGATGGAGCTGAGCCTCCAGGACTCCTTGTGGCTTTTTTCTCTTGAGGGGGGAAACCCAAACAAGAGTCTGGGCTTCCCTCCCCCAGCAGCACCAGTGGGCGCAAGGCTGGGGCGTCTGGGGTCTGGCCTCACAGGAAGTTGCCATGTGTGTGGCTCTGTGTGAGGTCACGGGGAGGAGGCTGATTCCAGCCGCCTCTCCACCTGGACGGTCTCGGTGACAGTGCCCGAGCAGTAAGCTGCAAAAGGAATGGCAGAGTTACTGTTTGGGGACAAAAATCCAGACTATTTTACAGATTTTACAAAGGCTATATTACACCGTCACACACACACACACACACACACACACACACACACACACACACACACAGAGTCCAACTCAGCTCTAAAAATTTCGAAATCTTCGTAGAATATGCTGGGTTCTAGAAACTGCTGGGAGGCTTTCTGCCTCAAGAGGCTTAACCGGGTGCGTCAGTTTTGAAGCTGACTCCGCTACAAAACCCACTTCGGCACGTACTGCGTGGAGCACTGGGGGTGGTGCATGAACAATGAATCTTGTAACACTGACAAAATGAACGTATTGGGGGGGCAAAAAACCCCTACTTCCAACACACAAATGTAAATAACCATTTTGTTGTAGGAAAGCCACGAAGTAAGCTGAACGCACACGGTGACGTGAGGGGCAGAGTCTTCCGTCTGGGATTATGAAGCAGTTCCCCGCCAGCCCCGGCATCACGGACCCTGTGTCTAACCCCCGGGGCTCACACACTCATCTGATGATAATTAGCGACAGGGGTCGCTCTTCCTATCAAGCAATCGGAGCTATAGAAGAAATCCCCTGGCTGCTCCTGCGAATTAGATGGGGTTTCGGTTGCTGACAATGTGGAGCCTCCGAACCCCCAGACACTCACTCAGGGAGAGACTGACGGCAGGGCTGAGGGTCGTGACCTCTTGCTGTGGTTTCCCAGGGCTGCCGTGACAAAGCACCACGAGCCAGGTGGCTTAGGAGAGCGGGTCCTCATCCTCTCCTAGCTCTGGGGTCTGGAAATCGGAAGCCAGACACC
>CM053616.1:7544453-7576720 GCA_028646535.1 Procyon lotor | reverse complement strand
GCTTTGAGTCATTGGTTCAGAAAGTGTGGAGATGGGATGCTCTTCAGGAGAGAGCACATCCGGGGCCTCTAGGAGCCCATTTGCAGGCTGAGACCCACAACCTGCCCCGGAGTCTCACACGGGGGCTGCATCTCCTTGGGTTATCAGAGGCCGGCTGCCTTTTTCTTTTCTTTTTGTTAAGCCTCATTTCATGGGAACAGGAGCACTCTAAGTATCTCACAAATCCATTCGGAGAGAACAGAGGACATAGAATCAGGAGTGGGCTTATGTCCGGGGGCACATAATCCCGTCAGGCCTCTGCAGGCCTCCCGGACCCCACCGGGGGTTCCAGAGAGACCTGGGCTGCAGTGTGCAGACCGCCTACAGGGGGCAGCACTGCTGACTGAAAGGAGACCCGCTGAGCGGCGAGCCCCGAACCTCTTGAGCACACCTCAGGTGATTTGGGACCGCATGGATCGCAACCCAGTCACGTATAACCACGTCCTACAGAAGTGGAGAAACCCATCATCCCACGTCACCGACTGGGTAAGGATATGCATGGGCAAGGTTTCTTTCTTCCTGGCTCTGATGGATTCCAGAAGAGTCCTGGGGCTTTAAGAATCCCGCCAAAGGATTCCAAGAGCTCCCCAAGCTTGAATGCTGGCCACGGACCCTCCCCGCGGGCAGCTCCCTCAGCCAGGTGGTGTGCTCCCAAGGAGAACACCCACCCAGCCCTCCGGGTGCCCGCCGCTGCTCCGGGTGCCGTTTCACTTCATCTCCACAATCACGCCCGGCTCTTACCCCCTTCTCACAGGTGGGACAATGAGGGCAGAGAGCTCCAGACACCTGCCCCAGAGCAACCACGGTAAGTGGCAGCGCTGAGATCGGATTCCCCGCGGCCTGGCCCCAGCCCATGTGCAGCAACGGAGCGCCCCAGTTCGTTAGTCCTCAAAACCCAACAAGAGCAAATATGATTTCGAGGGAAGACAGGAGAGGCGGCCAAAAGGAAATCGGGGTGCAAGAAACAGGGATGAGCAATAAACTGGAGAAGGAGAGGCGCATTGCTGTCTTCCCCTTGTGGGGGGTCCCGGGGCTCCCATAACTTGGAGCCACCAGGAGCAGCATGCGTTCTGCCGAGAGAGAGAGAGAGAGAGAGAGAGAGAGAGAGAGAGAGAGACACAGACACACACACCCCGGGCACCAGGCTCAGCACTCAGCTCCCCTAGCTCTCTGACCTGGGGCAAATAACTCTTTCTTTTTTATCATGGTAAAATACACAGAACATAAAATTTACCTGTTTTTTTTTTTTCTATTTTAAAGTGTACAGTTGAGCAGGATTAACCATGGCCATTTCCAGAACTTTCCATCATCGCAAACAGAGACTCTGTACCCAGCAAACAGTGGCGCCCCGGCCGCCCCCAGCTCCATCACCCCTGTTCTACTTTCTACTGCTGTGAACTGGACTAGTCTGCGTAGCTCGCGTAGGTGCGATTCCGCAGTGTTTGCCCTCTTGCGCCTGGTTCCTGCCGCTTAGCATGCTGTCTTCCGGGTTCCTCCCCCTTGCGCATGTATCAGAATCCCATCCCATTACGGTTAGGCAGTGTGTGCCTCTACCACAGCCCGCGGACTCAGTCCTCTGCCGATGGGCTGTTTCCACCTCTGGCCTGTTGTGAACACAGCTGCGGGGAACGACGCACAGGAATCAGCCTGAGACCCTCCTTCCACCTTTCTGAAGTCTCCACCTTGGAGCGGAGCTGCCGGGTCACATGGCAATTCTGTGTTTAACATTTGGAGGAGCCGCCAGACTCATTTTATTTGAAAACATATTTTTTTTGTTCGTTCAGGATCCTGGGCATAAATAAGCTTCCTAATTATTTCCCTGGACCAACAAGCAGATTTTTCCAGCTCCTTCCCCAGGGAGCATCAGCCCTCGCCGTGTGTCCTTAGTCCGGGGCTCAGCTCTGCCCCCTTCCCGGGGGTCTGCAGAATGAAATGCAAGCACCTGCCCGTGGGTCCTTCCCCTCCTCACCTGGGCTTTGCAACAGCCTTTGACCCAGTGGACTCCTCTTCCTTCTCGAATCACTTTTCACATCTGTTTCCTTTACAGCTGCTCCCTCTCTACAGTATTAAGTTCTGTGGGACAGGGACAATTTTTCTCTTATTTTCTATTATATTCTCAAAGCATAATATGGTATCCAGCACATAGTAGGTACTCAAGAAACACTTGGTGAAGAAGAGAAGGTGCGATCTACTTCTATAGACCTTCTATACATTGTCTCATTGAATCTTTAAAACGCTCTATGAAGGGACGCTTAGCCCTACTTCACAGCCAAAAAAAAAAAAAAAAAAAAGGACCAGAGAGTTTAAATAACTTCCCCAAAGTTAGCATGGCTAGCAACATTTATTTTCTACCGGTAATCCAAGTGATAATGGCACAAGTGTGCGCCACCTTCACCGAAGGAAACCAGTTCTCAAGCGACCCCCCATTTATTCCTGAGGCCCTAAGAGGCTGCCCCTGCCCGTGGGTGCGCGCTGGCCCCTTCCTGCGCCCGAGCTTGAGGACCTGTGGCACGGCTGCCCTCCGGGCCCCTCAGCAAGGACCTTCTCATTGTCCCCCACAAAGCAGAGGCGAGGCAGTGACACTTAACAGAACTGTCCCGACGTGTGAGGATAATGAAAGCACTGACTAGAAAGTAAACTACAAACATCCTGGAGCTCACACCTGAACCCAGGGCTCCTCGTGGTGCTGCCCGGCCTCACTACCCTCCTAGCCCTTGGTCCCCCAATCAGCCGGGCAGCTCAGCACCACCATCGAGGCTGAGGCCCTCCCCCCATCTTAGTTTGTTCCAGTGGCCATAATAAAGTACCACAGACGGGGTGGCTTAACCGAAGCTGATTCTCTCACATTCCTGGAGGCTGAAAGTCTGAGATCCGGGGTCACCAGGGCAGGTTTCTTCTGAGGCCTCTCTCTTGTAGAGAGATGGCCGCCTTCTCCCCGTGTCCTTGCAGTCTTCCCTCTCTGCGTGTGTCTGGGCACAATCTCTTCTTATGAGGACACATCATATCGGGTTAGAGCCCCTTCTCTCGACTTCATTTTAACATAATGGACTTTTTAGAGCCCGTATCTCCAGATACAGTCACATTCCAAGCTACTGGTGTTAGGGCTTTAACATACGAATGGGGGAGGGCCAGACACAACTCAGCCCAACACAACTCAGCCAGGAGTGCACTTCCCCACTTTGTAGGAGGGCACCATTCTGCCCCCAGCTGCACTAATCTCGACGACCTCCTCCAAAGATGACTGCAAACAGAACAATTCATCTCAGTTCCTCCTATCAAAGTGGGGAAAATGCTCAAGGCACACGGTTATGTATAAAAGAAAGCCTGTGTCTGGTGGGGACGATGAGCTAAAGGTGCCCACTGAGCTGTAAAGCTGTAAGGTCTTCTACTCCCAACGTGTTTCCGCAGAATACGAGTTATGAGATGATGTAGAAACGGGGGCAGGTCGAGGTGGGATGCTAAAAATGGAAATCCACGCTCAGCCCAGAATTCTGCTCATCCTAGAATCTAAGCCCCTGCGTTTAATCCCATGAATGAAGCCGCTGCCTCTCCTGAAGGCGCGAATACCTTGCTTCACACGTATCAATGCAGGACCACAAAGCACGGCTTTCTTCCTCTCCTGGAACCATAAATCAAGGTCTGTTCTCCACTCATCTGCTCGCCGGCTCTTGGCAGCCTTCTCTGGACCTCGGGGCTCTTTGAGTACTTACAGTCTTTGTTCAAATAAGCAGCCTCCTGATGGCTGGCCCAGATGTGAGGCCCACATCTGGAAACGATCCCTTGTCTTGGCCCTGACGTTCAGGTCTGGGAGACGTGTGTGTGTCAGGTACACCCACACCCTGCCTGGGGATCCACACACAAAGCCCTGGGCAGGACAGAGGTCTTGGAGGCTGGCAGCTTGGATTGGAAACAGTGTGTTGGGTTAAATCCCAGTGGGCAGTCACTTGGAAAATTCTGGGACCTGCCAACACAGGGGTACTCCTATCCCATCATCCTTCCTTGGTTTTCTTAGCAGGGCCCCCAGTGCCAGGCCTGCCGCAAGCATCT
This sequence comes from Procyon lotor, assembly GCA_028646535.1. Classification (NCBI taxonomy): domain Eukaryota; kingdom Metazoa; phylum Chordata; class Mammalia; order Carnivora; family Procyonidae; genus Procyon; species Procyon lotor. The sequence continues at coordinate 7,572,634 of CM053616.1, read as the reverse complement.
AGCATGCAACCCACGGAACTTGTTGTATCTTGCTGATGCCCCCATTTTGGTCCATGGATGGGAAATGGTTTTCCAAGCTTGGGACCCAGTCTCCTAGTTTGGGGATTTATACCTGAGATTTGCGGTGCAGGCATGAGGGTGAGTTCAGGGGGCTCCTATTCTTAAAGAAAATGCTGTGCTATGATGCCAAAAACATCGCATGACGCACTTTGGACCAACAGAAGGAAAGAAATGCTCTTCACCATTTCTAAGGAACAGCAAACACCAAAGAGTGGTTTGTGTGCAGGAAGGAGGGGGTATTTCTCCAGAGTTTGTCTGAGCTAGTGCTTAGACCGGGCACTTGGGCTGGTCCCCACTGACAGATTTAGGGGGTCTGACTGATCCTATGAGCTAAGAAGGATCCTCACGGATGTGCCTGCCTGACCTCACCACCTTCTTCTTCTCCTTCTCCTTCTTTTTACCTTGAATGATTTTAAAATTTCTCAAGTAGAAAGAATTTAAAGGAGCACCTGGGTGGCTCAGTGGGTTAAGGCCTCTGCCTACGGCTCAGGTCATGATCTCATGACCTGAGAGCGGTCCTGGGATCGAGCCCCGCATCGGGCTCTTTGCTCAGCGGGGAGCCTGCTTTCCCCCCTCTCTCTCTCTGCCTGCCTCTCTGCCCACTTGTGATTTCTCTCTCTGTCAAATAAATAAAATCTTAAAAAAAAAAAAAAAAGAAAGAATTTAAAAATACAGATAAAACAAAAAATATTCCTCAAATTCCAACAACAGGAATAACCACTGTTAACACTTCGGTTTATATATGCCAATCCATTTCTCCTACATATGTAGAAATACTTCCAAAATAATGAAAGGCAACTGTATAACACCATACCGTAACACCACTCTATAACCTAATTTCTATTAACTATCTCATATTTCCGTATCAAAAATATACAACGTCTGTGGTCTTCGCAGCAGTATTGCAGCTCAGGAGAGGGCTAAAAACCTGAGAAGGCATTTTTAGTTGTTACAGTAATAGGGGGTCAGAGGAAGGGTTGGGAGATACATAATGAGCGCTTAGAAGGGAAGAGACCAGGAAATTGGATTTTCTACAATGCTTAGTCCAGCTCAAATTTGGAACGTCCTGATGGATATTCATGAAGGAGGGGGGGGGGAAATAATGATTTCAGCTCAAGACCTAACTCCATTTGACATACAAACACAAAGCTTTTTGGCAGGATTTTAGTATACCCTGAATTTTATAACAATGCAACTCATGAGTTTTGTTTTGTTTATCCTTTTGACTATGAATTGTCAACTCAACCATTTGGAAATCTCATCGGCGATGGCAAAGCCACCCGTAACATTTGAGTCACCTCTACAATCACCCAGATCTCTCTGTGTGTTAGTTATTGTTTTCACAGTCATTTTACATACCTGGGAATACACTTATTCAGACTTTTCTTCTCAAAAGTCAGATACAGAGTGTCTGTAAACATTTAATGGAACTCTGTCTTCTATTAAATCCCAACTTATTTAAATGCAGATTCCAGCATCTGGCTTCTTCATTATATCTTCAAATGTAGTTGGACCTAAAAATTTGCAAATTGAAACTATCATCTGTTGGCTCCACACACCTCTTCTGAGCCTGCTCTCCCCCCTGGGCTAGAAACTTCCAAGTTACATCTTCAGATTCCTTCCCATCTGGCTTCTCTGAGGGTCTACCAGTGGGAGGCACTGGGGGATGGAAGCGATCAGGGAGACGCTATTTCCCCCGTCTTCTGGGTTGTATGCTGTGCACGGTGGCACCCACAGTGGCCTTATGACCAGAGGCTCTGGGTGACATCATTTTCCCCTCTGTTTCTCCAGCTCTAGGGAACAGTGAGTCCCTGTAGTTTTTAATCCTGAATAAGCCTACCTTCCTCTGTATGCTCTTCCAGCCCTTTCCCAAACCTTAAAACCAATTCCCCAGAATAATTTACTTCTGTTTGAAATGCTTACAGTGGTTTGTTTTTCTGACTGGACACAAAAAGGATAAAAAACACTTAAGATTTTATTCTATTGGACTTATTTATATTATAGTCAGGCCATTGTATCCTTTTTAAAAAAAAAATTATGCACTTGGCAGTGAGAAGGTACAAACTTTCAGTTATAAAATAAAAAAGTTGTGGGGAGGTAGTGTACAGCATGGTGATTTTAGTTAGTAATACTGTATTGCTAAACTAATAATAATACTATATTGCATATTTGAAAGTTGCTAAGAAAATAGATCTGAAAAGTTCTCATCACAAGAGAAAAATTTGTTTTGAAAGTTTGATGAATATTATCAATTTGAATTGATGATTGATATCAATTTGATATCATTTGATATTCATCAAATGAATGAACATTTGATGAATGTTAAGTAGTTACTGTGGTGATCATTTTGCAATATATACAAATATCAAATCATTATGTTGTACACCTAGAACTAGTGTGTTAGATGTCAATTATTCTTCACTTAAAAGAATTATGCACTTGGGTCAATATATTACCTATGAATTCAGTTCTGGGTCAACAAAGGGGAGGTATTGCAAAATAGTTATTACTGTAAAACAGTGGTGTTGAAAGTATTGGCAAGGACGCGGAGAAAGGGGAAAGTTGGGCTTTGTTGTTGGGAGTATAGATTGGTACAGCCTTCATGGAAAACAGTATGGAAGTTCCTCAAAAAACTAAAAATCGATCTTACCATGTGCTTCAGCAATCCTACTTCTGGGTAAATACCCAAAGGAAATGAAATAGTGTCTATGAGATATCTGCACGCCTGTGTTCATTGCGGCATTAGAGAGAGTAGCCAAGGAATAGTAATACTGTATGCCCACCAATGGGTGAATGCATGAAGAAACTACGATCTACCTATAATGGAATATTATTCAGCCATAAAAATTAGAACTCAGAAATGCTGGGAGAGGAAAGGAGGTCTGGCAGCTGGGGGTCGGGTGAGGTGGGGAGAAGCCGGGCTTTGGGTGGACGTTTGGATAGGAGGTGGAGAAGTTCCTGGTGACCGCAGCTAATAATACTGCACTGGATATTTTAACTGTGCTAAGAGAGTGGGTTGCAAGTGTGCTCCCCACACCAACGGAATGGTAACCGGCGAGGTAATAAACGTGAATTAGCTTCACGTGGTAACCGTTTTTACAACGTGTAGCCTATTACACTAGCACACGGTACTACACGGACATGCATTTTTTTTTCTTTTTTTGTCAGTGAGACCTCAGGGAAGCCGGCAAGGATTTGTCTGACAAAGTGTTGAGCCTGAGAGAGCTGAAAACAACTCGTCTGTGTCACCAGCGGTAGTTTTCCACATCCCATCAATTCCCCTATTTGACACGGAGAACTCAGCCTTTTCAGGACGCCGACGCACTTCAGTGAATCTCCTGGTACTTACGGCTCTCAGTGCATTGCAAAGCCTCGGGTGACTGCGCCTAACAGAGCTCAGTTCTGCGGCAGTCTCTCCTCCTTCCCGGACGTGCGTTTTCGTAAAGAAAAGACCAACAAAGGCAGCGCTGGGGAACGCACGGCCGCAGCCCGGGAGGCGAGGGCGCAGGCGGCCTCGAGGGCGGGGCCGCGCGCCAGGAGCGCGCATCGGGCGCGTCCACGCCGCTCTGCCCGAGACGCCGTCACCCGGAGCCCCGCCCCCGCCCGGAGCCCCGCCCGCGCTCTGCGCAGACGCGGTGCGCACCAGCGCCGGCGGGGTGAGGGCCACCACCGCCTCTCCGCGGTGGTCCCAGAAGGTTCGTCGGTCCGAGCGTGCCGAAGCTGAGGCAGGGAGCAAACGCAGAAACCACACTCCAGCCCTTGCTCGATCGGTGCCTCGAGGCCAAGATCGTCTCTGAGCAAGGGATTTTGCTTTGGCTCCTAGGGTTCTGAAGATACGGGTCTTCCAAAGGGAGTTACCATTTTTGAAAGGGCTTCATAGAGTCCCTCCAGAGACGCATAAATCTGACAGCTTTCATCACAAGCCTGAGAGACACATCTACTCGACTCTTCATCTTCCCACCATATTTCATGATTTCCCCCCGAAATGTTGTGAAATCCTTGGCTTCCCCGTCCCATTCACCCACCCGATCCAGCCACTCATCAAGTTGAGTGGTTTGGGCAGATAGGGGCTTTGTAGACGTTGTCGCTCTCTCCATCCTGAAATCACCTTGCTAATTCTAATTCATCCCAGGATTTACTACAAGAGCACTCATTGGCTTCCTATTCTAGCTGGAGTAAGCGTTCTCAAAATCAAATGAGAGCATACGGACACTGACGACCCTCAGGGCTTCCTAGTTTTAAGATAAAGTTCAAAGCCCTTAGTAAGTCTCAACTAGCCCCCATTCCTTAAGTCTATAATTATATCATCATTTCTATAGCCTTCTCCACACTCTACCCATCCACAGACACATGATTCCAATTGATTGATAATAACATTAACATCTAATTTGTGGGGAAAAGGCTAGTATTAAATAATAGGCAAGAATAGCATACAAATAGGGGTGCACATGGCTGGAATTTAAGCTTTCTATGTTTCTCAACAGGACCTCAAAGTTACTAAATTTTGTTGTGTATTCATGCTAACACTTGAGTAACGACCAAAGACCTATTGCACATAATTTCCAAACAAAAGGGAGAAGAGAGAAATGAAACAATAAAAAGAAGGAAAATATTTTTTTTAAACAGGCAGAAACCAAGAGGCCAGTAAAACATATAAATAGCACAGAGATCCAAATATATCAGTAATTACTATAAATATAAAAGGACTAAATACTCCAGTGAGTAGACAGATTATCAGACTGACAAAAAATAAAGTTCAACTATATGCTGTTTAAATATATATACTTAAATATTTACTTCTGTTTAAATATATACTTCTCTTTTTTTTAAAGATTTTATTTTTATTTATTTGACAGAGGAGAGAGATCAGTAGGCAGAGAGGCAGGCAGAGAGAGGGGGAAGCAGACTCCCTGCTGAGCAGAGAGCCTGATGCAGGGCTCAATCCCAGGACCTGAGATCATGACCTGAGCCGAAGGCAGAGTAACCTGCTGAGCCACCCAGGCGCCCCTAAATATATACTTCTTAAACATAAGAGTAAGGAAGATTAAAAGTCAAAGGATAAAAAAAATCACATACCAAGAAAAATAATTGACCAAAAGATAAATCAAGTAGTAATATTAACATCAGACTAAGTATACTTTAAGATGGAAAGCATTACTAGAGATGAAGGTCATAACATAATGAATGGTAAAAAGTCCAATTTTTCAGAAATATGTAACAATTATAAATTTAAATGCAACTAACAACAGAACCTCAAATATCTATATATAACAAAAATCAACGGCTCTATGGGAGATATTGCTAAATTCACCATCTCTCTGGGAAATTTTAACACACCTATTTGGTAAATATTTTAAAGGACTGACATACAGACCATAATCTTAAATACAAATTAGAAAGAAAAAAGATAACTAAAAACCCCATGGGTTTGGAAACATATATATAAAACACTTAAAAATTGTTCACATACTAAAAACAAAATTAAAATTGAAGTTAGAAAATATTCAGAACTAAACAGTAACTAAACATTATATATCAAAATGTGTCAATGCAGCTACCGGTGGTACTTAAAGAAGAGTTTTATAGCCTTGGATGTTTATATTAGAAAAAAACAAGATCTAAAACTTAATAAACCAAAGAGCCAACTTTACAATAAAAAAAAATAGCAGCATAAGCCCAAAGAAAGAAGAAAGATAATAAAGGGGAAGGCAGAAATTAATGAAGTATATATTATATAAATATATATTAGAGAGGATCAAGAAAACCAAAAGTTGTTTTGTAGGGTGGATATAGCACTTTTAACCAAAAAAAAAAAAAGAAACTCAAATAGTAATAGAAATTTTAAAAAGATTATAACAATAGGAATTTCAGTGGTGCTGCAGAGGTTAAACAGATCACCAGAGGATATTATTAGCAACAGTGAGTGGTCTCGTTGCCAGTTAGTGACCTTGGATCAGTCCATTCCTTTTTTTTAAAGGAAGGTTTCTGTGATTTAAAAAAAATTTTATTTTATTTTATTTATTTTAGATTTTATATATTTATTTGGGAGAGAGAGGAGAGAGCACAAGCAAGGGGAGTGGCAGAAGGAGACGCAGGCTCCCGGCTGAGCAGAGACCAGCCCCCTACTCCCCAACCCCAGCCCCCACCACCTCCAGCCCCCAGCCCCCCATTCTCCCCCCACTGCCCCACCCCCCCATGAAGAGCTCGATTCCAGGACCCTGGGATCATGACCTGAGCCAAAGACAGATGCTTAACCTATCAGTAGGTTAAGCCAGTCAGGCGCCCCAGTCCATTTCTTTGCCAATAAACTATTTGAATTGGCCCCTCTCAACTAGTCTGTAAAGCAGTGCTTCTCACAAGTGAATGGGAATTTTGTTAAAATGCAGATTCTGAGTCAGTAGGTCTGAGAATCTGCTTTGCTAATAAGCCCCCTAAATCATGTGCACGTGTTGGTCTGTATTTGAGCAGGAAGGCCGTAAGGCATTATCATCCTATACACTGGTATTACTGTCTTTTTCGAGCAATTCTTTCTTTTTTTTTTTAAGATTTTATTTATTTATTTGACAGAGAGAGAGGGAGAGAGAGAGAGATCGCAGGCAGGCAGAGAGAGGGGGAAGCAGACTCCCTGCAGAGCAGAGAGCCCGATGCGGGGCTCGATCCCAGGACCCTGAGATCATGACCTGAGCCGGAGGCAGAGGCTTTAACCCGCTGAGTCTCCCAGGTGCCCTTTTTTGAGCAATTCTATCGTGCATTCGGTGCTACCTTTCTTTCAAGACTCACTCCCAAACTCCCAAATCCTTCCCCTGCCACCCAGATAGAGTAAGGCTCACATTCATCAGAGTCAGAACCTTAGATAACTTTTAAAGAAGGAGGAGAAAAACAAAACAAGCCCAGTACCCTCTAATTTTATTACAAGTTGCAGCTAAAAGGACATCGTTCCTAAAAGAGGACACCTGCAGTTAAGCCCCCTTTTGCTTTTTGTTTTGTTCTGTTTAGATGAACCCATTTATTCTGTATTATGGGAAATGGGCGAATTGAAAGTGCTATACAGACATAATGCCTGCCAATAATCTACTTGTAATGACACAGGATTGTATAATGCTTTCGTTGACAATAAACACCGCGAACATTTCTCTTTTAATTATATAAGTGGATCTCTGTTTGTCTTCATACAGCGTTTCAGAGGCTTATCTTAATTATCCCAATATCATTCACAGTTGAATAAAAAGTCAGTTTGATGTGCAATGTGGGAGGGAAAAAAAAAAGTCTCCTACATAATGCCTTCTAAAGCATGAACTTTAACTTCAAATTCCCTTTGTGTAAGTCAAGGAGAAATTGATGGAGTCATTTTGCTTGAGTACACACAATGAGAATTTTCTTTTACCTGCAGTTTCTAACAATAATAAGGGTTGTCATCTTTAATATTTAAGCCCAAGGCTGGAGGGGAAAAGGTATTTATGCACACGTCTGTACAACCTGGCAAAGATTCATTTTCTGTTCCCACATCCCTAGAACCAAGCAGAAAAATAAAACGGGTTGCTCTGGCATATCCTAGAAAATGTGTACGAGTTTTAATAAAGCATGACATTGTCACTGGTGTCATCGCCACCCTGGGTGTCCCTCTTTCTGTTGCTGCTGGCTCTTTCCTCAGTGTCCTCACTCCGGCCTCAGGCCAGGGCTGAATGAGCAGGAGATGTGACAGAGCTCAGGACTGTCACTGGAGCATTACAAGTTACGGGCCTGCAGGAGTGTCCAGAACTCATGCCATGGTCAGTCCCCTTCTCATTAGCTGCCCCTCAAAGCAAAACTCGCTCTAGACCCGAGTAGGCCATTTACAAATCCCAAGCACTCAAGGTAAGCAGTTACACATGATCCTAAGACACCAAGCACTAGATAATCTGAGTGAAAGACCCAAGGCTTAGACCACAAAGCCCCTAGCCACTGAGAGCCCAGTTTTGTGGTGACCTCCTCCTTGGGGGTAGAACCCCAGCTGAGACATTTGTGATGAAGGCCTGGGTAAGTGGGAAACTGGTTTCCACGCAGGCAAATCATTTCCCAAGGCTCCAGAAACCTACTATAGCTTCTAGGCCTCTCAATAAGCTTTCCCAAGGAAGTCTAACCTAATATCTAATTACAGACTTTTGGGGCGTGTAGGTGGCTCAGTGGGTTAAAGACTCTGCCTTCGGCTCAGGTCATGATCTCAGGGTCCCGAGATCAAGCCCCGCATCGGGCTCTCGCTCAGCAGGGAGCCTGCTTCCCTCTCTCTCTCTGCCTGCCTCTCTGCCTACTTGTGATCTCTCTCTGTGTCAAATAAGTAAATAAAATATTTTTTAAAAAAACAGACTTTTTTCCATATCTGGTTCAAGAATTGTGACCCAGAAAAATGGTCACGTGAAGGTATTTCCTCATGAGATTCCCCCTGGTTATTCATGAGGGAGGATTGCTCCTAACCTTCCAGTGAGCACCCTGGGCCCAGGCAAGACCCAGGATTGGCTCCTCCATTCATCCCGAGTGTTGCAGACTCCAAGCTCAGGGGCTCCCCACTCCACTACACTGCCCATCTTGCAATGATGTAACAAGGCAACTCAGAGATGGATTTGTCCCTTGCAAGAGCCAGTAAGCTCCAGACAAAGGCACAAAGTCATACTGTCTGATCACACCTAGGAATAAGCCTGTTCTTCCCCAGAGGTATGGTCTTTGTGTGTTAAATAATCTAGTCACTGAAGCCTTTTAAACAGAATCATTTCTTATTCTTTTCAAGGTCCGTGAGAGGGGAGAAGCTGTCTCTCTTGCTCACAGCCAAATCCTGTGACCAGATAATTCCTGGCACATAGTTTGTGCTCAACAAGTATCTGTGACTCTTTGCTTCACAATTACCTGTTGAAAGAATTCATTACTGCATGAATAAACAAGAGTTTGTGGAGGAACAGGAAGGTCAGCCGTGAGGTCATCCAAAAGATCTGGGTTATGACATAAGCCTAATTCTAGGACACCCATCAGTGGAGAGAAGGGACAGCCTAGTTAATACGGTAAATCTTTAGGCACGGAATTGTTTACTAGTGTATTAAATTAGAAAGCAGAATTATGAAAATACGTATCAGAGCCAATTGTCCAGTATTTTTTAACCTCTTTCTAGAAGCCTTCACTGAATAACCGTACATGTTATTAGTCAGTCCCTCAGTGTCTTAGCCTATTTAATTACTTATTCTTAGTCTACATATCCCTTCGTTATTTATCCACAAAACATTTTCTAGACACGAGGCATTGTAGTTACAAAGGGGAATTAGGCAAAAGCCTGCAGCCCAAAGAGTGCGTAATGGGTGCCCAGAAAATGAACCAGGTCACATGATAGACTTCTGGTCAAGGTGGTAGAAGGAGTACCTGTGAAATGAGTACAGGTTTCAATGAGTAAACCTCCCCCTGTGAAATGTGAATGTGAAACCTCCCCCTTCTAATGCTAAACAATATATTGCAGTACATATATTTAATATAACACAGACAGGGTAGAATATATCTATTTAAAATTATAATGCACAGTCATTGCATTAATTTCCTAGTGATGATACAACGTACCACAAACCGTGGGGCTTAACCAACAGATATTTACTTCTCACACTCCTTGAGGCTAGAAGTTCAAGATTAAGGTGTCGGCAGGGTTAGTTTCTTCTGAGGAACCACCATGAAATCCTAGACCTTCCAATCAGCCTTTTAGAGCTCTGAATACTGGACACCCACAGATGCTCAAACACACAAGGAGAACCTGTAATGTGAAGAAGGCCCAAGTAAACAACCACAAAAATGAAACCAGAGGAAATGGAACTAATCAGAGAAGAGGGAACATTTAAAAATAGCCCCAAACAATATTTTTAGAAGCAAGAAAACACTGCAGCTTTAAAACAAGGGTAAAGCACTGTAATCTGCTAATAATTAGGGGTTAAGAATGAACTCTTGGAAATTTAAAACACAGAATGCAGCCAAAATGAAAATATTCAACAGGGGGTTTGGTAGGTAACATTGAATAAATTCACACAAATGCTAAACGGGGAAATATGAGAGAAAAGAGAAGAGGCATGGAAGGTTATTCCAGAAGGCCCAACATCTGACTAAAAGGAGTTTCAGAATGAGAGAACAGAGAAGATGGACAGGAAAAAGTCACTGAGCATTTTGTAGAACTGGGACGCAGACTGCAGGAGCTGACCAAGTAACCAGCACAACAAAGATCCACACCAGGTATGTTGTTACCGACAACAGAGATAAAGGGCTGTTCCCAAAAATTCTTCAAGGAGAAAAAAAAAAATAGCTTGGCATCAGGCTTCTCATCATTGGAGGCTGATGAGGGGGATGTCAGTGCCTTCCAAGTCCTGAGAGAGACAGATTCCATCTAGAACTTGGCTCCCTGTTAACGTCACTCAGATGTGAGGCAAAACAGATTTCCAGGCATGCGACGGAACTCCGAATCTCTACCCTCCATTTATTCTGTCACAGGAAGTGGGTGCACTTTGTGCTCTGGAAAGATGGAGGAGTAAACCAAGGAAGACAAAGGTGTGAGATCCAGGAAAGGGTGGGTGTCACCCGGGAGAAGTATGAAGAGACATTTCAGAGAGACAGGAGAGCAGTAGGGCCAACCTGAAACAGGAAGGCGGAGAATTCAGGGGGACGAGACTGAGAAAGGGCGATTCCCCAGAATACCCGAGATGGTGGGTCAGTCACTAGAGCAAGATAAAAGACAGATGGATGACAGAACCGATGGAGGGTCTGAGACCAAAGGAGTAATTCCCACATCGCCTGAATTGTGTGATTTAATTTAAAATAGTGATCCATCATAGCAAATAATAGATACCATCTAAAATGGATAAATCAAGGACAGGCAGGTACGGTTATTACATAGTAATGTGAAAGCAATTGCCAGAGGCAAGGGCTGAGAGAGTTCAAAGCGGTCGCCTCCAGGCAGCAGAGCTAGTGTGCAAGAAGGGGCGAGAAGGGGTTAAGGATTGCTGTGATTTATTCCCAACCTTTGGGAATGATTGGATTTTTAGTTCTGTGTAATGTGACTTTGCTAACACATTTAAAACTACAAAGGAACAAGCCCGGAGGGGTTAAGTGCTACAAGAGGGGGGCGGGGGAAGAAGCCCGAGCCTTGAGCGGTGCCTCAGAGGGGAAACACTCCCCGAAGAGGTTGGTCAAGATAACGTGATGCTGGAATCGAAAGCCTGTTTCACTCCTCTATTCACCCGCCAGGCTCCGGACCGTATTCTAAGCTCTGCGTCTGTCTCAATGAGTAACACACCTCGCAGCTGACAGCTACTCTCTCCAGCTGCCCATGAATGAGGGAGGCTCCTGTCCCCCCTGACATCCCCACATAGCACTTTGAATGATCCTGTGCTGAGACGGCCAGTAAATAAATCCTGGTTACGAGAGATAATGAACAAACGAAACATGTAACCCGGACAGTCCACAGCCATGTGAACAGGCAACTGGTTGTGAGGATAAAGAGCAATTTCTGGATGCGAAGTATAAAGAAATTTCTCTTCTAATCAAAGAGCAATGAGTTGAGAGAAAATTGAGAAACCCAACATCCCAAACAGAAAGTTCCCAGATCTCCCCTTAGCTCTGTAACTGTATGGCTTTAGCTGTCAGTTCATTTCTCAATATTACAAAAGTCTCATCCAGGGGCCCCTGGGTGGCTCAGCTGGTTAAGCGTCTGCCTTCCGCTCAGGTCATGATCCCAGGGTTCTGGGATCGAGCCCTACGTCAGGCTCCCTGTTCAGCGGGGAGCCTGCTTCTCCCTCTCCCACTCCCCCTGCTTGTGGGCTCTCCCTCTCTCTCTCTGTCAATTAAATAAATAAAATCTTTATTAAAAAAAAAAAAGCGCCTCATCCATAAAACGAGAATGATACTAATGCCTCACAGCATTGTTACAGGAACAAAGGAGAGAGCACTCTGTAAACCGTAGAGCCCAATAAACATTTTAATTATTTTATCCTTGGGATTAGACTCCCTATTACTTTAGAATGATGGGAATTTAGCACCTTGGATTTCATGGAATCCATCCCCTCATTTGATAGAACAGGAAACCGAGGATCAGGATGGGATAGCGGATTACCCAAGATCACACAGGCCGGCTATGTGGTGTGGAAACTGGAACTCATGTCTTTTATTCAGTGCTTCTTCCTGTTCAATCCCCTTTGGGTTCAGAGAGCTCAATACAGAGTCTCTGGGAAGTTCTGTGCTTAAAAAGTAAAATTTTGTCATTTAAAAGTGGAAAAAAGATCTAGTTGAGGATGAAGGAATTCAACATTTTGCGTATCGGAAAAGTCCTAAGCCCCAGTTAAGCAAGTTTAGCTCTTGAGTCCAAGAATATCTTCTCATTCCACGCGACGTGTGCTGTTGATCTCAAAGTGGGGTCTGTGAAGGGGGTTGTCACCAGGTGAAGCCCCATGACACCACCTGGTGACATCACCAGTGACTACCTGGGAGACGGTCCACAGAGCTTTCCGAGGGGTTGAACAGAGAAGAGGTGAGGCGATCAGCGAGTCGGTCGGTGGCCCCCAGGAATGCAGTTTGTCACAATGAAAGCAGAAAGAGGAAATCAACCACCGCCACAGCCGTCTGGGCTATTTTCCCACGGAGAGCAGCAAGTCCGCGTTAGCAAGCAATACCAACAGTTGCGTTAGCTCAAATTCCCATTCTGTTGGCTTTGTGATTTATTTTTGAATTGTAAATTTGTTTTTATGAATCTATGTGTGTGGGCTATGGAGTGACAATGGAGTTTTATATTTGTAAGTAACATTACTATAGAAACAGTGTAAGCCCACAATAGGGATCCACACCATATTTCCCTTTAAAAGGGGATCAAAGGTTGCCCAAGCTTAAAAACACTCAGCAGGCTGGGGCACGGGTCCCACGTGGCCCCCAGAGGCAGGCTGCTTCGTAACAGAAGCTCAGGGAACGGCGACAGAAAAACTGTCCCGTCCTCTATCAAGAAACCCGGGTCTCCTGGAACCGTGGATTTCAAAATTTTCTCTGGTAAGTTCACAGAATAACTCAAACCAAATAAAACTGTATTCCTTCTCACCCACTTTTCAGCTGGCATTCAAAGTGTTCATCGTAAGTTACAACAGTCACAAAAGATAAGTTTTCCAGTGTGTTGTAAACACTGACATTTGCAAAACAGATGGTTGCAGAACTCTTTTAAATATACAGGATGAAGTGTAAATATTAGAAGAGTCGAAAACCTCCATCATTCATTTAAAAAGGATGTGAACCACTCTTGTTTAACTCTTAGAACAGCTGCATCATTCCATTTTCTCCTCGAACCCACATTTCTGTTCTGCTCCCACTGAATTTTACCCCCATGTAATAACAGGTATAGCTCCAAGACAGAACTGATCAGTATTGTGCAACTCTGACACCGATCTAGGCGTGCACACTGGAATCTTCAACTCTTCAAATTTCTAGTGACAGTGAGTTATCCAACATTCCTTTTTATCTGGACTGACTTACTGCTGCAACTATTATTAGTTCACCTTTGATCAAAACACCATAAGTATATCTCGGATGTTGATTTTATAATTAGTACATACAAAAGTAGAATGTTCCTGGAACTGTCCCTTTTCAAGAGATGCATTCATCCACGGGTGAACATTACTGATCGCTGGAGTGAGCCAGTGTCCGGCTTCAATTCTATTCCCGGTTTTCATTCTTACTTGTGTAAGTTCTACGACTCCGGTAAATTAATAACAGGCATTTTGTACAGCAATGGCACTCTGTTCTTGAGCTCCTTCCAAGGGATATTTCAAAAATCACATACTAATCCATCTTCAAAAATTACTTTTATTAATCTGTCCCTTGACAGCTCAATCAGGTCCCCCTCCAATTTTATTAAAAGCTCCCCCCCCCAAAAGGCAAGAAACCATCTGATTAACAAAAAAAAAAAAATGTGTTATTCCATCATCAGAGTCATTTAGTTTCTCAATTTTGGGAAAATATAACCAAACAGGTTCGACTAAAGACTTAGTAAATGGGGATTAATTATACCCATTATTCTTTTACTTAGGCATTTTATTTAACCCAATATTACCGAGATTTTTAAAAATCTAAATACTGTTAATTTCGCTATGCCTTTACCAACAGAGCATTTTTGATAAAATGCTCTTGCCTCTTCAAGGGCTTTCAAGCTATTTATTTGGGATGTGGGTGCAACCATTGGCTCATTTAATTTACAAAGGATGACTGTCATAGAAATGAATCGACAAAGTCAGTCCTCGTTGTCCAATCAATCAGCCAAATTAGACTTCAGCTTTCTGTAACAAAGAATTTGCCTTCCTTCCTCAGTTCCAGGGACTGCGTTCAGATGTGTCTCTGGGATCATTTCTCACTTCGCAGAGAACAATGGAAAGCAAGCGTGGAGCTCTGTTCCCACTGCCCATTTCCCTACTTGTTCGCTTTTTGTCCAATGGCAAGTGCTATGCCAACAGTTCGGGGGTGAAAGAGGAGATCTCCTTAAAATAGTCCAAACACTTAATCTGGACTGAAACTCCCAGCTCGGCAGCTGTGCTTCCCTTGAACGGAAACATGCAGAGACAGCACGTTTAGGATTTCTGATTAAACAGTAATATGCCAGATTGCCCTTGGCTTGATGCGGCGCTCTAGTTTTCACATTCCGAGGCGCACGTGGAGAGTAAGGAGGAGGAAGGGCAGTTGGAAGGGGGAGACTGACCAAAGAGAGCTGGTGCTTCCTCCCGCCGGTCATTACCTCCCGCAGATTCCCAGGCAAGTTGGGGATTTGGGAATCCATTTGCCTTAACCCAGCTCTGCAGTGTCTATTGCTGTGGGAGCCCAAAGACTTCCAGGGCAAGTTACCAAGAGTTGGATTAATAAAAATGCACCCCAGATCCCCAACCTCCCTGGGAATCTTCCTGGTCCTGATTCACTGGAGAGAGTTTCGAACACCACGCTAGAGGTTAGGAAGTGGCCCTTCTGCCCATCCTCAGAAGTTTATGGATGAGGCCCAGGGGCTCCCGATTTCCTCTCCACGCCCCCCACCCAGACCCTCTCCAACCCCAGGCCCACGGCGGGGAACAATCAGGTACCAATGTGCCTTGGAAGGCGCATTACAACATCCCGAGAGGTACAAGTTAGGGCCAAATGATTAAAATACACTCTGATTCTGGGACACAAGAAGATTATTGAAACAGTACTGCAAATTTTAGTTCAGCCTAAACAAAGTCCAAAAAAATTATTTATTGGTCAAGGTTCTAATCCACACTGTGGAGAGAGCCCGTTAGATTCATACATCAGTGGTTTTGTACGAGGCATCAGAACCCCAGAAATCCAGAAAAGAGCACCCCAATAAAGTAACACAGGGAAGTCTTGGCTCAAGCCACCTTCCGCCGTCTTTGGAAACAAGACAGCAAATGACCATGAAACTTATCTCTCCTGGAGCAGGGGTTAGAGCACTTCTCCCAAAACCTTCCAAAACCAGGAAGGTTTTGCTGGAAGTTAATTTTGGAAGGAGCTAAAAAGGCCCAGGAGCGCCACAGGCACCCTCGAGGCGGCCGCTGAAGGGAGATCAGCTCGCCTAAACTGGCTTGGGGGACAGGGAAGCAGGAAACTGTAGGAGGCGAAAGAAAAGAATGTGCTTGTCAAGTTGCCGAGTCTCAGTTGCTTCTGAAATAGGTGGAAATTATAGCTCAAGTCCCTTCGCCATGGGAACATCTGGAATCTAAGCACTTCTGTGCATATTAAGAGGACTATTTATAGTTTTCTACGAATGTTAGGGGAGGCAATTATGTAAAATACTACTGTATTATTAGGTATCTGAAAAATACCAGGGTTGCAATAACTGCAAAGATCTAAAAGCAATTCCGACTTCCACGAGCTGTCTACCCTCGGTTGGAAAGTACCGGTTTATGTTCCCGAGGCAGCGACACCTCCCAGCAGCAGCTAAAGTCTCTGCTGACACTGATAAATGATGTCACCAGGCATGTCCGCCCTGCCTAAGTCATGTTGGTGCCGGTTCTACTCTCACACTGAGCCGAAGGCAAATGGGAGCCCGAGTCGCCTCTGGGATCATTTGGAAAATCTCCAACCTCCCCACCCCAACCCTCCCCCCAGCATAGAAAGATGGCTGCTCAGACTGAGAGGAAGAGACTGTGTACCCCACGGACCAGCTAACGGGGCTCCTGCTCCCTCAACACCACGCCTGCTGCCGAAGATCTCCTGAGGGTCGTCCGCAGCTTTCTGTCTTAGATATCTGCACCTCATCTTGGGCTCCAAAGCCTATTTTTTTTAATCAATTATTTGAGAGAGAAAGAGAGAGCCTGGGGGGTGGGGGTGGACAGAGAGAGGGAGACAAGCTGAGTCCCCGCTGAGCAGGGAGCCCGGTGTGGGGCGCAATCCCAGGACCCGGGGATCACAACCTGATCACAACCTGAGCTAAAGGCAGAGCTTAACTGCCTGAGCCCCCCAGGTGCCCCTCAGCCACACTTTCAATGCCTGGCTGTCAAAGGACATTTCTATCTTGGCAGAAAGTTCTATGGGACAGTGCATGTGAGATCTGACAGGAGGGGGAGTTCCATACTTCACAAATCAGAACACAAGAGCCATTCAGCTCCATTCAGTAATGGAGAAACGTTCATTACTGAAACGACCTACTAGGGTAGAGGGACAGTGACAAGGAGAGATCATTCCCCTGACGAGACACACCCATTGGCCAGGGAGGAGGGATGTCTATGGAGTGATAGTCTGGGAACATGAGATTTTCATGCAGCTTAAATATGTGTGCCAATGGCGGGGGGGGGGGGGGGGGGGGGGGGAGTCTCACCTGTGACGCCTTAGAGCCCCAGCCGGGCTCCTCTCCAGCGCCTCCTCTTGGAGTTTTCTACCTGATTTTATGGCCACTTTTCATCCGAATCCACTGGGGGATGGAAGGATTTGGCTTTTTTTGTTTCTTGGCCAGGAATCGCTTGATTCTGAAAGTCTCGCTAGACAACCGCAAAGGACAGTCAGCCACGAACACCAGGAAGGCGGTGAGAAGGAGCTTCAAAGCATATTTGGTGCCTGTTACCATCTGTGAGCCTGGGACAGCAACCTTGGAGGCACCACACCTGTGCAAAGCCACCAAGGTTTGGCTGTGTCACTCCTTCACTGGCTTTTAGACAAACTTCTGTTGTAGTGTCATCTCACAGTTGCCAGGAGCTGATGGGAGGGCAGGAGGAAAGTCAGGAAGAGGCCCGAGCCTGGGCAACAGGGCGACGACCCTGTTTCCGACCCTCGATGGCCCTTCACGTGCACTCGGTACTGGGAGACCCAGGGCTCTGGGCCTGACAGGTCTTTAGCTTCTGTAGGCCTTGATTTTACCTGTAACATCAGCACCAAGGGATTCCTGAGGTCATTCTTAACCCTGCGGCCCTTATGGGTGAGATCAAGCATATATTTGGCTCACGTGAGCAACATCTCTGCTGGGGAAGAGCTCCAACCTGCAGTACGCAGAAAGAAATCAAAAAGCCAGAAAGTGCAGGAACAAAGATGGACCTAAGTACACATCATGGTATTGTTTAAAATAGGAAAAAGTTGGAAACACTGGCTTGGTTAAATAAGTGATGGACCTCTCGTAAGATGGGGCAATATAAAAATTCATAATATACTATTAAGTAAAAAGAAGCAGGCTATAAATGGTACACACAGCATATTCCCATTTTTGGGAAAAAATGTATATAGTATATATATACACACATATATATGTATACACACACACATATACACACACACATACTATATACACACATTGTATACATACACACACTATACATATGTGTGTGTTTTAAAAGGAATTTTAGGGGCACCTGGGTGGCTCAGTCAGTTAAGTGATTGATTCTTGATTTCGGCTCAGGTCGGTGCTGAGCGTGGAATCTGCTTAAGATTCTCTCTCCTTCTCCCTCTGTGCCCCTCCTTTCTCTCTCTCTTTCTCTCTAAAATATATAAATACATACATACATATATAAATACATAAATACATAAAACTTAAAAGAATTTTTAAAACATTAAAATGTTGACAATGGTATTTCTTGGTTGTGAATGACTTCATAGTAATCTCCTTGCACTTATTTGTACTTCCCCTAACTTATTTTTTTAAGAGAGGGAGGGGGCTTAGGGGGCAGAGGGAGAGGGAGAGAGAGAGAGAATCCCCAGCAGAGGCCTGGTGGGAAGCCCAATGCGGGGCTCGATCTTATGACCCTGAGATCATGACCTGAGCTGAAATCAAGGGTCAGATGCTTGGGGCGCCTGGGTGGCTCAGTCGTTAAGCATCTGCCTTCGGCTCAGGTCATGATCCCCGGGTCCTGGGATCTAGCCCCGCATCGGGCTCCCTGCTCGGCAGGAAGCCTGCTTCTCCCGCTACCATTCCCTCTGCTTGTGTTCCCTCTCTCGCTGTGTTTCTCGCTGTCAAATAAATAAAATCTTTAAAAAAAATAAAAAAAGAGTCAGATGCTTAACTGACTGAGCCATCCAGGTGCCTCTCACCTAACTTTTTAAGTAAGAAAAGTAGCATTTAAAAAATATTTTATTTATTTATTTGAGAGAGAGAGAGAGAGAATGAGTGGGAGAGGGAGAGAATCCCAAGCAGACTCTGCACTGAGTGGGGACCTGGACTCGGGGCTCAATCCCATGACCCTGAGATCACGACCTGACCCAAAAGCAAGAGTCAGATGCTTAAGCACCCCAGAAAAATATCATTTTAATTAAAAAGTTACGCATGTAGGGCAAAAGAGTGGCTGAAATGAGGCAGCCAGGTCTGGGCCATCACAAACACATCTCCAAGTCCCCAATCTCTGGGAGTTCTGAGCAGTGAGAGTGGACACACCACATGAACACGATATCTGAGCCACCCAACTGAACAGATTCGCCTTGACGACACAGCCCTCATTGGATCAGCCTGTGGGGACCCCGGTCCTGCAGCCCTAAATCTACGTCTTACCAATCCCATGGAAATCCTTGGTGTCCAGGAGATTGAGAAAAACCAACCTGGACATTTTTCAGTGAGGTTTTTTGTTTGTTTGTTTGTTTTTTAAGTTTTTATTTATTTATTTGACAGAGAGATCACAAGTAGGCAGAGAGGCAGGTGGAGGGGGAAGCAGGCTCCCTGCTGAGCAGAGAGCCCGATGCAGGGCTCGATCCCAGGACCCTGAGATCATGACCTGAGCCGAAGGCAGAGGCTTTAACCCACGGACCCACCCAGGCGCCCCTCAGTGAGATTTTTAATAGAAAAACTTACGATATTACCTAGGTATGTTTTAGTTCTTCGTTTACCTGTTTATACCTAAAATAGATGCATTGCATATCTGACACGTACACAATGGTAATCTACTTTAAAACTGTGATCTTTTTCTCAGCAATCGCTAAACCATTACAAGTCTTAAGGACATTTTTATTTGTAATTGGTAAAAGTTTATAACTTTCCCAAAGTTCGCCCTGGTGCTTTGGTCATTGAATAACTGACGTTTAGTTAAATTTCCATACTCTATTGCATTTGACTAAGAACAAATGGTGTAGAGGGAAAAAATCCTGGGTCACAAAGCCTCTGTATTTTACACAGAAGATTCCCACTTACGATTCTATTGTTATCAATGGACAAAAACTAAGAAGGGAGTATAACAGCAACTGGTTGAGTGTTTTCTAGATGTTAGGTCTAGTACCTGTGTTTTCTCATTTGATGAAGTTGCTGAGAAGGCAGCTTACCCAGTAGAACTCACGTTATGCCCATTTTGTAGATGAGGAAATGGAGGTTAGTGAGCTGGGGGCTGAGAGTCAACAGAATGTAACTCGAGAACGGCAGCAGCAGTCTGTGGCCAGGGGTTCACGCTGGACACAGAGAAGCTGGGAGAACCCATGTAGGGCCACTTACCAGGAGCTCTCAACAAGATGTCAGCAGCCTACACTCCGGTTTGAAGGCCTCACTGCCAAAGTTAGAACAGACACGTGTATACATGTGTGTACATACAAACATATATTTTTATCTAGATACATGTACAAATTCAATACATATGTGCACCCCCTTCCTCCCCTTAAACCTGGGGGTGCTATTTCTAAATCGCTACCACTGTGGGTGTGTTGGTTTCCTGGATTTCTTCTCGTTGGGGTGGATGAGTGGCTGAGGCCGTTCCTGGTCTCTGATGTGTCTCTCCAGACACACTTAATGAGTGGGCATCTTTTTGCTTCCCTGGCTGCGTCTCTCACCCCTATTGTGGGACACGAACAGAGGACATCAACCGTGTGCAAAGGAGAGCTCCCTTCAGGTTCTTCAGCCCGCAGCCCGTCTCAGGCGCACACAGCTCCTGAGAGGAGACAAGATGGGGCAGGGTTTCCAGGGTACAGCTGGGCATGGGGAAGATTCCGACACACTCACAAATCAGAGCTGGAAGTTGGACCTTTGGAGCTTCATTTTCCGGACCCTTTGCTACTTCGTGAACATCTCCATTATAATCAAGACCAATTTTCTAGAACAAATCAGGACAACTTACAACTCTTGCAAACTTACCCCATCCCCCCATGCCCCCTGCCTTACTGTTGCTCAAGGAAGAGTTCCCTAGGACTTTTCGATAAGACTGTGACCCTTGATCTCCCAAGGAACGTGAGTGTGCAATCCCAAGGCGTCTTCTTCCCCCTTAGCCTCTGAAATACATAATGAACAACGGCTAGAAAGAAGTAATTAAATTTGAAAGTAAAACTGTAGAACCGTGAGAAGGGGGAAAAGAGGCCGTGGAGAAAGGCTGCCTAATAGTGAGATGGAAAAATGTGGTGTGGAAGGAGGGTTAGAGAGCTATTAGGAGACTGGCCATCAGAGCCGCAAATGGGCCACTGGCTGCAGATGGAGTGGAGTCGCGTCACCACAGCAGAAGGAACCAGAAACTACAAACTCAAAAAAAAAGCTCAGAGACGGCTTATGCGATTCAAGGTCACCTAGAACCATCCCGTCCTCTCCCGCATATCAGGTTCCATGTACCGGCCTCGTTTGTGGGATTCTTGTCTTCCTCTGTGAAAGAGGAACAAAAATCACAAAGGCCAAAGTAACTACACTTGCAATAAACTCCAGCCACCTATTCTTAAATGGATCTTCTTAAGTTCAAGACCCCATCTTATAAAAGCTTGACAAATAGTATCCTCACGCCACCCCTTCATTTTAACATCTGAAGGCGGCGCGGCCACTGGGTTAGTATTTTTGTAAATCAGAAATACGACTGAAGACGTTGAAAACATGGTCACATCCTCAACCAAACAGAAATGCAAATTAAAGATCTCAGAGAAACAGTCTTGGAAGAACGTCTTACAGAAACAGTGTTCGATAGTCAAAATTTCCCGAGGAACCTGAGGGCCAGGGTCCCGGGCTGGCCTTTCTTCCCAATGTCAGATAGAGCCCAGCTGAGGAAAAGGGGGCAGATTCTGCTGGATCCGGGGCTCAGAGAGACGGTGCCCTTCCTGTGCTGTCTCCTCTGTGTTCCAGAGAATCGAGAACATCTCCTTGAGCCAGAAACACAAGACCCGACTTCCTGCCTTCCAATCCTGGAGCTGGAACGTTCCCCTTTGGATACACAAACGAGAGATGACGAGGGCAGAGAGAAGGTGGGGGGCTTCTTTACGGTAGCCTAATGAATGAGTCTCCCAGTGAGAAGACGATTCCCCGGGAGAAAGTCACCTCAAGGGTCCCCCGGAATAGTAAATTCTGGCTTAGTGTATTAACCTATACCCCAGGGGCCTAAGGGAATTATGGAAACTGCCAGCTTTACTTTTACAAAGTGATTTACACCCAGGGGTATCATCTGTCTCAATATATTTGAAGCCTCTACAGAACAAACAAGTCCCTTCTAAGGTAATACAAAGCGAGGCGATTTCAATTATATAGTTATTTACCACCACTCTATTCAGCTTCCCTCAACACAAGCTTCTGGAATTTATGCTGTCACAGGAAGACTGCTTTCTCATGGAATATAATAAAGGGAAATCCAGTCAAAAAAGAACCTCTCTCCCTCTTCCCCTCTTCTTTTCTCTCCCTCCCGAGGCACAACCCTGAGAGGCTTTGAGATGGCTACGCTCTCAGACGCGGCCGGGGCCATTTACAAAGGACGTGAAGCTCTCGTGCCCACAAAGGACGGAACAAAGGATGTCTTGGTATCGACATGACTGCCCATCATCTCACTTTTCCCTGCCCGTCCTTTGGTTCTGCAATTCAATTCATAATGGAAAGGTGAACCTCAAGTTCAATTAGTAAGGCAATTCATTACCTTGCAACCAGAGACGGCAGCTCAAAACTGATTTTAAATAAGATCTGTCTTCTGCAACTTCATGGAGTGAGACTTCGGTTCACAAAACTCTTTTCCAATTTAATATTTATCGTGGGTCTTTCCCACAAGGGTATTTGCTAAAGTTGCTGCTGCCAGAAGTTAAAAATATAGTTCATGTAAAAGCAGTTTTATTTATACAACGAGAGAATATTTATGTCACTGTTATCGATTGAATGTTCAGCCCGTTTTCTTATCAGCAGAGCATCTCCCCAAGATGAAAAGTGGTGATAAGAAGCTGTGTGGACTGGAACATCCATCAGGTTTGACAGAGCGAGGCCTGCATTTAGGAGATGTGAGAAGTCTGGAAATGGCCGCCCAGACGGGACACATGTCCTCTGTGCGGCTGGTCATAACGAGAACTGATCAAATTCAAAACCGTAAGACACACTCGCACAGACTTACTCAGACCAGTTACCTCTCTTCCTGAAAGCGGTTCTTTAAGTCTAAAATGTCAACAAGGACTCTAGTCATTTCAGAGGTGCATTGAAAAAAGTCTTTTCCTCCCCGACCCTCCAGCTCTTCCTGAGACAACCTGGTACAAGCCCATGGCCGGCTTTGGGGCTGGAGGCTGCCTGGCTTCTCAGCCGGCAGGAGTGATGTCTGTTGAACTGATTTCCAAAATATAAGCAGCAGCTCAGTCCTTGGGTCTCCTGGCCGGGCACGAACGGCAGCGGATACAGGACTCCCGTCGTGTGAGGGAGGGGAGCCTGGGCAAGGTGGCCCATGACCCCTGGACCAAGGACAGAGGCTACATTTGCAACCCCACCGCCTCCAGTTCCTTAGCCATCTGTCTCAGTTTGAAATCTGGCTTGCAAACTCCTAGGAGGATTGGGTTTGGCAAAGAGCAGCTCTGGTTGGGTTGGGTTGGATTTTGGTCTTAGGAGAAGAGATTCCAGATTCCGTGAAAGATAAGCAATATTAGTTCACCCCCTCTGCAGTATCAGAGAAGTCTTATTTCTTATGGCCGAATTAAAAAAAAAAATCACAAGAGCTGATGATTGTTTTGAAAGATATGCTCGGCTTTCATTGCACAGAGAGGCAGTTAGAAAATACAGATTTGTACACCGTGTGGCTCAATTTTGTGTTTTATTTTTATTTTTATTTTTTTAAAGATTTTATTTATTTATTTGACAGAGAGAGAGAGATCACAAGTAGGCAGAGAGGCAGGCAGAGAGAGAGGGGGAAGCAGACTCCCCGCTGAGCAGAGAGCCCAATGCGGGGCTCGATCCCAGGACCCCGAGATCATGACCTCAGCCGAAGGCAGAGGCTTTAACCCACTGAGCCACCCAGGCGCCCCTCAATTTTGTGTTTTAAAAAGAAGTTGGTTACAGAGCAATCAAACTTAGCCCTGGGATAGCCAAACATTACCTGCCCTCCACACGATGCAGTAGGCACATGTTCATCACCTGTACACACTTCTGGCCCAAAATGTTTAACCTGCGTCTAGTCATCAGGGAATGGTCAAACACAGCGAGGATGTGGGAGGTTCTACGAGACAACGGGTGTGAATTAAAAAAAATCAAGTAATGGCAAACAGACAAAGAAGACAAAACGAAAAGCCAAAGGGGCTATTCTAAATTTTTTGAGACTATAAGAGACACGACAACCAAAGGAAATGTATGAACCATAGCTGTATGATGAAATTTTCTTAAAGTGATAAAAGACATTATTTATCTTATATATATATTTTTAAAGATATAGCTTTATTTATCATATATATATTCTTAAAGATTTATTTATATCAAACAGAAAGAAAGAGACAGCACAAGCAGGGGGAGAGGCAGAGGGAGAGAAGCGGATTCCGCTCTGAGCAGGGAGCCCCCCATACAATGCGCGGCGCGATGCAGGGCTCGATCTCATGACCCTGAGATCATGACCTGAGCCTAAACCGAAAAGAGTCAGCTGCTCAACGCACTGAGCCATCCAGGCACCCCTGAAAGATATTTTATAAGAGACTCTTGTGGTAGTTGACTATGACTGCACATCAGATATCAATAAGTTAATGTTAGTTTTCCTCAGCATGAGAGCAGCGTCTGGTACCGGAGGAGGTCCTTTGTGGTAGATGGCTGCTCAAGTATTCAGAGGTGAGTGTCATGATGTCTGAAACTTTCCAAAGCTTCTGCCAAAGCACACGTATATAAAAGAAGAAATCATATGCTGTCTACGGAAGAGGTAAGCCAGGCTGTAGTTTTCTTGAAGGATCGAGTATATTCTGAGGAATTCACCTGAGCTGGTTTTCACCTTTGCTCCCAGCAGCAGGGACAGAGCATGCTTGATGGTTTGATTCATACCTGGGAATGGATTTAAAGTTGCAGCTCTAGGGAACCAGGTACGCAAACTTAGGTGCCAGAAGTGAATCTGCGTCCCTCGGAAACAGGATTCTGCTAGAGGCTTTATGGACCATATGCTGCTGAGTCTTGTTTTAATGACTCAGTCTGAACGGAGAATCCGTCCTGTTTCAGAAGACTGGAGGAAGATGGGTTGTCAAAGTCAAACACCAACGTAGTGGATGCTAGGATGGCCTCTGGCTGCCGTGACCATTTCCGTTTGAAAAATATGGAGCATCCTCTCACTCTTTAGAGGATGGACTGGGAGCAGGAGGAAACCACTTCTTTTCAGAGTGGCTTTCCATTTCTCACACGTCCCAGGCACGTTTTGGATGCTGGAGCCTGACCGTCCTTCCTACCCCTTCTGCACAGGCTACCGTGGGACTGCTGATCAACCCAGAGGAGAAGGGGCTGGGAGTGAGACCCAGTGAGACGTCGCAGTGTCAGTGGACCCACCAGCAATGACTCAGGACCACTACTGGATCTGAGACTGGGGAGAAAGGCACTGGGTTTACAGCCCTGAACAGTCATGGAACATCCTCAGTGGTTACAGAAGCGTTGGTCCAGAAGGAGACACACATGCTTTTGTTTAAGATGACTTAGTTGAGCCAGCTCCTAAAAATGATAATAATTTGATTGAAAACAAATAATCTCTAATCATGGTTGGTTTTGTGTTGTTTTTTTTTTTTTCTTTTTACAAATATTGGCGAAATTTCCGCACCAAACAGCATCTTTAAAACTTTTATTTCTTTAAGCAATTTGGTCCATTTTTTCCCAGAATTTCTCCAGTTTTTTCCCTCCCTTTCCGCCGCTCTCCTTTATTTTAATTTATTTTCATCCAATTATTCTGGCTTTGTGTTGGACCGTGAGGGCCAAGTTGGAAGAAACCAAAATGTCCAACAATAGGAGTTTAGTTGGAAACAACTCAAAATCTAACAATAGCAGACTGCTTAAATAAATTAGAAAAGGTGTTTCATATTATGCACAAAAACTTTTAAAATGCAAACTGGTAACTTGTAATACTCCATTTTTCCCAATTCTAAAATTTCATGAATGTATTCCCAGACAGGCAAAGCAGGTTAAAAATAAATTAGAAAAAAACAAAACAAAAAATACAACAAACCAGCATTTAAATCCTGAAAAGTTCCATGTAGGTTTTTTTTTTTCCTATGTAATTGTATTTGGTTTCAAATTATTGTTATTTTTATAAAATCAGCTAATATTCAACACATTAAAAGAGGTACAGTCAAGAAAAAAGTGTTTCTAGCCCTCCCGTGGCAGCCACTATTATTGTTTCCAAGGGGCTGATTTTTTGCTACTGAGTGGGGCCACTCGAATTTTTTGTCCATTCCTTCTTGTGGAAAAGCTGGGGGTTTGGGGGCAGAGCATCCAGGCAGTAAGGTCCTACAGGCAGCAAGAGACGTGGGGCTGAAAAAGTCAGGCTCAACTGACAGGTCTGGGTGTCTTTGGCCCAGAAATGAAAGGTGATGTCCCAAAAACAGCAAAGGAGACAATGGGGGAAAAAAGCCAAGATCTGGGTTCTGAGTCTTGATGAACAATGATAGGTAGGGTACTGGAAGAGGGAACTTAAAGGCAAGTTTTGGGGTGCAGGCAGGGAGTGGGGGGCCATACGGGGCTCAAAAGAAGGTAGAAATTATGTTAGCATGGCATGGGAAGCAAACTAATCCTTGGGTTTTTGTTTTTTTTTTTAAAGATTTTATTTATTTGACAGCGAGAAACACAGCGAGAGAGGGAACACAAGCAGAAGAAATGGTAGCGGGAGAAGCAGGCTTCCTGCCAAACAGGGAGCCCGATGTGGGGCTCGATCCCAGGACCCTGGGATCATGACCTGAGCCGAAGGCAGACGCCTAACGACTGAGCCACCCAGGCGCCCCTAATCCTTGGGTTTTCAAATTTATTTCAGTTTTTGCTTTCACAAATATTAATGAGTAAGCAGAATTAATGAAACAGGTAAGAGCTGATTTCCTGTGGTTGGGGGACTCAGAAGGACCTCCAGGGGCATCCCTGATCCCTGCTTCTTGCGGGAACTATTGGCTTCATTCTCTTGTTTGTTAAACTGTGAAAATGAGGTTTAGGGTTGGATATAATTTTACTCAAAAGAAATAAAAGGATCTAGGTGGGTCAGATTAGATCATCACTCAGGCGTCAACAAAGAGGTTCCATAATTTAATGGATCCTCTAATCTGCTCCTTCAGAATGGAGAACTCAGAGGTCTCTCACCTGACTGTCTCCCCATTATCCAAGCCAGCCCCTCCTCTTCCCTGAAGGACTCATTCAATGGCATCTCTTCACTGGCTTCCAGTTCAAAGTGGTGACTTCCTGCCCTGTGTCCCCTAGACCCAGGCCCCCTCACTTACTCTGTCCTGGCTCCAAATTCTCTTTCATTACACCTGAGCTTTCCAAGGGCTGGGGCTCTGTTTTATGATTCCAAACAGTACTGGGCACAAAGTAAGTGATTTATGTATTAAATTGGCTTGAAAACAAGCCTCCTGGGGGAGGAAGAGCAAATGAAGAGGGAAGGAAGGCGAGAAAATGTATCAGGGATAAGCAAGCAGGACAGAGAAAGAGATCTCCGTGGCAGATGGACATCGTGAGACACTAATCTACGTTTATCGTCACTTGGATCTTCCTCACCCTTATTCCCGGCAGGTAGTCACAGCAGGTAAGGAAGTGGGAACTCCTTCAAGACAGCCCCTTCTTGGCTACTGCTCTCCATGCAGAGCCTTGCTGGAAGTGGGCTTAGAAGTGGGATCTGTGTAGAAAAGGAGAGAGCCCTAGACTGAGAAGGGCAGAAGTTGCTGGGCTGCCCAAGTTGTGCTCTATCAGGACTCTTTCCACTGCAATTACAGACTCCGATCTAAAAAGGCTGACAGTTGAGAATTTAATGGCTCACGAAATTGTGGATGTAGCTTCAGGCATGGCTGAACTCTGTTGCTCAGAAGGACTTGGTGTCTTTGGATCTCTCTTATGGCTCATCTGCTCATGGAGCTGGCTTCACTTTCAGGCAGATTCCTTCGATGGAGGAGAATCCAAGGAAAAGTCTACAGTGCACCATGTTGAACCCTAGCAGACAGAAATTCCCATAGAGGAATCCCAGGGGCTGAATTCCAGTGCTTAGGATTGGCTGAAATCTTGGGGCAGGAGCTCAATCACTTATTAACCTCATATATTCCAGGGTGGGGAGGGTGGGTTTCCCAAAGAGAAATTGAAGTGCTGTTGCTGGAAGAAAGGGAAATCTATCAAGCAGGCAAAAATATCAGAGATCCACTGCCATATTGGGTAGAAGCTAACATCACCCAAGGAGCTGACAAAGCCTCAGAGGGGAAAGGCAGCAGGCCTTTGGAGGTTCAGAGACTCCCAACCTATGCGGAGATCCCTGAATTCCATCTGGCACAGGACCTAGACCAACTGGATACACATATGGAAAAAAATGAAC
>CM053616.1:7499874-7543953 GCA_028646535.1 Procyon lotor | reverse complement strand
CGATTCCTGCACATTCCAGGGGGCTCCTGCTACCCCCTGCCTCGGCCTCCTGCTCACCAGGCCCGGCTCGGATTTGCTGCCCATGGCCCAGGCCACCAGACTGGCAGGGCCGACCTCTGCCCTTACCCCTGGGGCTCTGTGGAGCTGTGGCCACACAGCAGAGGTGTCTCCCAACACCACCAAGGAGGGGAGGACACCCCATGTCTGACTGGGTAGGAAGCTCACTGGTTCTGGAGCCAAGTCTGTGGAAACAACGAGGATGGAGCTGGAAGAGGCAGCTCCAAAGATATTACTAGAAACCCAATAAAGGGGAGCCCACGTGCCTGGTAGGAATGGGGCGGGAGGGGCGGGTGGGGCGGGGAGGGGTGGGGGGGCCTCCCAGCCGACGCTCCTCTGACCCCTTCGTGGCATGGCCACACACACCGAGAGCCCACTGACCATTCCTGGGCACCCAGGCAGAGGATGGTGAGGTAAAGAACACAGAAGGTGGGCGAGCAGGTGGCCCCCCGAGCTCATTCCCAGGTCACGGTATTCTCCCGCATTTGCCCTTCGTTCAACAAGTCCAGGGTGGGCCTTGGGTCCCAGGCACCGAGCCTAGGGAAAGACAAGCCCTGCCCTCGGGGACTATAGGGGACTGATTGCTGGAGAATGAGGTGCGGGGGGTGGGGACAGAGGGAATCTGGGCTCCTCCACTTGGGAAGTGCTGGACCCGAGGCCTCAGGCTGGCCTGGGGCCCGTGGGGGCAGCATGGAGGGCCCAGGGCCACTTCTGGTCAACCAAGAGTGAGCGTGGCTTCTTGCCACATGTGGCCATCCCAGGGCTGTGCTGCCTTCCTTCTCCTGGGCCCTCCCCTCCAACTCTCCTGTTCATCCCGCTCGTCCTTGGGGTCTGCCCCACACCCCTTCTCCTCCAAGGAGCATTTCCGCCTTCAGCTTCTGGCAGCCTCCCCCTTCCCTGAATTTCTGCAGCCCTAAGTACTTATGGCATAAAATCAAGTGCTTGAAGAAATTGCTACATTTTTGTTTGTTTGTTTTTGATCAGAAACTACCTGGGCATAAGGCTTAGGTGTCCTACTTGGTTTTATCCCCAACAGGGCACAGCAGAGTCAGCGCACAACACCCATTCACTGGGTGATAAACACACTGCAGAGGAGATTCGCTCCCCTGCTGTGTCTGCCTCCCTCCCTCCCCGCTCTCAGCGGGGACAGCACACAGGCCCACAATGTGACCCAGGCTGGTCCCCTTTCTCAGCTTGCCCAGGAAAGCCTCTCTCGGGGGAGCCGCTCTGGAGGAGGGAAGCATTTTGCAGATGGAGGCCAAAATCAGGCTGTGAGCTCCTGGAGGAGGCGAAATTATAATTTGCATTTTTCTGCCGAGTGAGAACTCTGTAATTTAGGATTTCGCCTAATTGCTCTTTAGAGTTGCCGGGGACCATCTCCCTTCAGGCCGTCCTGAGCTGCTGGGAGAGGTGCACTCCGAATGGCTCTCCACCTCCATCCATCTGCGGCTCGATGGTGGGAGGACTCAGACGGGGAGCAGGTCAGCCCTGAGTTCTGCTTTTTTTCTTCTAGAATCCTGATTCGTTCGCCCCCTGGAGGAGAGGGAGCGAGCGGTGCCGATGGGTCGGGTTCGAGGAGTTGTGAGCACAGCTGTACAGGCGGTGTCTTTGGTCCGTGG
This sequence comes from Procyon lotor, assembly GCA_028646535.1. NCBI lineage: Eukaryota > Metazoa > Chordata > Mammalia > Carnivora > Procyonidae > Procyon > Procyon lotor. The sequence goes on along the minus strand of CM053616.1, from coordinate 7,542,277 downwards.
GGCTCCGATCTCAGCTCCGAGCAGCTGGTAGCCAGAAACCAGGGGACGGGGGACAGGACGCCAGAGGTGGGCACAGCTGCGTCCTCTCTACGGCTGGGCTCTCCTTGCGCTTTTTCTCGTTCCCACTGTGGACACTTATGGAAAGTTACCTACTTCCTTTGCAAAGTGATTTCTTGCGTGTTCCTAGGTGGTAGGAAGAATGAGAAGCCCCTGCCCAGGGTACCTGCGGAGGGATCGGGTGCCAACAGAACCCTGTGCTCCCGGGACCCCCATGCAGAATCGCCCCCCCCAAAACAAACCCACGACGTCTCCCTCTGTCTGAATTTGGGGTATCGCAGCAAATTTTTTTTTTTTTTAAATAAGGGCACATGAAGAGAAGAAGTTAGGCCATTGGTGCCGATTGTGGGCAAACACCTTGGCAGAGAGAAAACAACTGCACTTTCTATTCAGCTTTCCCAACTGGAACTCCGTGGGGTTGCAAGTGCAGGCCACTGATGTTAAAGCCACAGGCAGCGGAGGCCACGCTGAGCACACCGTGTTCTCCTGCTGTCCGAGCTCCTGGGCCATCGCGGGATTCGGAGCCCTTCCCATTGGGCCGAACCTTTCACACAGACCCGACCCGGAAAACCTAAGTTTTGAGAAGGGGAAGAAAGCACACCGGGCTTTGCTACAACATACCACGGGGTACACGCAGAAGAGCATGAGCGTGCACGCGTGGGTGGGTGTGCAAGGAGGCAGTGTGGACAGGAAGGGAGTTGTGCGTACTGCCAGCTCACTCGAGACTGCAAAGTCAGGACGACGGTTCCTACGGCCTGTTTGCCTTCTCGGGGCCAGTTGCCCTGCACACATGGTCTGACTGAAGCTCTCAAACAACTCTGTAAGGTGCCACCACCCTACTTTTAGAGACGAGGAAACAGACTCAGACAACGGATTCATTTGTCACCGGCTCGGGCTGCCTTCACACAGAACCACAAACTCCGTGGCTGCCCTGGACAATGTTTCCCCCTGCAGTCGCAGGGCCGGGAAGTCAGTGTGAGGGAGCCGCGGCGCCTCGAGATTCTGAACAGAATCCTTCCTTGTCTCTTCCTAGTTCCTCCCGGTGGTGGCTGCGGACCCCTGGGGTCCTCGGTTTGCAGCTTCGTCCCTCCAGGCTCTGTCTGTGGCTCCCCGATGGCCTGGAGTCTCCCCCTGCGTGTCCCGGTGTCTGTGTCCCCTCCTCTTCCCGTAAGAACCTGGCTCATATTGGATTCAGGACCCACCCTCCTCCCATAAGACCTAACCCCAACTAATTATACCTGCGTGACTCTATTTCCAAATAAGATCACATCCTGAGGTCAGGGTGGGGGGGTGGATTTTCGACGTATCTTTTTTTGCAGAACATAATTCAACCCACAGCACATACGCACAGTATCTCACCTCCAGGAACACGGCCAGCAGGTTCACAGAAACTGTGAATCAGCACCGACTCCTAAACCCTTTTTCTTTCCCGTACGCTCATTTATGCAACAGCATTCACTGATGCGTGTGAGATGCTCCAGTTTATTCTAGCTTTGTATTTTCTCACCCACAACCCGCTATGCAGCTCCAGTTACTGGTCCCTGTAGTGGGGAGGTAAGAAGGAAGATGGCGGTCAGGGCTGAGGAGCTGAGTCAGACTCAGGAATCACGTCTGCATCAGAGACCCAGTCAGGAAAACAGAAATTACAGTCAGTATCCTAGAGAAGCTTTAATACAGGAATTTGGTTATTCAAGTGTCAGAAGGACTAAGGAAAGAGTTAGTGAGAGGGAGTGAGAGCGACTAGTAATAGGAACAAAAAAGAGACTATGGTAGGACGTCACGTGGGCAATATGGCGGCCTAGGGCTTTGAAGAAACCTCCCTTATCTAACTTTACAAATGTATGGTTAAGGGAAAGGGAAAGAAAGGGAGACTGTTAAACCTTTGAAATGATGTCAGAGAAGACCAAGGCTGCCCTTCACGTCACAGGCATTTGCTATCCAGTGTTCTAGATCTTGGGTTTTAAGAGTTTATAGCTCTGGTAGCAGGGGGTAGAGCCAAAGACCACACAGCTGAAATGTCAGATCAGAGAAACCTACCCGAAGCCAGGACCTCTGACAAGTGCCACTCCTGACCTAAAAAAAACCCCACCAGACAGAACAATACGGATGCTTGCTTGTCTAAATCTTGGCTCCCAGTAACAGAAGACACAAAACAAAGTCTCCCATGGAAAGGCTCCCAAAAAAGTCCCCCAAGAAAGTTCCTAACCATAAGCCTACACTCATATGGTCCGTGGCCACAGTTCATAGTTTTCGAGCTCCCCACCCCCAATCTTAATCTCAAAATTGTAAGAGGATTCCAGGCTCACAGCATCCCAGGGGGCAGGCAGACGCAAACACGAAACCTCTCTTGAAGGAACACACTTCAGATCCAGGCTCACCACGGGTACAGTTCCAGGGAACATGAGCTCACAACAGAGATCAGCGAATACGGGAGGAAATAAGTCACCATACGTGAGAGACGACACAACCAGCAGCCACAGAATGAGTCACAAAGACGGCAGGTGTTACGATGATTAGAGACCTATGATGAAACTGGTGGGTTCCATGTGCTCACATAAATAAATGCATGTTAGATTATAGTAAACAGACCATGAACAATGACTCGGGCTTGTCTAGGAAGTGTTGATTGCAATGGGAAAATGGAAGTTGCCTGTGGAGACCCACTGTGTTCAGAGAAGTCTGACCTTCTCTAGAGGTTAGGTTGAGGACCAGGTGCAGGGCGGGGCATGAGGAGGTGTCCCTTTGGGGACACAGGCAAGTAGCCTTACTTCACCATAAGGTGTCTCCAAATGGACATAACTGGGGAGATGCTGAAAAGACAGAATGTGAAGAGAGAGTTCGGTGGGGGGAAGAAGGCATAACGTATCAGTATGTGGGGACCTTATGTGGGCAATAAGGTGGCCTCTCCAGAGAAGGAAGCGAGCCCAGTCCTTGCTCCCTGGCCGTGCCTGGTTTGTGGGGTACCCGATAAGGCTCACTCCTGGACCCTGGGGCTCCCGAACTCCCCCTGCCAATCAAGAATGAGATTAATTTTTCTGCCAAGGCCAGTAGAAGGGAGGTTTAGTCTCATGAGTTTATGGAATGAGATTCACATATACCGCACGGCACTAACAATCTCTATACTTCTGGGGAATTAAAAAAAAAAAAAAGCTTTTCCCCATTTATGCTTGTCTATTTGTATATATAGAAAAAGGGGGTGCTTGCCTCTCAGGAGGGAAATTCTAGGTCCCCTGTGAGCTGGCTACGAGAGCGGCAAGGCTTTCTTTTGTCTCTGGTATTTAGGGAATTGTGAAGCTGGTGGGAGGGCAAGGAATAGGAAGGAATTCGTAAGATGCTAGGAAGGTCGAAATACCAATTCACCTGCCAATTACAGGCTCTCAGGTCCTCCAAGCACTTGCCCTGCTTGGTTCCACGAGGGGATGGAAGAGACCATCTGAATATTCCATTTCATGTTGAGAAACAGAAGCAGAAATCAAGTAGCCTGGTCTCATTTCTTTAATGTTCGGTTCATTTAAGATGCTGGGGATACGTGATCCAATGTCAATGCCTTTGACGACCATTGTTAAGGAATCACCAGCAGAAGTAATTTCATCCCAGAGCTATTCTGTTTGGGCAGGATCTGTGGTTTAGCTATTGATTTTTTTTTTTTTTTTTTGTACTGCCTCTTCCTGGTTGAGAGAGCTCTCAGGTTATAGTTGGTAGCAGGAAATTCCTGCCCAGGAGAAAATAGGTTGGTTGCTTGGGAAAAGAAAGTTCCCCAAAATAAAAACCTTTGAGGTTTGTTTCTTTGCGTTTTATTAAGGCACTCCTAAGTAGGATTTTCATACTTCTTTTATGATAAGCTTGCTTTTCTTGATGGAAAGAATATTAGGAGAAAAAAAAGCGGGGGAAAAAGGGAAACAGTCACTTAAAAGGGAGTATTTGGGGGCACCTGGCTGGCTCAGTCTGTGGAGCACAGGACTCTTGATCTTGGGGGTCACGAGTCCGAGCCCCATGCTGGGCATAGAGCCCACATTAAAAAAAAAAAAAAAGAAAGACAGAAAAGGGAGTATTTTATCCATATTCTCACTTCCAATCGCTGAAGAGAGGAGATGTTGGTACATAGGCCTCCAAATTCACGCAGCTACTCTAACCTCTTGTCCTCTTTGAACAGCCAACGGAGGTAGAGTGAGAGGCTCTTCACTTATCTTTGAAGCCAGTGATTTATACTAAGAGCTGACTTTGGGAATTTCAGTGAAGTCCCGCGGAGCCTGATGGGAACCATCAGAAATAAATGTTTAACAGTCTCTTCCCACAAGGGGCACCGATGTGCTGAAAACAGGCATCCTCGGTGGGCAGGATTAAGTCAGAAGGGGCACCGCCTCCAGCCCGCAGGTGTGGTTAATAAATCTCCAGGCGCCTCAGAGCTACGACCTTGGGGATTCCCATCGCCCACCTAGACACTGATCTCCTGGAAATGAACTACGAACACAAGTTTAAATCTAAATATGTGTCACCCACATCGAATGCACTTTCTGTCCCGATACTAGTTCAAGTGGACCTACCGAGTTGCAGACCTGGCTCCACTGGCCCGGGCCTTTAGCCTAATCAAGAAATTTATGGGCAGACAAACTTGCTAGGGAGCCAGACGTCTTCTCTAAATCGAGACATCACAAGTCATTTAGCAGCTGATCTACAGTGTCCCTGAGCTTCCTCGAGGTCAATTAGAGGACCTTATCTATTTAGTTCAGCTTTATGACTTTAGCAAATGACTTGCTGGGGTTTTTTTCTTGCTTGCTTGCTTGCTCGCTCGCTTGCTTACCAGAACTAATAAAAACTTCATGGAGATTTAGAGACACCTAATGAAATCAGGAGCATTCGATTCCCTGCCTACCTGTTCAGTCTGTATCTGGAAATTCCATGCCCAGCTTTGAAAAACTGGATGGACACCAGTGAAGGAATTGGGTATATCGATATCTAGCCTCCACGGATGCAGGAGACCTTGGAAGATGGGAAAAGTAACATCAGGGGATGTTTGATGCCTGCCACTGGGCCTGGAGCCAGCCACTCACGGGTGTGATACCTGTTCTGGCTTCTACCTCCAAAAGCATTCGGTGAAAGCTGGTGACTTCGTTGGTATTTCAGACAAAGAAATGAGGGCATGGATTGAAAACAGACAGGGCTCTAAAGGTTTAAGAATGGAAGCTTCAGGTCAACAGTCCAACAAAAATAGTTTTCAGGCTCACCCTCCCCCTTTATTAAGGGCACCAGGAGAGTCGAGATCCAAAGTTCTGTGTAACCCCTCTAACTAAAACTCTTAACAGCAGATAGTTCTTTGGCACGGTTTACGCTCTTACTGGCAAGGCTCAGATCTCAGGTGACATTAAAGGTGACTATGGAGATATATACACAATGAAGTCAGCTTACAATTAAAGTCTGTTAGATTTACTAATTTAACTGCAGAGGGGATAAAAACTTCTGTAAGACAGAAGATACCAGAAGCAAGTCGATGACAAATGATCGATGACAAAGTGCTAATTTCCTTACTATACAAAGAGCGCTCGCAATTGAATAAAAAGATAAGTTAACCCCATCATGGGCTTTCACGTACATCACAAATATTTTAATCTGCCATGACATTTATTCTTTGATTATATTATTCTGCAATTTTCACAGGCTTGTATTTTATGTGCTTCAATCTGTATGTCTATCCCTGTTGTGCTTAGAAAGGCATGCCTCATTCTGAAAATCATCTATTTGATTTTGGATTTAGGAGTGCATTAATTTCCCATCCGTCTGTAGAATTTGTGGCAGGTAGTTAATAATACAAATAGACTCATATTTTCCAAAATAGCTAGCCACGTTGTTTCAGTTTCATATTTATGCAGTGGTCCTTTCTTGCCCCACTGGTATGTAGTGTAACCTTTATCATATATTAAATGCTCATGTGTGCTAAAAATAAAATGTAATTTCAGTTGAGTGCTGTGAATTCATCAGTGGCACTTATGGGGGTGGTGTTCGCAAATGTGGATGTCCTTCCTTTCCCCTCGGCCCTACCCCCTTCCTCCCCAGAGACTGAAAACAGAGGGACGGAAGCTAGGGGAACATTAAACAAGGTCTGCCGCTCTGGATAGTGTCTATGAAGAAAACGAGCAGGCTGAGGTTTTATGATTTATACTCCTTCGAGAACCCTCGAAGAGTGAGAGGGCCACGCACTGAGGCTCCACACCCGGCCTCCGCACCGGGCACTGTTCTAGCACTCAACCTCATGACCACCCGCCACGTGGGTGCTGTGATGGGTCACCCTGATTTGAGAGATGAGGCACCAAGCCCAGAGATGTCCTGTCACTTTCCCCAGAACCCTTCGGGAGGACAATGGCCTAAAATGTGGCTCAGCCAGCCCACCCACAAAGGTGATGGGAGCATTCCCTTCTTTAAAACACTTCCTCTCAGCACAGACAAGTGTCACAGGCAGGCCGAGGAAGGTCCCCGCAATGGGACCTGGGCAAGCAGCACTATCATGAGGCCATGAGCCTGGGCTAGAAAGTGGTCGAACCAGGTGAATTCTCTCTTCTGAGAAAAGTAGCCCGCTGCTCATTTCCAGGCACTCATTTCACTCTTGCCTTTTCACAGCAAAGCTTCTCCTTTCCAGGAAAGCTAAGACGGCAAGGGCTTTCCATCTGTCGACTGGCTTAGGAGGGCATGGCGAAAACCTTTCCACCACAAGATCCCACGGTAGCACGGAGAATTCTGGCCCTGAGTCTTCAGAGGTTAGCGGCCTCTGGGTGTTTTCATTATTTATGGTCAATGGTTGAGTCGGGGACTCTCTCTGAGTGTCTCCACGGGCCAGTAAGGTGCCAGGCAGGGGGGTCGGGGGGTAGAGTGGTGAGCAAGAACTGTTGCTGATCCATTTGGTTTTGCTTGTTGGTGGCGGTTGTGTCCATGTGTGTGCGTTTGTTGTCACTCTTCACCACCTTGGTTCGAAGGGACTGGAGGGGCTGGTTCTGGTCCCGAGTGGCCAGTTGGCTCCGAGTCAGAAAGACACAGCCTCTCCTCATGCCTTGCAGTCACTTCCAACTCCCTGGGGAGGAATGGTCTGCTTCGTTTTTTTGTCAGTTCAAACCACATCCTGCCCCTGTCCACCTTCCAGAAGATAGCTCGTGACACTGGTGGTTTTAAGATGCGGCGGGCTTCTTGGCGAAGAGACAGCAGACGCCTTTTCACAGAAGTGAAAATAATTCATCTAGTGGTTAGCGTGTCAGGTCTGGGCATGGAGTCTACCCCCCACCTCTGACTTGATCCGAATCCCTGATTTGGAGAGTGAATTGCTATTCGGTCTTCTCTCACTATCTTGACTCAGATAGCATTCTGGATAAAAGTAAGCACGAGGCGGGAGACACGGGGGCCACCAGGAGAGGGCTGCACGCTGTTGGGCGCTGAGGGCCGAGGCAAAGACTTCAGCAGTTGGAAGGAACCTCACTGAGCTTTTAACCACTTTACAGAGGAGGACATGTCCTCATTTCACCGCTGAGGAAACTGAGTCCAGGGAGGCTCGGCGCTTTGACCAAGGAGACAGAGCCTATTAGAGACAGAGCTTGGGCTGGTACCTGGGTCTTGCAGACCCCGGCTTGAGCTCATTCTAAACAGACTAGCTGCACCCATACCCGCGGCTTAAGGATTACTGGCATCACTGGAGTTGGTGAATGCGACCTGCTGGCTGGGCCAGGGCCTGGGACACATCTCGCAGCTGGAAGTCGCGAGAGAGCGAGAACAGGGCCAGCACCAAGCAGTCTGTGAAGCCTAGGCTCCGGCCACCAGGCAAGCAGGGACAGCAAATGAAATAAATGTTTTGAAAGACTGTGACACTTGAAGAAGAGGAAAAGGAGGAGGGGGAGGAGAAGCCGAGCCATTATTATTCAAGTAACCATTATTAGAAAATCATAACTTTTTGGAATTAAACCGACGGAATCTTTATTTTTAAAGTGCACGATGGTAGACACCGCACTCTTTCCATTGTTCAAGGGAAGCGAGGGGGCAGGGGTGGGACAGCCACGGCCTAAAGCCGGGTTGCACAAGGAACCAGACCCGGGCTGCTGGGGTCCAGGATTCGGGGCCAGCCTGAGGGGTGAGCGATCCGCATGCGCACCCCACGGCCCCAAGAGGTCCAGTGGGTGCACGTGACCTGCCTGTGTGCCTCTTCTGGGAGGCCCTGGAAAGGCTGATGCAGCCCTGATCGTAGGAAACGGCAAATTTTCAAAGACATCTCCCCCAGAGACTTCTGACCTTGGACAGTGTTTATGGCCAGGTTGAGGGCACCCCTTATCTTTCAAGGCTACGAGGCGGCTTGTAAATGGCTGACTTATTAACTCAGCTTCGGTTTTCAGTGGGAAGCCAAGGCCGGAATGGGGTGGGCGCCAGGGGCATCTCTGGGTGTCCCTCAGCTCCAGGCCGTGGGCCTCCAGTCCACAGCCTCACGGTTTCCCGGGGAGCAAGGGGCAGAAGGCGCCTGAGGTTGGGGGGTTACTTTTGAGCAAACAGCTAGCACCTGGAAGGGCCCATCCCCAACCCTGCCCGGCTCAGAGTGGGAGCTGCACGCAGCTCCGCGGTCAGTCGCCTTCCCCTGCGGTGGTTTAACCGACAGCCCAAACAAGAAGGCTGGGCCGGGCTCGGCTTGCACCATCAACCACGGTGCCAGCCAAGGGAGGAGACGAGCCCTTCCCTACCCCTATGGTCAAAAACGAATTTCCTCTATGGCTGTCCTCCCCACTGTCTCCTGTGTATCCCCTATTTTTAGTTCTCAAGTTGGTTTTGTGTGTGTGTATGTGTAGAATGGTGTGTAGAAGATTTTCCTGGCTTCCTTTCCTGATTCAAGATGGGCTGGAGGCTTGGGGGCTACTGGTCACTCTTGGCCAGCATCAGGCACCCATAGGTCCCAGGACACAGGTCCCGGCAGGGATGACAGTGAGGTCAGGGCTGGGGCGTGTTCAGTGCGTTCATGAAACCTTTTGAAGCCTGGAGAAGGGATATTCTCCGACAGCTGTGTCCCCAGGCTTGGACCCACCAACTCTCCAATGAAGTCCTCACCCGCCACGAAGCTCTCCCCACAGAGAAGCCATCAGCATTCCCCTCGGATGACCCCCGCCCGCTCACTCCCTCCTGCGCAACGGCTGCTCACCCAGTTCATCTCCACCGTGGGCATCTGCGTGGCAGCAAGTGCGAGAGTTCACGGAAGCAGCAAAGATAGAAAACGCGTGTTTTTACCTGATGATAAGCTGACCCCTCCAGGCGATGGTGGGCGCCACGGGAGCCTCTCGGGGCTTCTGTCTCACGGAGGAGCTCTGTATCCCGGGACAGCGGCGGGTCCATCCCGGGCAGGTTCTTTTAAAATCCCAAGCTGGGATAAGCCCCAGCTGGGAGCACGGGGCCAGGACCTAAGGCTCAAAATAAAAGAAAAGGAGTAAGAGGGGCTAACGAACGCACGAATGACGAAGGCAGGGAAAGCAGCCGACCCCCCACACTTGGCACAGGTGCTACCCTACTCGTGGGCTCGCTCTACCTGAGTCAGTGGCCCCCGGAGCAAAGCGACCCCAAGCCCGAGTCCGGCAAAGCCAGCAGCTGGGAAGCTCCCGTGGGGGCGTGGAGGGCTCTCCGAGGCCCCCTCCTCCCCCGGGCCTGAGCCAAAGAGCGCGCCGGCATCGCCCCCTGCCGGCGTGGAGGGCAATGACCGGCTCGGAGGCCCGTGGTCAGGTCACCTCCGCTTTCGCAGACATCATGGGGAGGAGGCTCCATGAAACTCCAAGTCCCTTAACAAAAGGGCTTTGAGGATTCTGAGGAATGGGCAAAGATGTTGAGGTTCCCCCTGGAATAAAGGCTGCCAGGACCACCCAATGCTTTATAACCAGTGCCCCCCCACCCCCACCACCCGGTGGTGTATGCAGGTGTGAACGCATACGGCTCGCCCACTGCTCCCACGTCTCACCCGGGGGGCCAGGTGAGCTAGCCGCCCTCTCTACCTGCCTGGATCTGGCTCCCCCACCTCTCCGTTTCCTGTTCTGAGCCGGACTCGGAGCCCCACCAGCGCTCAGCCTTGCCGCGTGCTGATGTCTTCCTGCTGCTGAACTTAAACATCTGTGGCCTGGGCCGCAGCCCCCCAGTCTGAGCTCCCTGGCTCTACTCTGCATATGTCATCCCCAACCCCCCACAATCCATCATTCTCCTCCCGCCATCTCTCCCACTCTTGTGTGACCACCGGTTGCTCACCAATAATTTGAAACTGTTGTCTGTGACAGAGACAGTAAGCTCAGCAGTTTATCTGCTGTGCTTGATTCCAAGAATTAAAGCGGGGGTGGGGGGAGGTCAAGGGAGAGAGTGTTGGTAAGGACGACAGAGTTCACTGGTAATCTATAAAAGGACTCCTGGAAACCACTCTTGGCCCTGGGACTGGTCAAGAGGAACAGACTCCTCTTCCTTGTTCTCAGTTCCCTTCATCTTCATGATGCCTTTTTCTGTTGAGTGTTGGTTATGGCCTTTCTTTGGGAACGATGCCTCCTCTGCTTCTCCACTTCTGGTCACTCCTCCTGCCGCTCCCAGGGCATGATGGGAGCTTTCTCATCTGTGCCCTCCTGGGAAGCCCCGGCCTCTTGTCACCAGGCTGTGGGCAAGTACATGACCATCTGCTGTGTAAAAGGATCCTCCTAGGGTACGGCGGGTGGGAGCCAAGAATCTCCTCATTTCAAATTAGCTCCGAGGTAATGAAGAGGCGCTGACAGACAAGGCAATCTCTACTTTTTTATGTTTAGCATTCCGGTTGATACTGTGCGGAGTTGTCCGCACCTAGGATGAAGGTTGGTAGGAGGATGGTGTCGCAGATGGGAATGGGGACTCGGTGTGTGCACGTGCGTGTGTATGCGTCCCTGCATGTGTATGTAGGTGTGTATATGCACGCACGTGGGGGGTGTGGGGATATACACGTGTGCGTGGCGGCATGTGCACACAAGTGTGAATATTTTAGGAAGAAGGCAAAGGGAACAGTTGAAAGTTGCCAGAGAGGTCTAGAGGACATCACTCCAAAGACCTTGGCTAGTGATCAGGGGGAGAGACGCAGGAAGAAAGGACGTGGTTCTGTTGAGCCACAGTGGAGGGCGGAGAACAAGTAACCACAAAAGCTTCTGGTATTTGGAATATAAAAAATAGCAGGTCTGAGAGTTTTTTCCTTTTTCCCTATAATAGGCCATCAAGGTCAGATTTCAAAAGTTACAGTAAAATGAAAATTAACAGGGCTTTCTAAGAGCCAGGAGGAGCGTGAACTAGGTTCATCCTACCGTGAGTTCACAACCGGGTCATCTCCCCATCCCTGGAGGGCGGGGGGCTGTGGGTCCACACAGGCCCCTGCTCTCAAGGGTTTGCTGTCTTACTGGGGACCGCGTGAATGTGTCTGCAAGCATTAGAGGACAACTCAGGCCAGGCAAGTGGGAGAGGGGACTCTGCACACATGTCTTCAGGACAGGATTCATGCAAGAGGTCGGAAGGAGTTGGGCCCAGAAGGGTGCCTACGGTCCAGGAAATGGAGAAGGGAGGGAAGGGTTTCTAGAAGGGGTATGTGTGTGAATGTGTGTCTGTCTGTCAGAATAAACCCAAGACTGGAAGTAGGTTTAGCAGGGGATATATATATATGGCTCAGGAGAATGGTTAACAATTTTGGGGCTTCCCATGTTCCAGGCCACACATTTGCATGTGTGATCTCCCCCCCTCCCGTCCTTACAACAGCCTTTATTATTCTGTTCATTTTGCAGATGAGAAAACTGACATTCACAGGCATAAGTCCCAAGGAGAGCCTTGGGACAACGCATTTGCTGGCCCTGTGTCCGGCCTGCGGGCAGAAGTGGGCTCCCCTGGACAGGGTCAAGGGGCAAGAACTAGAATTCAAACTCACAAATATCTCCAAACCTTTATTCCTTTGTGGTTTCTTTGGTTTTTGTTTTTGTTTTTGTTTTGTTTTGTTTTGTTTTGCTTTTGCTTTTGAAGATTTGATTTTGATCTTTAATTTTTAAAAAATTTAATTCCAATATAATTTTTAAATTTTACTTTAATTCCAGTAGAGTGAACACACAGCATTATATTAGTTTCAGGTGTATAGTATAGTGATTCAACACCTCCATCCATCACGTGGTGCTCATCAGGACAAGGGCCCTCCTGAATCCTCATTCTCTATTTCCCCTTCTCCCACCCACCAGCCCTGTGGCAGGTTGTTCTCCCAGCTTGTTCTCTCTAGTTAAGAGTCCATTTCTTGGGTTCAAACTCTTGTTCTTAAGCACACTTCTCCTGGGACCTGCCTGACGGAGGTTGATAGAGAAGAGTTGAGTGGGGACCAGTGGGCAGATGGGAGGGGGGTTGAGTGTCAGTGTCGAAGCTCTCAGAAGATTCTAGCATTACTGCAGGAAGCCATAGGGAGACTCGGTCGGTCTTGACCACAGTGGGATGTGGAGAAAGGGGTTCTAAACAGAACAAATGAGCTGGTGTTGGGAGTTTCCCGGAAGATGCTGGAGAGCAGGGAGAATGCTCGGGAGTGGGCATCATGGACCTGACTGAGGAGGGGGTTGTCGAGAGGGAGGACAAGACGAGTGGAAGGACATCTCAGTGTGGGACAGAACTCTGCGTAAGAGGCCTCGGGCAGAGGGCAGTGCCTGGAGAGGCGACACCAGGAGCAGAAATGGAACTCTCGGGGGCGGCAGCACCTGATTCCACTCAAAGGGGACTCTGCCCCCCCCCCCTGGAATTTCTGGAGCAAAATAAGGGTTCCTGCTGTGGCACTTCTCATAGCTTTTGATATGCCCATGTGATTGATATGCCAATGTGACTCTGTAAGAGGGAAATGCCACATGTGCTATCTCTCCAACCTATTTGACCGCGAGACCTCATGTCTACCAAGTGCCTCCTGGAGCTGGTGTTCCACAGCACCCTCTTTGGGAAACATTAGAGTCGCCAACCATGGGAACCGTGAGTAATACGCTAACTTGGAAATGTGGGTGCGGAGCCGAGACTCTTGTTTCACGGACCTGTGAAGTTTACCTGTTTGTTTTGCATCCCTAATCTTGCTCTATCCTCTTCTAGAAGCCAGGATCTCTTCCTCCGAGTCTGCTGGCCCTGTGTTCGGCCTGTGGGCAGGAAGTGGGGTCCCCTGGACAGTGGCCATCCTCTAGCCTTCCTGAGGATGGGGATGACCTTGCCCCGCTCAGCCCTCGGGTGTCCAGCCCGGGAAGCACCCCCCCCAACTCCCCCCAACCCCCACCCGCCCTCCACCACACCTAGGGAGAGCCACCCTCTGTCACAATAACATTCAGCATCAGGGAAAGACAACCAACAGGGACTTTGGGACAGCCTGGGGGTTATGGCCAGATCATAGCAAAAATAAAAATGTGACTTATTCACTACAGAAGAGAATTCAGAACAGGAAGGATCTTGGACGCCATCCAGGTGGTGTTGGTTACAAAGGGAGCGAAAGAACCACTTGAGAAGGTCTCCCTCGTGAGGCAGTTTGCAGCCCCCGGGGACTGGAGATGGTGAAATGGGGCGTATTTAGGGAGAGAGACTGTCTGTCGGCATAGCTACTGGCTTGCACAGCGCCCCAAGGCGTGTCCCCGCTGGGGACGAAAACATCAGCTCCAGGCACTAATCGGCAGCTCGGAGTCTAGAGACCTGGACTTCTAACCCCAGCCCAGCCACCGACTGGCTAGCTGACCCCAGGGCAAAACACTTTGTGTGGTTTCCTCATTTGGAAGAAAAAAGAGAGAGAGAGAGAGAGAGAGATAAAATCTGATCTACCTCTCAGAGGTTTAGGGTGGTTTCTGTTTTGCTTTTTGTGAAGAGCAACTAATAAAATGATACCAAACCCCTCTGAAAATAAATACAGGCTCTATGAGTTTCTAGCAATAATAGCAAGTATTCTCGTTGGGATCGTGGCTCAATTTACCACGATAAAATCGCAGGGAAAATTTCTAAAAAGTTACTCCTTTGTGCACATACCTTCTCCATAGCAAATGGCTTTCTGTTTGGGAAAAGTTAAAGGACACTCCAAGTCATTCATGTGGAGGTTTATGTATTTCTCTCCCCAGCTGAATAGAACTCTCTCCAGGTTTCCAATTTGGTCATATTTCAGAAATGGCTGAACTTCAGATTCTGAACTCACGCTCACTGAGTGTGGATTTAGAAAAAATAATGAGATTAGCAGATAAGTAAACAAACATTTTAATTGAGACTCGAGGCTGCAGAAGTACTCTGGGCAGTATGGAATTACATGTTTCCATATTCTTTGTTGGTCTGCGCGAAACCAAAACCCAGAAGGTTATATTAAACATAATCGCCTAGCTCCATGGGGCCCTGGAAAGAGTTTTTCATGTGGCGATTTAAAGGCCAGTGATTGTACCAAACACAATGGCACGAATGAGTGTATCCCTTGCTTTTGTTTCTTTCAGGGAGTAAATGAGCTCTGGGGGAGGGTAAAAAAGTACCACATTTCAGATCCCACCTCCACCCCCAAAAAGGGGAAATAACCTTGATGGACCTCATTGATCCCTTAGGAGAGGTAGATTTGAGCTCAGCCTGGAATGAGGTCTTAATGAAGGTTTTAGGTTGTGAGAACCTAGACTTTGGCTCTCAGGAGTGCTTCTAAGTGGAAAACTTCAGTGTATTTGATTTACTTTGGGGGGTGTGTATTTAATACATTTTTCATAGGCTCCCATCTTAAAAGCTTTCTGATTGATTGGAGGCAGGGAGTCATCCCTCTCATCTAACTAGACAAAGTTCTCACTTTCTCTCCAAAAACCCAAGACATCCAGGAAAGGCCAAAGGAATCCTAGAAGACATTGTTCTGTTCTTTCTCCTCGGATGCCATGCCGCTGGTGGCCTGGATCTGAAAGTGTCGTCCAGTCCCTCTCTTCTCTCTCCTTTGAACTCAAAGTGGTCTTGCTGATCATAAGGCAGGCATGTGCTTTCCTGGGCCCTGAGCTCTTCCCTTCCTCCTCCAGCTCCCATTGTTGGAGAGCTTGCTTGTAGCGGAAGAGTGGGTCTCCACAGTCGCAGCAGGCTAACTGTAGACCCAAGGCCTAGGGCATCAGCCTCGACTTCCCTTTTCATTTTCCTTACAGCTGCCCTGTCCAATACAGAGCCACTTGCCACATGGGGCAATTTAAGTTTTACTAAAACTAAAGATTGAGTTCTTCCGCCACACTAGCCACATCCCACATGCTCATGGTGGGACTGTATGAGGTAGCAAGCATATAAATCATGTCCATCATCGTGGCAAGTTCGGTTGAATTGCACGGTCTTGGAGAGTCCCCAGTCGAAACCTTCACTTAAGTTGAATTTTAAGAAAATGAGACCCATAAAGGTAGACTTTTCCAAGGATCTCCAGGGACACATTGTGAAAACATATTTCTTGGCTGTCTTGGAATCCTATGGGATGTCCTTTATCTTAAACTTTATTTTTGAAAGAAATTTTCTGTATTGAATGTATATTTGATTTTTGAAAGAGAAATAATCTAATGTAACAATGGTCTTGAAGTATAAAAACATGGATTCTGGGGCGCCTGGGTGGCTCAGTCGTTAAGCGTCTGCCTTCGACCTAGGTCATGATCCCGGGGTCCTGGGATCGAGCCCCGCATCGGGCTCGCTGCTCGGCAGGAAGCCTGCTTCTCCCCCTATCATTCCCTCTGCTTGTGTTCCCTCTCTCGCTGTGTTTCTCTCTGTCAAATAAATAAAATCTTTAAAAAAAAAAAAAAACATGGATTCTTCTGGGGGATGCCCAACATGGTAGAGTCAACGATGTTTAAGTTATTTTCCAATTTCTAGTGACCTGTGAATTTCAAGAGAGAGAGCAAGACTGGAATAATTTTCGGAGAAACATGGCTGTATTTATTCTTTACCCTGGATTGTGCTCATGATAATTGTTATGCTCCTAAAGAGACTTGGGAAATGGGAATCAGTCACACAAGAAGGCCACCAGGTGCGCTGAGCCCTGGAGTCACAGGATCTAGAATTATATCATTGGTCGGACTCAGGCTTACTGCACATGTCTCCCCGAAAACACTTAGCCACTGAGCGACAATAAATGTCTCCTTCACTCAGCCGCGTCCACGATTTATATAGTACTTCATGCAAGATCTCACTGGGGGCCAGAATTCACCGTAGGTGGGAAGGCCTTGCTCAGCTGCAGAAAACAAATATGAAGAGTCATAGAGCATTAAAGATGGGGGAGTTCAGGACTCGGAGACTCTTGAAAAAGTTCCCCCAAAACAGAGGACAAGAAACTTGCTGTGAGAGCCAACTTTCCCACTAGGCTTCCCTGTATACACTTGGCTCAAGTGGAGATCAGAGGGAATTCTGGGCAATAGTTTTAGGTTATTAATTACATGAAATTGATCTGCAGTTATTCTAAGAGTCAAACGAACCATGGTATAGAGAGAAGAAAGAATCTGGGCTCACCATGGTCTTTATTAATTTCCTCTTTACAATGAATACCTCTCCTTTCATTCTTCCAAGCCCTTATCCATCCATATGCAATAAAGAAATACAAAAGAAAGCAACAGAGCCTCCCCTCTTGGCACAGTGGCATGAAGAACACATGGGGCATGGAGTGTCCGTCCAACACTACAGGTCTGGCAAGTAAGGGCCAGAGGCCAGAAGGTCCGAGAATGAGCACAGGTGACAGTGATATTCTGCTATCTTTTGTCCTTCTGCCCTGTTCGGCTGAGCAAGGTCTTCCCGAGTTTTCCTCTAGCCCAGAGGAAGGGTTAAGGTGGGACAGAAGGCCAGGCCTTTGTGGCAGTGCCAAGAGTACCTTTCTCCTCACCAGGTAAGTCCCCCTCCTGCGTGGACACAGCCTGGAGATGGGCCATGCTGGTTCCCAGAACAGGTCCGCTGGTCCATGGCACCCTGACCAGCCAATTATTGGCAAAACCAGACATTCTCCCTAACCCTTGACCTATTCTCAAGAGGAAACAGAGAGAGGAAGGCGTTGTCCCTGGGTGAGCCCTGTGTGCTCCGACGACAGAACTAGGGAAGAACTTTAAGGGGGTCAGAGTGGAAGTGAGGGGGGGCGAGGAGGGCAAACAGGAAGCGAGAGGAACCGAAAGCAGAGCCAACTGCTGGGCTGTGGCTATGGAAACAGGGGCCGAGTTTTAAAGAGGGGCGTCTCCAGCCACCAGACCTTGTCCCCACAGACGATGGTCTTCCCGGACGCTGGAGCTTCCCGACCAAGAGGTGCGGTTGGCCAGAAAGCCAACTGTGCTGGCTGGTGGCCACGGGGCCCGCAGGCCTGGACACATGCGGGGGGGGGAAGGTCATGGTCTGCACATGTGACAATGCGCTGAGTTCAGCCCCCAGGGCATTGATGGTAAACCCAGAAAGGGAAGTCTGATATAGGTGGAAAACGCAAACCTCAGCTCTGCTGCCATGAGTTAGGAGGCTTTGTCAAGATGAATTAACCTCTCCAAGCCTAGTTTATCTACTGTGGGAAGCTGATTAATGCCCCCCCCCCAAAGATGTGCCCATCCTAATTGCCAGAAGCTGTGACCCTATCACTTTGACTTTGCCTATGACTTTGCAGATGGCATTTAGCTCATGACCTTGAGATGGAGAGACTCTCCTGCATGTCCGGGTGGGTTGGGTGCCACGTAGGGTTCTATGAGAGGGACCCAGGAGCACCAAAGCAAAAGGTTGACGGAAGCAGAGGCTGGAGCAATGTGAGGGAGGGGCCGTGAGCCCAGGGACGCGGGCCCCTCTAGAAGCTGGGAAAGGCAAGGAAACAGAGTCTCCCCAGAGCCTCCAGAAGGAGAGCGGCTCTGACGCCACCTTGATTTTGCCCAGTGGGACCTATAAAATTCAACACAAAGGGTACCCACCTCATAGGATGGCTGGCACAGGTTAAATGAGGCAGTGTATCTAAAGCACTTAACAAAAAAGTATCAGCCCAGTAAATGTGGGGTGGCTTTCTCATGATTTTTTAAAAATTATATTATCACAGCCAGAATTGGATCCCAAGTCCATCTTCTTTTTTTTTTTTAAAGATTTTATTTCCTTATTTGAGAGAGAGAGACAGCCAGCCAGCGAGAGAGAGTGAGAAAGAGCAAGAGAGCACACTAGTGGGGGATGCAGTAGAAGCAGAGGGAGAAGCAGACTCCCCATTGAGTAGGGAGCCTGAGGCGGGGCTCGATCCCAGGACCCTGGGATCGTGACCCAAGCCGAAGGCAGACGCTGGACTGAGCCACACGGGTGCCGCCAAGTCTATCTTAAACCCCACCCACTACACTGTGCTAAAGACAACTTTGGGCAGTTGGAAGTAGGTACGGCTCCTCCAAAGCACTTCAGAATTGCCGAACCCAAGGAAATACCTCTAAGTCCTTTACCTCGGGAAGCTCTGGAGCCCCAGGGCCCCCTCTGGGCAAGCTGTCTCACAGACAACCAACGGAAGTCCTGTATTCCAGTCCCAGATAGCCATGTCCTCGGTGCTGTGGGAGGGACCACAAGGGCACTGGAGCCTTCTTTCCATGAGGTGGCAGGAGAGACTGGAAAATGTCACCACGCTGCGTGGCTGTGAAGTAGGTAAGGACTCAGGGGATGTCACTAACGGACGGCTGGGCTGCTGCCAGGGCTTGGATGACTCCGGTCACCTCATTTGACCATTTCCTGACCACTCGTGTTGATCCCCTCATAGATTCCTGCCATCTTCCCTGGCTTTGTTTTGCATCGAGAGACTAAATATCTAAATGGACGATGGCCAGACCATATAGAAACCCTGAACTCGGACCTCCAATCTACAGCAACCAGCCCAAAGAGTAACCAGGCCAAGAAGTTGGCCTGCTCTCTATAGATCACCCTGTAGGAATTCAGACTTCTGTCTCTAGTAACGATCCAGGAAACGATAACGTCTGACACAAGGGGCCCCAGAGGGCCAGGTCCTGATTAATAACCATCAGCTTCCCGATCTTTGTCCCCACCTCCAATTTAGGACCAGCCCGAGAAAGCTGAATATGCTCCCCAAGTGATCACATTGGCTGCTCACTTCTAGCTGGCCCTCATATGGCTTCCCCACGCCAACAGCCTCCACTGGGGGCGTACCCAAAGCCCTCCCTTCTTTCACTGTAAAGCTTGCCCTCTCTCTGCATTTGAGTCTCTGCCAAATGCAAGTGATGGTGACTGACTTCCTTGCTATATATAGCAGGCTCTGAGTAAATAGCCTTTGCTTGCTCATTTGGTCGGTTTTTGTTTATCTCCACACATCATACGACGGGCAAGTGTGGATTTGGGGGAGAGAACATGCTCTTTGCTCCTGGACAAGGGCAAACTGGTCCGTCCCGTGTGGTTGGCTCAGCGTGACAACTGTGGCCTCAAGAGGTCCGAGACCCCTCTCAGTTTCTATCTTTGTAGACTACACACGGCTTCCCCAGGAGTAGGAGGTGGGTGTGATGAGATAGTGACTACGTTCTGTTCAAACTTGAATTAGTTATGGTACCACTGGGTGGAACATAAGAGAAGTAATTAGTGAAGGCAAATGGGAAAAGTCCAAAATTGGAATTTTATTTTTAAGTAACACTTGGGAGAGAACAATTTAGGAATGAAGACAACCTATTTCCCTAGTCCCCTGCACACGGCTCTCATTTTAAAGAAAACAATGAGAAGGTAGGTTTTAAGGGGTGTCACAGGGAATGTTAGAAGCTAATGTTACTAATCTAAAAGCTATCAGGGCAAGGAAATATCCAGGTGGTTATGGGATAGAGATATTGCAGGGACTCTCTATAGACATCTCAAATTGTTGGTCTTTGAAAACAAGGTCCATGTCCAACGTTCTCTGCAGTGTTGTTGTCAAGATTGTTACTAAGTTTATTGCTGGGAATTATCAAGATAGAGTCTCACGATGTGTACCTGGCTCCAAGCCACAGTTGATTATTATCCTGGGGGTCATTTGTCATCCTCTTCGTGTGTGTGTGTGTGTGTGTGTGTGTGTAAATAAAAATGAAAAGTCAAGGTTTGGTAATGATTAAGAAAATTGTTGACATTGTGCTTAATTACAAGAAGTTGCTTCTTTGATTCAGTTTCTTAAATTTTTTTTTAGTTTCTTAATTGAAATGGCTCCTCCGCCTTTGTAGCTATCGTGGGTTTACTGTTTTCTGTGGCTGCACAGCTTTTAATGGTTTGGAATAATAAATAGTTATTTCCCACTTCACGTGCCATCACTACTCCTCACCTCCACCATTTTGATCTCCCTCCCCCACTGTCCCCAGGAGGCTGGCAGGACACAGGAGGACAAAGGACACACCCTGTTGAATGGAGGAGAAACTTAAGACTCAAAGAGGCAGAATGCTTTACCCAAGCTTATGTTGTTAGTAAGCCAGAATGGGGCCCAGACACCAAGCGTTCCGAGCCTGCGGATGGGGTTTACAATACTTCTGTTGAACACAGTGCAATCTAGTTTCCCCTTTCAGCTGACAGCAAATGTTTCAAAACCAAGAACTCTTTTAGGTAAGTCTGGATTTCAGAGACTGCATATAAAAAAAGAATGGAAATGACCTCAATAGTTTTTGTATGGATTAGAGGTTGACATGATATATGATACATGATAAAATAGAATACATTATTAAAATTAATTTCATGTATTATTTTAATTTTTAATGTCACTACTAGAAAATGAAAAATCACATCTGTGGCTGGCATTTGATTCCCACTGAACAGCGATGGTCCAGAAGTTTCCTCCTTGGCTAAGACTGTCTGTCACTTGGTAGGTGAGGGTGAATGGGGCCAGGAGTCCAGCTGTGAGTAAAACAGGACAGAGACTTGCAGCAAAGGGCCAAAGGACAGCTGGTCCACCGTGCCCTTGGGAACAGGGCCCTTCTTATGCAAGACATTAAAGAAGCAACAAGAGTTCCATGTGACAATTTCAAAGAAAACATTTTCATTTCTGCAACCTCATTCTTTCCTAAACTCCGCCCAAGGCGAAATGGATTATTGCTTCCTGGAAATGGAACCAGGGGACTTGAAAGTGTTTCATATTAAAAACAGAAAAGCCAAAGAAAAAGAAAAATAATTACATTTCTAAAAGCTTTTAGAACAAATGCTTGCTTGTGAGAAATAATTTTCCTATAAATATTTTATTCCTCCTTTCTTTCTTTTGCTTGCCAGCTGAGGAGTTCCACATGGATATAGGAGGTGATGTTCCTCTTGGGAGGGAAGATCAAAGCCAGTCTGGGTCTACTTTCCACTGAGTTTGACGTAGTCTTTGCCCGCCTGCCTGAGATGAAATGGTCCCAAAACTTTGGAAAAACACAGAAAGAATGCAGAGAAAAATCCATAGCTACATAAGCATGGAAGCCAGTTGTTTCCGAGAAAGATCCAAGGCTTGGCTAGTGAGAGAGAAATGCTCATTGTTTGTCTGTGGGAACCTGCCCCTAAAAACCCATTTTGAAAGACAACATGTAGGCATGTAAACAGCGAGTTACTCCTGACTGATGCTAAAAGTGCGTCTAGAAAACAACGAGCCTATTAAATGGGACTTGATAAATATTAAAAAAAAAAAAAAAAAAAAAGCAAATAGGCAAAACACGAGAATGAGATTCCCTGAGGCTAAAGACTGGATCTTAACGATTCCTAAAGGCTAGAGCCGCGCCCCACACCTGTGCTTAGCGTGGAGCGCCCCAACTACTTGTTGGATGCCTGGATCCATTAATCAACCCATCCCAAGAGCCCTGAGTGGGAATAATGTGCCAAGGCGCTTAGCGTGTAAAACTGGGAAAGGATAAAGCCACTGAGAGCAAAGGAGAGGCTAGGGAAAGACCTCGTCTTGGGACTTTGTAAATTAGATTTGGTTGCCGTGTGGAGGTGATGGTAAATAGCCAGTTGCCCGTGGACAGCGGGGAGCTGAAAGGAGAGATTCAAGGTTATCTCTGATGATCAGCAGCGCCAAGTCAGCTCCCAGCTGAGGAACCATGATCATATTTGGTGTAACCTTACTAAAGAGATGTCACGATACATAGGGCGTGTCCATGCAGGGACATAGGTGTATTTTGCTGACTTGGCATTCAGAGGCTTGACCTGCAGCAAGGGAAGGCTTCTTCTGTGTTATTGCTAGGAGACAATTCACCGTGGTTTTCCCACGTTTCTGCTCATGTTGCAAGCAAGGCACTGACCGCTCTTCCTTCCAGACTTCCCGAGGCTGCCTGTAGAGCGAAGACGGACACCGTGCCTTCTTCCAGAGCAAAGGATGTGCTAACTGCTCATTATAAATGATTTGAGTTGCCTAAATTCCTAAACTCTGTTCCTCTCCTGTATCCCAATCCACCATGTGTGCAGATGTCTTCTGGTCCTTTTCACAGAGTCTTGTGGGAATTGGTGCTTGGGGATCAGGCTCAAAAAATGCTGATATTTTGGCTACTGCAAGGGTTGTGAGTAAGAATCTGTCCTTTGTCTCTGACTCAGGAAACTCCTGTTTTCAACCAGCATCCATTAAACGGTGGCAGGCGGACTTGCTGGATTTCAATTGGGGCGGGGGGCGGAATCTCAGGCTCTTCAGAGTTTTTGACACCCCGTCTCAGAGATTCTCATTCTAGGTCCAGGGAAGAACTTTACGAGACCCCAAAGAAGGCTGTAATTGAAGGCAACTCAGAGAGTTCTTCTCTAGGGGGTAAGAAGAGAGGAAAAGAACCAGGCCTGATTGGGGGCCTGATTGCTTTGGAGCAGGCCTTTTATTATGGATGTGGGCTCGGATCTTTCAGCTGCAGAAATTGACGCTGGTAGAAGAGCACAAAACCCAGAACACACAGAGAATTAAGAAGGGTAAGGTGAGCAATGAGGCTGCAGGGCTTTTATATGCAAAACAACCCCCCCCCAGCGAAGGAATTTTAACATAAATCTGCAACAAAAAGAATATATTTAAAATAGATCAGCTTCTCCTACATTTTACCAGTGCATTTAAATGAGCAAACCAGTTTACTCAAACAATTTAAAAGTAAACCAGTGCATTTAAGTGAGTTTTTGTGACCTTAATAAGGCTTTGTTGTTCTTATTTTTTGTTCCTGGAATAAGTACTGGTTGCAATTATTATTATCCATTTACCTACTTCCTTGGTGCTGACAGATAGATTTACTTCAATACAAAAACCCCTCCCGGGTCCTGGAAGGAGGGAGTGTGTCTTCTGCTCCTCCCCCGACCCTTTCCTCTAGGGAGCTCTCAGTAGCGCCCAGAGGACATGCTGAGAGGTGTCTTCCCACGAGTTGCTGGTGTGCTGCTGAAAGAAGTTTTTTAAACACAAGTTCTGCCCTCGTACATGTTTAAGTTGACATCTAAATTTTTAAAATTTAAATGTTAACAGTTGCAAAGGATTTAGTTTCCAATGCGTTGTTAATAGTATGAGAAAGAAAACTCCCGAAACGGGCTACGGCAGAACATTTTTGCATGATGTAATTTATAACCCCTTCCGTGAAGTCATTATGATTCTTGATAAAATGTTTGAGTAATTTCCAGATAGACTTTAATGGGATTAAGAAATCCTGAGAAGTTAGGGTTCCCCACTCAGCTATCTTAAAACATGTCAACCAGACTTTGGCCGTTTTTTGGTTAATGGCACATTTCTTGCTTTAAAGCTCTCTTTCGAGAGAGAAACCCTGATTTGAAGCCCATTTTTTTTTAAAAAAGATTTTATTTGAGAGAGAGAGTGCGTGCACACAAGCAGGGGGGAGGGGCAGAGAGCGAGGGAGAGGGAGAAGCAGACTCCTCACTGAGCAAGGAGCCTGATGTGGGGCTCGATCCCAGGACCCTGGGATCATGACCTGCACCGAAGGCAGACACTTAACTGACTGAGCCACCCAGGCACCCTTATTACCCATTATGAAAGATGTGCAAATATGTTACAAGTTTTGATAATATTAAATATGAAAAATAATTTTAATGGAAATGCACCTCTTACTGATATGAATGGGGGTGGATTATTCCCTTCCACTTTCCCCCTGCCAAGATAAATAGAAATTATCTATTACTAGAAGGAGCTAGAGTCACCATTGAGTCTATTCTTGCTTTTTGTTCTTATGGATATAAGCTCTGAATAGTGTTGTTCACCTAAGGATATTTGCATAGTGAACAACCTTGTCATCAATAGGATATTGGCTTTATTTTTCTGGGGTTGTCCTTATGAATTGGTACAATATCATTCATACTCCATTGGTTTTCTTCATGCCCAGTGAGATGCATATTTCACAGTTGTCCAAAGTCCGTCCTATGAGCACAGTCATGAACACAGTGATTCTTTGGGTAAGGATAAGGGACTTGTATTACCACTTACCTAATTCAGTTTCACACTTTTTTTTCTGTATTCTGCATAATAAATATTTAGAAACAGATGTCCCTACCAACCAGAAGTTTTCATTAAGTTTCCTGTTGGTTAAAACAGCAAATTTGTTGTTTAAATAGCCATTAGACATATCCAGGCTTAAAATATATTCCATTGATGGTACGTGTTTAAAAGAGAGTTGGGGGGTGCCTGGGTGGCTCAGCTGATTAACCATCTCACTCTTGATTTTGGCTCAGATCATGATCTCAGGGTCCTGAGATCAAGCCCCACATCAGGCTCCATGCTGGATGTTGAGCCTGCTTAAGATTCTCTCTTTCTCTCGCCGTCTCTTAAAATAAAATAATATAAGACAGCTTTAAAAGAGAGAGCTGGCCATTGACATTCTGATATCTCTAAAATCTACACATACTGCAGAGCTTAAAAATATTTCTTAAAAATATTAACAGCAATGTTAAAATTAAAATATTAAAAATATTTATTGCAGAAAGTCCTTTGCAGAGGCATCACATAGACCCTTGTAGAGGTCCCGCTTGCTTCCATCTTATACCCCACAGTCCTGGCTACTCTGAAAACCTCCTAATCCAGTCTTGGAAATGTTTTGCTCCTCTGAAAATTCTTCTTCCCTCACATCCTGACAACAAATGTCCTTTGTCCCATAATAATTAAAAAAAACACAAAAAACCCTGAAAGATCCAAATTGAATAACAATAAAGATCTGATTGGAACCCTCATAAGCCTGACAATGTAGAATTGTATTTCTTAAAAAGTGTGTAACCACATTTGTCTGGGCCGCAAAAGACACCACAGAATAAGATCAGAATAGAATTTCAACTGACTCCCTAATTTCCTTAGAATGGCTTATATTTCAAGCCCTTCCTGTTTTTTTCTGATAGAGTAGGTGTACATTACTAACTATAAGTGATAAGAAAGTATAAAAAACAGCCCTTCCCTAAAAGTACAACTGAAATTAGCACTGAAGTTCACATTTATAAATTAGTCATTTTAGCCTAAGTTTAATTGTAGACTACCTATGTTTAATCCTGATGATTATAACTCCTCTTGTTTTATAATCACTTCCTAATTTCCCACATTGGGCCAGGCCTGGGTCCTCGGATGAGAAACAATAAACAGTTACTAATGAAACACAAGTCACATCTGAATGGAAGGTCGCATCTGAATATGCAGAGGTAAGTAGGTTGGGGCAGAGGATGTTGGCGGTGGTTTTTTTTTTTTTTTCTTCAACTATAGCAAGGTGCTTCCTCAATTTGAAATATGACTTTACTTCAAATCTTAAACTTACAAGAATTTTCAGCCACTGCAAACTGGGAGATGAACTCTGTGTTGTGGAGCATGTCATTTGTCATTCGACCTGCTGTGACAGCTTGGGAGGACCGAAGTGGCTCCTGGGTGCTTTGCTCCTTGTCGCTCTTTTTAGAGCCCTTGACCCCAATTTGGAAAATGTATGTGTTCTATTTAACCCCGACCTTGGCCCACTTTATACCACGTTGAGAGTAACGCAAGTACAAATCCCTTCTCAACACCAAATTGGTAGGAACACTTCTCTGTCATCTGACCGCAAATTAATGGACACATTGAAAGAAAGGAGGAAAAGAAGGACTAGTTGAGGCTTTTATATACGTCCATTGCTTCTAACATGTTTTTCAGAACAATAAAAATGCAACATCAACTACTCTTAGAGCGAGTGGAGCCACAATACTGCACAGCTTGGGGGTCAGGCGGCCAGGCACATTACCGTTAAAACCAGAGAACAACACCCCACAGAAAAGAAAACCAGCCAGAAGTTAGCCCCCATGACCTTTTTTTTTATATATATACATTTTTTTTTTTAAGAATACTCTGCCTTTGAACAATACAAACAATAACAACAACAACAAAAGACAAACAGGCTTTATATTAAAAATGTCTGTGTTCTTCATTGTTACTTCTAAAGCAGCTTGGAGGATTTTGCCACTTGGAGCGTACTGCAAATTGACTCCACTAAAATGATCTTGGAAGGATAGCAGCACAGGATTTGATATTCCATACTCATCGCTTTTGACAATGTAAACCTTTCATAAAATAGTATTTCGCTTAAAAATTAGAATCATTCAAAGGTCTGATCATTCGGTTCCCTGAGGCCTGCCAGGGAGGTCTGGCTTCATACCATCGGTTTCCTGCTTTCTCAGGGTGGGGCACAGGCTCCACCGCATTTCAGGAAGAATCTCAAGGACAGCCACTGAAAAGGGCCCTGTGGAAGGAGGGCAGGAGTGCTCTAGACAGGTCTCTGTCAGAACAGACCGCATAAAGCAACCCTCTGAAGGTCAAACCGTCACGGCCAGATTTTAATCCCCTGGTCATTTCCCGTCTGGATTTTCAACTGAATGAATCTCATGGGTTTAACCAAACATGTATGTCATCCTAAATAATGTGTTAGATTCTGATTTGCCCAGGGACTAGGAAACCTTCAAGGAACAAGGTCAAAGGGACAACAGATACATCCTTCACAATAAACAATTCTGTTGACGTGGAAATGTACATAACTCCGTTGAAGCAAAGCTCCACAGTGGCCAACATGCTCCAGGGTTTTCAGTAGCTGAGACCTGGGGCTTCTCTCACCTTCTCCGAAATGCTTTTAAACAACGGAGACAAAAATCTGAAACAGAAAAATGAAAACTTTTGCTAACGAAAAAGTGTAGAGGCCATAACTAAATACAATTTTCAAACAAACAAACAAAAAATGCTGAGATGCATGTATCTTTCTTTTTTTAAGCAGCTTTCAAAATATTAACCACAGCATTAAACATTGAACATAGTACATTCCAAAGTTAATACAGATAAATGGTATATAATGCAATAATGCCACAGTTATTCCATGAATGTCTCAAAGCTGATTCTAAACTTGAAAAAAAATTTTTTTTCTAGTTTATTTGCTGGAGGTTTCACTTCTTTACTACTTCTCTAGAGTTTCCATCACTTTTTTTTTTTTCTTTTTCTTTTTTAATGCCCCAGGATGTACAGATCATTCCCACATTCCACACCTGGAACTTCTTTTTCCCCTTCCCCCGTCAGGTTTTCAAAAAAACCAAAAAACCAACTACAATGACAAGGTAATGTTTTACATCGCAATTGCAGAGACGTAGGTCAATGAATCCATGACACCTCATTTCAATGCTTCCTTTAGGATTTACGACTTTCCCCAAAGTCATTCAAAGCCTCGCTCTCGACCGCGCCGGCGGACAGGGGGCCGCGCAGCCAACACGCATGCGCCGCGGCCACACGGCGCCCAGGCTGCACGTGTCTCCTTCCCGCTTCCTCCCGGTGGCGCCGACGCCACCTCCCTCTGCAGGGGAAGGCACCGTGCCTCTGTTTCCTTCCCTCCACAGTGATAAACGTCTCAAGAGCCTTGGCTTCCAGGTTCCCCGCTCCACGAGGAACAGGGCCCAGCCAGGGGGCCCGGGGTTCTTTCCCAACAGCGGGATTCTGGGCTCCGTCGGCTTCCAGACACTCGGAGGCCGCACTGCTCTGGTTAAGGGCCCGCGAGCAGGCCAGCGAGCGCCCAGGCTCCGTTCCAGGGCGAGGCCTCCGAGCTGGGGCAGGGCGGGACTGCAGACCGTGGCCTCTTAGGGAAACGCAGGCACTTGTGGCGGCCTGATGCTTCTGGATTAAGTCACCAAAACGTTCACTTCCTCGCGTTCTGGAGGATTCTGTTTCTCACGCAGACAGAGCCAGTATCTGGGGGAGAGTATCCAAAATGTCTGAATATACACATCAGGGCTTTAAGGTACTGGATGCTATTGGATAAATTGCTAGAATGCTTCTCGGCACAATTGGTAGCTTAAAAAAATACTTTCCTATGGTTTCACGGCATTTTCCCCATCACTGTCCTTCGGTGTGGAAATCTTGGTGGACACCAAGTCCATCTGAAGTTCCCCAGTTTTTGTTTTTGTTTTTTTTCTTCCAACCGGGTATGTACCACGTAAGCCAAATGTTAAATGTCTGTTCTTCAGGCCAGGGAAGAATGGACTTCCCACCGAGCCCCTTCCCTCTCTTCATATGGCAGCCCCCAGGGCAAAAAAAAAAAAAAAAAAAAAAAAAAGCAAGGAAAATGAACACCTTCTTCCTAACCTCCAGGAGCCAGACACCGGCTTCTGAAACTGTCAAGTCCTTTGTCAGTTTGTTTGCTCTTCAGATGGTGAGTCAGTCCAGCCAACAACATGGAAAACAAATCCGTGTTTATAGGCACAGGAGATCCAGGTGGAGCTGCACAGGTGGGGCTGGCCAGTGAGTGGCAGGGTTTCCAAAGACAAGAGGTTCGATGGGACGGTCTTAAATAAATAAATCTTCTTTTTTTTTCTTGAGAATGTAAAAAATAAACGGTATTTCCCTTTGGCAGTAAATAGCTGATTCGACACTAAGCCTGAAAGCTGTTTTTGTTTTGTGTTTTGTTTTTAAGAGACCACAGCTTCGTTTCGTGGTACGTCACTGGCAATGCATATATTTCTACTGCTTTAGTGAACCTTTTGCATATTTGTTTGTGGCAGGCCTCCTGACTTCACTTGTGGCCCAGGTAGGCACCCAGGGTGACGCAAGCTCCCACCAGGGCCAGACTGAGCAGGGCCTTCAGAGACAGCCAGGAGAAGTCAAACAGAGGCTGCACGCTGGGGCCGTACAGCTCCACAAAGGCATCCTGCAGGGGGAAAGAGGGGGAGACAAAGAAAGAGAATTAGACAGAGAGCACGGGATGCCAGCCTATGGGGAGGGTAGCATCCAACCCAAGGACCCAGGCGCCTTCTGCAGGGCATGGGGACAAGTAAAACGCTCTTCGGGGGCACTGATTTGGACCCACTTTCCAAACTCTCATTCAAGAAGTATTCATCGAAATCCTGTTGCTGGGCCAGGTGCTGCAGAGACAGAGCAGTGAGTGAGGCCGACTCCAAGTTCCTACTTCGCTACGCTTTTATTGGTTGTGGGCCATAGACAGTAAACAAAATATATGTATCAGAGAATGTGCGAGAGAGTGCTAAGTGCTAAGGAGAAAAATAAAACAGCAGAGGCAGTTAGAATACTGGAGGCTAGGCTTTGCAATTTTAGCTAGCATGGCCATTCCTAAAAACAATAAGAAACAGTGGGTACAAGTATGCTCCTTTACAGAATGCTTGCTATATGCCAGGCACTTGTAATAAATGCCTCAAATGCATTATTTTATATATTCTTCATACCAATATTATAGAGTCATTTTATTTGCTTCCGTTCTGTAGAGGAAAAAAAAAACTTGCGTGGGGAAAAACAGGTTAAGGGATTTATCTAATCAGTGGCAGTGCCAGGATTCGAACCCAGATCCAAACAGTCTTAAGTCGCTGAGGCCCTCCCATGGCTCACGGCAGCTCTGTGAGAGCGCTTGGTCCATCCAGGATGCTGGCACAGTGCACACAAGCCGGGTGGAACCCCCTGCTGGCATGCCTAGCACCTAAAGTCAACAACGGGGTTCTCCCTGGGTAAAAAAGTTGTCTCAGGGTTTCTTCCGGCAGTGGCCAGGCTGGATGACCACAAACCTGCATTTAAGTCAAGTTGTGAACTTCGCAAAGCATGTGGTCACTTATGGTCAGTTACGTGTCACTGAACACACAAGGACCCTGGGGAAGGAAGATGGCTCCTCTCATCCTTTCCTATTGCTGCCTCGAAGTCAGGTCTGCAGGGCTACGATGGGAGTCATGGCCACGTTCTTTAGGTTGTTTCAGTTTGGGTTGGATTGTATGCTCATTTCTTAGATTTGTTGGGGGACATTTGTTGGATCCAATGAGTAGTTGGACAACTCTCTAAGTATATCTGCATATATAAACCAGTAAATGAAATTCCTTTTGTTTGGTATGATTTATCCAGGCACGAAGAGAACAAGAGATCCTTCCATGTTACTCCCAACCACATGGCATTGGAGCACATGAGACAGTAACACAACCACACTAGTAGCATCGCTGTGTGGAGGTAGTTCTGACAATGGCCAGTGTTTTTTCTGTTTAAGGTAAGTGCCCCACGAGGGACCAGGACCAGCTTTGTCTCTCCGGAGCTATTTGTGGTTTTGGTACATGTAGGTGTTTAGTAAGTATCTGTTCAATTGGCACTTAAAGTTTTCTGAATTCAATCATTGGTTTGAATTCTGTCTTTGGCCTAATGCTTCACCAGATGCTTATTTTGCCTGTTTGAAATGATTCCTTCTCTATGTAACAACCTGTGGGAATCTTGGGAGTGGTCTTGAAGGTGAGCATTTAAGGCATCATTGGGGTAACTTCTCATGTTATTAAATATAGATCTACACAATCATTTTCATGACTGTCTAGTATTCCATTTCATATATTCTGTCCTCAGTTCAACCAAATCTTTATCTTTTTGAAACTTTCATGGTCATAAATAATATTATGATACATTTTTGTACATGAATTCCTGTCCACTTGCTCAGTTGCTTTTTGGGGACAAATTCCTAGAAATGAACCCAGCTGATCGGTCATCAAAATTGTTCCCGACTGCCACAAAAGGTTTGTGATGAGGAATTCTCACTCTCTCACTGGTTGTCCTTGACCAAGGACACCTTGTACAAAAGGCAGACAAGGTTTAGGGCAGTGGTTCTCCCTGGGGGTCATCTTGGCCCCAGGGGACATGTGGCAGTGACTGGAAACATTTTGGGTAGGGGTTGTTGGCCCCTAATGGGTAGAGGCCAGGGATGCCGTTCAATATCCCACAACACATGGGACAGTCCCCAGCCAAAGTGCCAACAGACTTGAGGCTGAGAAACCGTGTGAAGAAAGGTTTAGGAGAAACTGATCACAGACCACAGAAAACCTAATGGTCCACCTTGTGTGTCAACGGCTTTGGTCAGATCAACACAAGATGAGTTAGTCAGCCTGGACAAGCACTGCTCCCCAGGATGTGGGCGCCCCGGGCTTGCAGCCACACTACGTTAACTTTTACCAGAAGAGGGCGCAAAGGGTTTCTTCTTTTTTAATCTATTGTTGACATTTTCTCAATTTGAGCCTTAGGAAAGCAAGGCAATACACATAAATGAAATATGTGCACAGTGCTCTCAGCACAAAGCTGAGGTAACAATCCCGACTGCTTGTCAAGGAACATACCTTCCCTATATATAATCAGGGATAAATGGGGCAGGAAGGGGTCAGGACAGATTTATGAGCAGGAGAAACTATGCTTCTTGTAAAGTGCATCCCAGGATCCCACAGACACAGCTGCAAACAGCTAATAGCCCACCCTTCCAGGCTGCTCTCTCTCCGGAACCTCCTAGAGCAGCCGATGCCCAGAACCCTTCAGGACTCAGGCCCTGCACTGTAGGCAGCATGGCTCAACATTGAGAATGTCGCTGGCTGGGTCCTGCCTTCCTTTAATTACCAATGGGGGTTTTCTTTGGCAGAATGGGAAACCGACTAAGGCCTTTGCCATCTGAACTTTCTGGCCATGGAGCCATCCTGAGAAAGTAGGGGAAGCGGGGACAAACTGGGGCTGGCATTTTCTCCCTATTCACCCACCTGGGGCACGACACCAATACCAGGGGTTAGAAGAAACGCCTCTCTAAATACCCTACCTCTCTGGGGCTGAATGAGTCCCTTTCCTGACCACCGTCCCCTCATGTAAATAACTGTGCTCCTAATGGACCTGATGGGCCGTTTCTGGTGTGCATTAGAAAGGAAAAAAACATCATTTCTGGAGTGAGATGAGCTAAAGTAGCATCTCCTGACTCAAAGAATGAACACAGAGTTGCTGACACAGCCCCAGGGGTCTGGGGATGGCTCTCGACTTGGGGAAGGAGGTCTGGGTGAAATCCCAGTTTTGACATTTTATTGCTTCTGACCTTGAATGAATTATCCAACCCTGAGCCTCATTTATTTCACCCATAAAATTGGCTGCGGTGAAGATTAACATAGGTGGCTCAGAGCTGTTTGTAAACGTGGCCTTGAATGTGAGCTAGTGGACATATTAACTTTCTCCCTGGTCTGCCCTCTTGCAAACCTGCTCCATCCCTCCTACAGTTGACCTGCCCTCTGGAGGGTTTGCCAAGTCCCCTCTTTCAGAGGAGCAATTTACTGGCTTCCCCCAACCCCCGACCCCAAAAGGAGTCTGCTTTTGGTTCTGAAGATGCCTGGTCATTGCTATAGAAGTGAGGGGTTAAAATGTACAAATACACATGTGACCCGTTCTGGTCAAAGACGGTAAGTGATGACACACTGCCCATCTCTACTGCCTCAGAAATCACCAAGTCAGGTGGTAGGGCTGAGGGGCGTCATTGGACCCCCTACCCCAAGGCTGAATCTGGCCCCCAAGCTTTGCCCATCCATGATTTCAAAGTGCAAAGCAGACCCTGTGGTTTCGGGACTGGAGGTCCTAAAAGCTACTTTTCTAGAGCGCCTTCTTGCTTTTTCAAACATCCTGATTAGGGCGATTTCCGAAGTCTGTTTGAACAGTCTGTCATTATTTGTTTAAGTTTGAAAGCTGTTTTAAATAAACACATGCTCATTTTATGTATTAAAAGCAACAAAGAGGGAAAAAGAAAACCTGAGCCATCATCATGTGATTCGGATAAAATCCCAGTCTGTACACTTGGAGGGCACCGCAACCCTGGCTGGCGTGCGCGCGGGTAGGAGCACGGATCAGGTCCCAGATGTGCGCAGCGGCTTCCCAGGTGAGCATTTATTTCACCCTTTAGCTGACGCCCGCCCCCCAACCCAGGGAGGAGGCGGGCTGGTCCCCAGCTCTGGGTGCTCCTTTGCAGATGGCTTCTCCATGGACTTCAAATTCAGAGGCCACAGATGGTCTGAGTCCAAGTCCCACCCAGAGCTGGCCCACTAGGGCAGATGGCCAGACTCCCCGACCCCAGAGTTGGAAGTAAGCCAGGGAGGTGTGGACAGGAGCAGATCATACTTAAGACTCCCAAGCAGGGGGGACAGCAAAAGTGTCCTCGGCCTTCTTGCAGTTTGCTGGTGGGACCTCTCCCACCTGATTCTCTCTCTTTCTCATACACACACACACACACACACACACACACACACCTCCCTTGAGGCAACTTGCTCTCCAAAATTTTCCTTTTCCCTCCAGTACCCTTCAAGAACTTTCACTTAAACCTGATTCCAAATAGAATGAGATTAAAAATCAAATGAGTCAGATTGGCAAAGACTGAAAAGAATACCAAGTTCCGCTGAAAAGGATGGCATGGGGGTTGGGAGTGGGAGCCCCAGATATTCTAACACAATTAATGGACTCCCAGGTAAAGATCAATTGTATTTGCATTTGGCAATGCTTTCAGAAGCTTTAAAAATATTATTCTTTTGTTAGGAATTTCACTCCTAGTTACTCAGCATTAAAAATACTAGCATGCACAGATTGGTTATAATAGTTAAAGCCTGAAGAGGACTAAAATGTCTGAAAATATGATTGGTTAGTGGCACTTCCATACAGTGGAGCAGTGTTCAGCCAATAAAAATTGTACCTATATTTACTCACAAGGAAAGATGTTCCTAGCGTAGCTGTGACTAAAACAGGTAACAGCTAAAACAATGTCAGCAAGATCAGGCCCCTGACTCAGGGTGGTTTAAAGATCTCCTTAAACACTGGGAAAAAGAAATATGGCCCGGTTGGATATAAACAAATCAGAAATTCTGCTACATTCCACAATCTCCGAGCTGACTACAGATGTGGACGTTATCAGGCACGGGAGATCCCAAGGGGGAAAACCGGCCTGCCCCCAACAAGCACACACTCCAGTGAGAGAAGATGTCTTTAGGGACACCTTTGAATTGACTGAAACCAACGAGTGCTGCCATTTTGTATCCTGCACAGAGCGGAAGATCCTGTCAGCAGCAAGAGGAAAGTAAAAAGAAAATCAGATAGTGCCAACAGGAAATCGAATACCGCCATAGAATATCTTCAATATTTTCTATTTTTCATGGCTTTATAATGTTGTCTTTGTGGGTGACCTTCTTCATGACAACCTCAAGGTTAGGGAAGGAAAAGAAAAAGAAAAAGGTGAACCCTAATAATGGCAAAAGCTTGAGCTGGAAGGAACCTCCAA
Organism: Procyon lotor; assembly: GCA_028646535.1. NCBI lineage: Eukaryota > Metazoa > Chordata > Mammalia > Carnivora > Procyonidae > Procyon > Procyon lotor. The sequence goes on along the minus strand of CM053616.1, from coordinate 7,507,841 downwards.
GTAAATCCAGACCTACACAGGGTAACAATGCCCAGGAAAGACAGCAGCCCTTGTTGCAGTAGTTTGAGACAAATGAAACCTAGATGGGCACAGTGGATTTAACTTCCAGTATGCACTGATAAGCAGATACGAGATGGAGGAGGAGAGTAGAAACTGGGTTTGTCTCCTACGCTTAATGGGTCAGAACATTGGCCAGCAGTTGGTTCTTCTATCTCCGGGGCACCTCCCCCTGCCTCCCTCAGCTTGCTTCCTCCCACCCCCGACCTTCCTCTGCATCCAGCCCTGACCCCATCCCCCAGCAGCCTCATCTGGCCTTTCATGCGTTGCTGAAGTCAGTGGCCCCGCCATGCAGCCCGGTGCTGCTCTAAATTCATGTTCTCTAGACTCAGGGAATTCTCGAAGCCAATCAGCATGCCTTTACTCTACCCTGGGTCAGATCTTTTCTCTCTTTCTTTCCATGACCATTCTGAATAGCTGTCATTTTTCTCCAGTGTTGTCATCTTCTAGCAAGTGATGTTAGGCCCTTCTTCTCTGAGAAAATCGGGGCCGTTGGGCGAGAATCACCACAGCTTCCTGTCCTGGCACACCCACTGATTACAGCCTTATCTGTCCTTCTCTGCTCCTTTCCACCCTGCGTCCTTATTCCATTGTTTCCCATTGCTTCTAGAACCTTCTTCCATCTATTGTTCATGCTCTCAACTACAATTTCAACCCCATTGTTTCTTCCATCTCTTTTTCCTTAGCATATAAACATTCATATTTCCTCAAAATGCCCAGGCTGATGCTGTTCCACTCTAACCATTGTCTCTCTCCTGGTCCTCCTGGATAAGCTACTAAACCCACACTCACTTGCTGTCTTCTCACTCACATTTTTTTTTTTCTCACTCACATTTTACTTCAGTCAGCCCACCTGCTTCCCCCATTGTGCCTCTGAAAACACCCTCCAGAGACCACCAATGCCATCCTTGTGGTTAAATTCACTGGATGAGTCTCAGGTTATATCTACTAAATGCTTTGGCACACAGACACAGAGACCACCAAAAATCTTTGCATCCTGAAGAATGTCTTCTCTGCCTCCTTCATGGGCACCTTCTTCTCTGCCTGCCCTGATAGGTACTCCGTGCTCCCTGGGCTTCTGTTGGGACCATCTTCTCTCTCTGACCAGTCTCCTCCACTCTCATGGTCTTAAATATACCATCCCTCTGATGATGACTCTGAAATCTTCACATCTGGCCCCGCCTGCTCCTCTGACTGCTAGATTCCCATTCCAGTTGTTTTCTATGATGTCCCACTAGAAGTGACAATGCAGCCTGGCCTGTCCCCAACTGGAATTAGCACAGCTCCCTCAAGCAAGCCTGCCTCTTTTCCTGCCTTCCTCATGCCCGTGCTGTCAAACCCATGCTCTCAGAGTCCCCTAGAGGCTTTCCTCTTCCTCACCCCCCACCCATTCATTGGTAACGCCCACAGTCTGACGCTGGGTTTCCCCAGAGGCAGACCTCAAGATGAAGACTTGAGTGTAAGCAGTTTATTTGGGAGATGATCCCGGGAAAGTACCAGGGGAGTGGGGAAGCAGCCATGAAGTTACTTTATCAAGGAGGTCACTGCCATTGGCACCTGGAGCTTATTAATCCTGCTGGGAAAACTGGGGGCCAGTGCAGATCAGGCACCTTCTGTTATCCCACTAATGTGCTGGGGAGCTGGGGTATTTATACACCGTCGCCTTCCATTCACTGGCCGAGGATCGTTCCTATGGAGGCATCAATACCCCGCACTCCAGGTGTGTACATAGACAAGTGGGTTCTAGAGGCCAGAGAAAGCCCTCGGGGAAGGAGAGGCAGACGCTGTATCTCGTCACCACAGGCCAAGCTAGTGAGCACTGAAGTGGTGCTAAGGGCAAGGGAATCAGGGCACATAAGCACCACCGATGTGACCACCTACATAATTCTCTAGCCCCATTACCTTCTCTCCCCAGGATGGCGGCTATCACTTCCCATCCGATCTCTCGGCCTCCAGGCTGGTGCCCTGACCTTCCATCTCCTCTCCATTTTGTGGCCAAATGGTGGGGCCACTGACTTCAGCAACACATGGAAGGCCAGATGAGGCTGCTGGGGGATGGGGTCAGGGCTGGATGCAGAGGAAGGTCGGGGGTGGGAGCCAGAGTGCTCTATTCAGAATCACACCTGTCTCTTCCATGCCTAAGTCTAAATTCCTTAACATGGCACCCGAGACTCAATATTCTGACCCCAACCTAGCTCTCCTGCTCAGCTTCTGTCACTTGTAAATTCACTTTGGTTCATTCAAGGATTCAGTGCAGTCATTTTCCCTGAGCCCTGAGGTTGAGCTAGATAATCTTCAGCTAGTCCTTGTTCACTGATAATCTGAAGGGGATCTATTTACATGTCTGTCTTCTCCTGATCAACTCTTAGCACCTGGAGTGCGGGGAGCACATCTTAACTTATCTTTGGATCCCTGGAGCCGGTGTCTGTCACATATTAGGCCCTCAGCAAATGTTTCTGGAAATGAAATAATGGGTTCCTTTTACTATAGAGCAGGTTTTTCCAAACATATCTTAATAGATGATCTTTCTTAAAGGAGGGTGTTCAAAGGACAAGTAAACGATGGGCTAAAACAAAATTTAGTTCTTTTTTTTTTTTTCCATCCGTCTCTGGTGTCTTCCTATGAGGGGCTGAAGTTCAGCCAAATTGTGAGTTAGCACTGGATCTGACTGGTCAGTGTCTGCCCCATACTGGATGTCCAATATTTTGAATGCCATCCCTACCTGTGTGCCTTGAGTCTCCAAGAGAGGGATGACCTTTGCATTTTCCAAACTCATTGACCATTTATTCCTGTCAGGGAACTTCCTGCTGTGTTAGGAAGACACACTTTGGAAATGCTGCCCAGAGGTAACAAAGCAATTATCCTGGACACTGGCAAGAGAGGTAGCGCTGGTGTCCTTTGTATAGGACGGGAGGAGAGGCTCACTGTGTGTGGAAATCTATGGGGACATAAAGACCCCCCATGGTAACGAGCTGGCCTTCCATGAAGGGGTGTGAGCCTCGTTCCCAATACTGTCTATACGATGGCCCCTGTGCATGCAGCCTAGGCAAGAGTGAAGATGCTGGGAGAAAGAGAAAGGACGCAGAGGAGAGAGGGAGGGGGGGAGGCATGCCCGGCAGAGATGAGATCTCTCCCTGAAGCCCAAGGAGACAGCTCTTCTCTGGACTGCAACTTGGGCTGAGATCAAAAGGGACAGCAAACTGCCTGGAGTTCTGTGAGTCGTGGCCAGCAGAGCACACGCGAGGAAGTGAGGACTTTTTCTACCTGAATAAAGCAGCTGGTGAGGAAGTGACTCCATTTCCCCCTTATCGTGGGCTCGGCAGGATTTCCTCTGCAGCCACTTTGTGCTGAATGAGTCTTGAGGGTTCCGTGTACGTATCAGAGCTGCTGTGGCGGCTGCCAGCTTCTGTCCCCTATGGCTCTTCCTCCCTTGCCCCACCACCTTTACTCCCAAAATACTGATTCCGGGTTTGGGGGAAAAGGAAAGAGAAAAAAAAAACAACAGCCGGGGAGCACATGCTGAAGGACACACAGCTGCCTGGCCTGCAGACTGTGAGGAGAAACCCAGCATGAGAGCCACAATGACTCCTTCTACCAGACTTGCAGACCTGCCCCCCCAAAGCCATATGCAGTTAGTGGGGCTTCATCTCGGGGAGACCCCAAGCCCGCGAGGATGAGTAGCTGCATCCCAGGCCAAAGACATAAAATGAAACCTAAGCTAAGCGTCATCTGAATGTAACTAGAAACCTGCTAGAGAAATGGCAGGAGACGAAAAACACAAACAAAACACAAAACTTGCCCGCCTCCCCAAGTTGGTCCAGTGAAGTTTTGGTGTATTTTGTGATGCAAATTGAGTGGAGGACGCAAATCAGGCTGGGGCCCCCCTACAGGAGCCAGGGAGGGCAGAAAATGAGAAGCCCAAAAGGTTCCTTCTTTCCTGAGCTGGGCACGGTATGAAAATACTTTGCAAGGGGGCCTGATGTTCTGGGGATCCCAAGGCCACAGAGCCAGGTTCCAGACCGTGTCTGCTTACTGGAGGAGACCTGAGCTGGCTCTTCCTGGGGTCTCCCAGGTTCTGTTAGTCTAACTGCTGTCAGGGCTGGGGTAGGTGGGACCATCAGGAGTGAGCCGCACAGACAAATCCACCCCCAGCCCCACCCCAGGCCAGCTATGCAAATACTGCAGGGGGAGGGCACTCAGCCACCTGCCTGGGTACCTCCGGCCAGGAGGTGACAACAAGTCGGGGCTGCAGAAGACTGGAGGTGGAAATGGGCAGTGTGCATGAAAAGATGCTAATGGCTGCACCATTTGGGTCACTGTGTTCATACAATAAACCGAAATGGGGGAGATTAAAGGCCACGTCTACACTAGACCTTGAAATCGCATCTTCAGGTTGTGTATTCATTCCCAAATCATTTTTGTAAGATGCTGAGGAGTCTTATATCTGAATAAGACACAAGTCCTGCCCTGTAAGACTCAGTCAGATATATATATACACACACATATATATTCTCATGCATTCACAGTAGCCTTAATGAGCACCAGTGCTTTCTCAATACATTCAAAGCACTTCGTGTGCATAGGTGCATTGATCCCACAGCGCTGGGGAGCAGAGAAGAGACACACGCTGTTGTCCTCATGGCCCAGCCATACCGCCCAGGCCCTAAGCAGGATGCCCTCAGCAGGACCTCACCTGCACAGAGGTACAGTAATCTGCCTTGCCATGTTTTGGCTTTAAAATAAAGTTCCTTCATTTTCCTTCTTTACCTTCCTCAGTCCACTACCTTCTTCTGCCTAGAAGCCTCTGAGTGCCCTGCGTTTTCTGACACTTGGCCCCTTCTTGCTTCAGGCCCATGCTCTTTTCACTGTGTGGTCCAATGATGCTATTGTGTTGCATACGGAAGTCCGTGAAGTGAAGCAAAAAAAGTATGATTATGACAACTCAACAGTAAAAAGACAGATAGCCCATTTAAGAAACCAGCAAAGCAAAGACCTGAAGAGACATTTCACTAAAGAAGATACAGAAATGGCCAAGAAACTCACAAAAAGGTGGCTCAATATTGTTAGTCATCAGGGAAATGCAAATCAAAACCACAAAGAGATGTCACTTCACACCCACGGAGCATGGCTCTAATGTAAAAAACAGACAATAACAAGTGTTGGCAGGGAGGAAGGGAAACTGGAGACCTCACACGTGGCTGGTGGGGATGGAAAGTGGTGGGGCCACTGTGAAACCCAGGGGTGGTTCCTCCAAAAGTCGAACAGTTACCATATGATCCAGCAGTTCCGCTCCTAGATAGAGACGGCAACCTAATTAACAAGAGATGTCCACACCAACACGTGTGCATAAATATTCACATTGGCATTATTCAGAATAGCCCAGAGTGAGAACAACCCAACATCATCCACTGGTGAACAAGGAAACAAAAGGAGGTCCCTCCATACAAAAGAATATTATTCAGCCACAAAAAGGAACGGAGCATTGATCCAAGCTCTAACATGGAGGAACCTTGAAAACATGACACTCAGTGAGAGAAGTCAGGCACAAATGGTCCTCCCATACTGTGTGATGCCATTTCTATGAAACATGCCAAACAGGCAAATCCATGGAAAGAGAAGTACATCAGTGGTTGCAGGGGCTGGGGAGAGAGAATGAAGAGTGGCTGCTCATGGGTACAGGGATTTTCTTTTTTCCTGGAGTGATAAAAAACATTCTGGAATTACACAATGGTGATGATTGCACAAGTTTGTGAATATACTGAAAGCCAATGGGCCAACCACTTTAAGTTGAATTTTATGGAAGGTCAATTATAAAAACAAATAAACAAACCTTAATTACATTTCTCATACTACATGAAGACGGGGACTCAACTCTTTATACACGGCATGAAATTGAACAGAAACACTCATTGTTCTGTAACCCTTGCTTCGAGGGTATTGGGAGGTGGGGCTCCTTTGGTTCGAACTCTGCACCACTATTGTCTTCCTTTTCATGAATTTTTACAAACATGGGAGGTGGCGTGGTGGGTGAAGATTGTCCTAGATGAGAAGTCAGGATGGCTGGTGCCTATCTGGGTGAGCAACTCACTTGATCATCTGGGCACTAGGTTTCCCTGATCTGAAAATTTACTGGTCACAACCCAGGCATTTGTTGCACAAACCTCTCTACCTCTCACACCCATTGTAATTAGAACTGGTGAGTCTGAGTTGGGAGGACCTGGGGAGACTGGCTTCTCCTCTGTAGAAGATGAGACCCTCCACTGCCTGATGTAGGCTGGAGATACCTTGGGCAGACTAGTATTTGGAAGATAGCCACCAACTGGTTTTCCTTGGGTTCTGGGGCCACTGGCGGGGCTCCCTCCCCAGGGTCTCGATCTGCTTCCACACACGTGAATGTGAATGTCATCACTGTGCACCGGGTGTGCTCCCTGCAGGTCACTGTCTGGGCCAAGCACAGAGTGCCCCACCATGCCTGCCCCATGGCCTGCGAATGCAAGGTCCCTACCCCTCTCCCTGCCTCTGTAAGAGTTAATTCATGAAAATATGCCAAAAATGGGAACTGAAAGCAGATGCTTATTGAGTTCTGCAGCGTGGCCTAATTGCTGTCATCAAGACACCACCACTGGGGGGCTGAGGGGGAGGTGGTCCTTCATTTATTAAACGTGGAGGGCCAGAGTTGGGGACCGAACGACTGATGCTCACTTGTTTAAATCAGCAAGTGTTGACTGAGGTTGGTGGCAGTGGGAAGTACAAAGAACCCATATTTCCTAATAGGAACTTGCTGAAAGTGGCCTCAGACCTGGAAGGGGCACGTCAGAGGGAAAAGAGCAAAGCCGAATGGGTCTGCAAGGGGCGCCAGGCTCAGCAGGGCACTGCCAGCCTCCAGTCGGGCCTGGTCTGACACTTGCTCACAGGACTGCTTAAGAAGTCAGCATGGGCATCTTTTCTGGAAGCTCCATGGTGCGCTGGCTCCCGGGTCCGTGCCTGGCCGACAGGCTCAGACATCTGTCTCGGGCCAGATCTGCCCCTGACGGTGCCAGGTGCTGGTGTTCTCAGTCGGCAGCAAAGAAGTTGCAAGCTCTGCTTAAAGCTCCCAGATGCCGAAAAGGATCCTGCTCCAATGTATCCTGAGGTGTACTAAGCCTTACCCCGCTCCCCCTTACCCAATTCTGCAGCCCTGTGAGTCACTGTGCGACCGTCCCCAAGCAGCCCATGGGAGAAACCTGTCCCCTACACCGCAGATCCAGCCTCCGTAGGAAACAAGCAGGTATATGCTCCCTGCTCCGGGGAAGAGGCAGGAGCACGGCGGTGAACCCACTCAGTGGGTTCCATATGGGCGTGCTACGAAAAATCTGCTTTCATTTTGTAGCTTATGATTTAGTGCAGCTCACCTGGAAAGACTCAACGTGAATAAAAACAGATGCATTTCAAGGCACACTGCCTGGCTCCTTGACAATTTTCTTCCTTCTGCATCAGACCGTCTTTCTGTGTCCAGGGAAGTCAGCGGACCTCTCCGTCACAAGGAAAATGCAAAGTCTCTGTCAAGGGCAACAGCTGTGCATGTGAGGATGGAACCCTCGGCAAGGTCAGTGCGGTGGTTGTGGATTCAGGCTCATTCACGCAGGGAAGTCTGCCGCAGCTTCCGTGGGACTAAATGTTTACCCTGAAGGACTTCTGACAGCAAAGGCTCCCGGTTGCCAGAACCATACAGGGCCCATGTGTTCAGAGACAGAGAGAGAGACACACACACAGAGACTCAGAGAGAGGGACACACACACATACACACACATGCATGCATGCGGAGCCTGGAAGCCATTCCCTGGGAGCTCCTGGTAGTGGGGCTGAAATCTTGCACCAGCACACCTTCCAGGGGGAGAGCTGCCCGCAGCCTGTCCCGCGGTGGACATCCT
>CM053616.1:7474348-7499374 GCA_028646535.1 Procyon lotor | reverse complement strand
CCCCCCCCCCCCCCCCCCCCCCCCCCCCCCCCCGGCCACTCTATCCTTCTGCTGGGTGGGCGGGTTTACTCCCCGTGAGGGGCAGAGAAGGCTGGGCCCAAGCCACTCCTCTGACACCTCACCCCGGAGCTCCAGACCCTCCTGGAACGCAGACAGGCTGCTCGTCTCACACCCCAAATCCCTCCCCCCTGAAATTCCCCGCTATTCTCCATGGTCTCTGACCTCTGCTTTGCTCTCCCTTCCCTCGGCTCTGATTCTTCTGTCCTGGGTCTCCCTTTGCCTGCTGTGCATTTTCTGGAAGATGATGGGGAAGAGGACAGCATATTGGTTAAACGAACACACAAGGCCTCTGCAGCCCCAGAAAGGGGGTGTGGCCTGGCCAGCCCTCATCCTGGTGGAGGGCCCCTGGTCATGGATGCGACCGGAGACTCGGCCGGACTGAAAGCTGCAGGAGAAGGTATGAGTTCACGCAGGGTGTCCCTGCCGCCTCTGACCTCGGGTGCTCAGACCGGTTGCCAGGCCTGTGACCCCGGGCGGAGTCTTAGCCAGGTGCTTGCTGCACAACCTTCATTAACCCTTGCAGGTTTAAGTGCTGACCGGGTAGTGATGGGACAACCGGAGGGGAACATGTGGTGGATTAAAGAGCAGAACAAAAATGTCCAAATGTCGCTTTTTCTGAGTTTTTAACCTCTGCCTAATTCTTGACTTACTTAAGTCTTACAACTTTATATGCTTTTCATTTCTGTTTAAACCTGAAACATCACTGGAATGCTTTTTGAGGGAGGGGTGCCTGGCTGGCACAGTCGGTTGAGCATCCAACACTGGATGTTGGCTCGGGTCATGAGCTCAGGGTCATGGGTCATGTCCCGAGTCCGGTTCCACGCTCAGCAGGGAGTCTGCTTGAGATTCTCTCTTCCTACCCCCCTTCCACATGCACAAACACGTGCACTCTCTCTCTCTGCCTCTCTCTAAAATAAACAAATCTTTTAAAAAAAATAGCTAAATGCCTTTTGAGGTAATCCTAACCTACTAAAACAACTTGAAAAACTGAGAAAAAAATATTAGGGTTAATTCACACACACCTGGAGAGTTCTGAGAGAGGTCTGACTCTGGGCATAAGCTTATGGTGGTTACAGATTCGAATAGGTAAGTTTCACTAACTTGGTACGTCACTTGGAAAAGATTGTTTTATTAATGGTAATCTTAGATATTACAGAATTATAATTTCATTTGCATCATGTCCACAAGACATTCTGTTCTAACTTCCAGACATAAAATAAATAAGTCTTAGGGGTGCCTGGGTGGCTCAGTCATTGGGTGTCTGCTTTTGGCTTGGGTCATGATCCTGGGGTCCTAGGATCGAGCCCTGCGTGGAGCCCAGCATTGGGCTCCCTGCTCCTCGGGGAGCCTGCTTCTCCCTCTTCTGCTCCCCTGCTTGTACTCTCTCTCTCTCACTGTATCTCTCTCTGTCAAATAAATAAATAAAATCTTTAAAAAATAATAAAAAACAAATAAGTAAATAAGTCCTACGGATGTAGCACATGGTGGCGACTATAGTTAATGACATCGTATTGCATTTTTGAAAGTTGCTAAGGCAGTAGATTTTAAAAGTTTCTCGTCACAGGGGAAAATACTGCAATTACTATGCAGGATGATGGATGTTCACAGACTTATTGTAGTGATCCTTTCACAACATAAATAAACATCCAATCATTATTTACACCTGAAACTAATGTAATATGTCAATTATATCTCAATAAAGAATAAAAATCTACTGCCATCAAGTCTATAGGACCTTTTGATAAGAAAGGAAGAATTCCAAGTTCCAACGTTTGACAATGGAAGACACCCTCCCAAAGGCATTAGCCTGAGCAGAGCCGTGCCTTGGCTCAAAAGCTCATCACACACTGCCCATAATCCACACTGCGGGCAAGCTGTGTGGGCAATCCGAGTGTCCCCAGTGGGCTCAGGCTCACTCCTTGCTGTCAAGGGAATCACCTTTCCAGGTTTCGAGAGCCTCACTAGTGACAGGAAGAGAAGGCCCCACATGGCCTCTGAGGGCTCTCTGGGGATCTAAGTTTACATAACTCATAGATTTGGGGACTATGTTTTGTGTCTGTGTGTCAGAAGCAGGGAGGATGGAAAGGGCTATGTAACTGGGACACTGGCAGACACACAACCACTAGGACCCCTCTGGATCTCATTGAAAGTCCCAGAATGGCCATTCTGTCTATTCCAGGTGCAAAGGGAAGCCTGAATCTTACAGCTGGTTTCATGAGAGGCAACCTGGGAAGAACTGCCCTCGCAGAGAGAGAAGTTAGGAAAGTGCTTGATGTTCTAGACATGATTAGAAACAACTGCCCCAACCATCAAGGCACCAGAAATGAGAATTCCAGGGATGGTTTCTAGAGTCCCAACTCATCTACTCCAACAGCTATGTAGGATTATGGTTCAAACGGAATGAAAGCCATATTTCCATAACGCAGAGATGACTTTATGAAGAATTAGCAAACACCGTCCCTGGATGTGTCCTACTTATTACTCCTTAACAATATTCATTAGTGGGAAGTTAACACATCAACCAAAAGGAACTTTATAGTTTTGGGTCCTGTTGCTCAGAAAATAGGATCACGTTACCCAGGATAAGAGCGCTATTCCTTTCCAAGCCCTCCAGCATTTCTTGGATCTCTCAGAGCCCCTCCTTTGAACTGAAACTTTCCATTTTTAAACCATTCCCCCTATATCCCTCAGCCTCCCACCCACTGTTAATTACAGAAAATTCATTCAGTCATTTTTGGGTTATCAGACTGTGGAAAATTTGTTTTTCAAGCTCTAGAAGATTGTTGAAGTGCCTTTTTCTTTTCCTTCCTTCTTCCCTCCCTCCCTCCCTCTCTCTTTCTTTTTTTCATTTCAGATAACTCAAAACTGGTTTGGATCCATGACATCAACCTTGGCATATACAAAGAATGAGGAATGAGGATTTTGCCTTGTTTGGAACCAAAAGAGAGGAATATCCACTCTCTCTTTTCCATTTTCACTAGGACATATTTTTTCCTTTTAGTTGGATGATGTCTACTTTTAACATTCCAAGAAAAAAGTGTCAGTGATATGCAAGTCATAATAAAAGAAAATCAAAAGAAATGCAATTATGAGGGACAAGGAACTTCATCATTTTTAGTATGAAATGCCCTGAGGAAAATCTAATTTTAAAAATTACCAGCACCATATAAATGAGAAGAGAATATATGAAAAGATGTATTATGTTAAAACTTAATTTAATCCTTGATCTTTCTGGCCCTGGACTTTTATCCTTATTTTTAAAGGCCAAAAGTTACCAGGTGCTGGATAAGAAGTAAACCTCACTCTAACACAATGCCATAGTAGGAAGTGACAACGGGTCCTCCTGGTCTCAGGTTTGCCGGCTGGAACACGGTGGAATACAAAAAAGGTTATTAAATAAAAAGTGAACGTACATTGAAAATGAAATGACAGCCTTCTCTTTCCCATTATTATAAAGGTACTTGTTGTGAATGAAAACAAATATTCCCCTGGCATACTATAGTTGATAAAGTGTTCCCATTATCTACCAACTAGGGGGAGCCTCACAACAACCCACAGGTAAGTTATGACTGTTGTCACCCCCGTTTTACAGTGTTTGAGAATATGTAACTTGTCCAAGGACACACACTTAATCGATAGTGGAACCAGGACCCGAACCCGTAATTCTGACCTAAAATACCTTGCCTCTCCACTCTGTCACACAGCCTCCCTAAACAGTGCAATGCCTCCCAGCAAAATGGGCTTGCCCACAGCCAAGATGTGGTAAGCTTGAATACAGCAAGGACTTGGTCACATATAACATGCCTGTCTCTTTGAAGAAATTTAAATTATGGGGAGCCTGGGTGGCTCAGTGGGTTAAAGCCTCTGCCTTCAGCTTAGGTCATGATCTCAGGGTCCTGGGATCGAGCCCCACATCGGACTCTCTGCTCAGTGGGGAGCCTGCTTCCCCCCCTCTCTGCCTGCCTCTCTGCCTACTTGTGGTCTCTCTCTCTCTCTGTCAAATAAATAAATAAAATCTTTAAAAAAAAAAAAGAAATTTAAATTATGAGAAAAAAAATCAAGCTGATTTCTATCATAAGTGTTGGTTGATAATAGAAGGCTTTGACTTATTTCTCCCTAGGTCACTATTATAGCCCAATGAGATTTCAGTCTGCCACCCTCATCCCATATTTAAAGAAAACCTGGAAGCATTCATGCATTCAGAGAGAGAGAGAGAGAGAGAGACAGAGAGAGAGAGTCTAAACAATAATGCAATAACAACCTTCCTTTAAAAGCCTTTTCTTGATGGAATCTCCAATCTTCCTTCCCACTGTTATTACAGTGGCCTGGCAGAGGCTTCAGCAGCGAGGAAGAGAGGAGAAGCCATTAATAATTGTGTTTCTAATCCTTTATCCAGTTTTTGTTTGGAATCAAGCACAATGCTTAACTATATGGCTCCCTCCAGAAAGGGTTCTCTTGGCACAAGGCTTTTAAATTTAGGGAGAGAAGTTTCCTTTGTCCAGATGCTATTTTTCCCCACTTTGCTTAAGTCAGCCTGAAAATGAAACAAAACAAAACAAAACAAAAACCAAAAAACCAAACAGAGATCGGTAGAAAGATTGCTATGGTGCCTTTTCTCTCCCTTCGGCAATGCTGCTTCAAGAGTGGGTTCCACAAAAAGCACTTGCTCTCTTCTTCCAGCAATAGTGGTGGATGCAGTAGGGCCCACAGGAAAAAACAAACAGAAAAATCCAGAAAAATCATTTTTTTTTTGGTCCACTGGTCATTGTAACGATTTTTCTTCTCTTATTGCTATGTATATCTTCTCTTTCTTCCCCCCTTCCCTTATCCCTATTAATTTGTTATCACTCTTTCCCTTCACATTTGTCTTTGCTCCTATCGTTCTTCTCTCAACTTACATTCCCCCTAGGCTGCGAAACTGTCATTACTAAGGCTTCTCTGTACCCAAGAGCCTGGAACAAATTCTAAAACCAGACTCTGCTTGGCTTTCAGTGAGCTGTTTCAGTCCGATAAACCAGCAGTCTCCACGTAGGGATAGAGAAGTAAAATTACACAGGGAGGCCTCAAAACACACGCAAGCTTAGCTAAGTCCTTGTGCACAATTTCTGGCAGAAACCGTTCTAGGAAGGTCGGGCTGCGACATGAACTCTGATGCTTGAAAAGGAGTTCTCCTGGTTGGGAGAGTGGGGACTGATTCTCCGACCTCCCCCAGGTGACTCCGGTCACATCCCTCTAGTCTGAGGGGAACATTTTTCAGAGAGAACCAAGCCATGTCTCCACCAAGCAGGCCTTTTTCCACCCTGACTACACTGAGCTCTCATTTTAGCTTCAACAAATCGCTTGATAAGTCATCTTGGTTTCCCCTTCTGTGATGCAGTCAGGGGCCTTCCCTGCTGCTCTTTCATCTCTCCAACTGCTCGAAGGGAACTTTCCCCTTCTTGTGCTTTTTCTACAAATTAGCCTGATAGATCAAATTAATCTGTTTAGATTTCCCCCCAAAATTCCCTTCGCCACACTGACAGTATCTGTGGTGACCCTAAGCTACTTCTCCCCTGGCCCCCGTACCTCTCACCACACCAGTCCACCCCTGCCTGCCTAACCGTCCAGCCCACATTACTGATGGGTACAGTCACGTGACTAGCATGACCTAAACTCTGAGGTGAACTCGAGAGAGAACCACAAACATTCTTCTCCCTCTAGTCGGAGACACGTCTGTGAGAAGCCAGGAGGGAGCCATACAAGAAAGGAAAGACCTAAGTGGCCCAGAGACATGGGACGTGTGGGGTTTGGAGAAGGATGAGGCGAAGCGGGCCAGCTCACCCAGGCAAGGTGGCCACAGCGGTCAGGGTGGGGTGATGGCACGAGCCGGAGGTGAAGGCGGAAGTGTGTACCCAGGCTGCCTGTGTGGGTTTCAAAATAAAATCTCATGGAGGAGATAATTGAAAGTCGGAGCTTATTCAATTTCTATAGGCCCAACCCCATTTCTCATCATTCCCCATCATGTGGATACATGCTAATTTCCTTGGCAGCCTTAGATAAAGCTCTTAATGTGATTTGAGTCCCTTAGAGATTAGCACTATTATAAATATAAATGTTCAAACACAAGCAAGTTGAAACCAAATGCCCCCCAAACCCTGGCTCTCCGTTGTAGGAAGGTTTTCAGTGGTGACCGAGCCCTTGGGTGAAGGAGGAAGCGGATAAATGGGCCCGTTGGCTAATTCTCAAGGCCAGGCTCCTTCCCAGGAAGGAGTGAAGCTGGTAGCGGCTCTCAATGTATCTCATCAGCAGCAGCTGGTGGGACAGTGTTGGAGGATGTTCTGAAAAACACCAACTGAGGGCGGCAAGTAGGGGCTTGGGGAGGAGATGCTGAGATCCTGATCAAAAGAGTCTCTACTCAACAGCCAACCTGCAAAACATCTCCTTCAGGTTCCAACCGCCTTGCGCGGCTCACAAGAGACTCACTAACAAATAGTTATAAATAGACATCAAGGAGTTTGTTTATCTAACTAGAAGAAAACAACGTTCGGCTTCTTTAGAAATGTGTTCTTGACACCAAACCAATGTAACTGTTATGGGACCAGAAACGGAGCACACCATACCGAGCCCAGTGTTTTGATGTGGTCGTTACTCACTAAGCCGGGCCTGTACTTGGCGACAACCCTCCGTATGTGCCCAATTCTAGGTACTTGAAAGTTTAAAAACAGATCTCTTCCAAGAGATTCTAAAATTAAAGCCCCCCCGCCCCGAGTAATGGGGAAAAACCTTCCCCCAAATTCATCCACGTGCTGGGATTTTGCTGTTAAGTGAGGTCAGAAGGAGTCGTGATGATGAAATCTATTCTTTGATTTTTCTAGCATTTGTGCACAGGTCAAACCAGCCAACCCGTCTATCTGCAGAGTGTTGCCCCAAAATGTTCCTACTACTAAGTAATAACGTGAAAAGCATTCCCAGGAGACAAAGGAATAAGAACTCAGGGGCCTGTCCGCAGCACCTACTAGAGGTCCCCTTTTTGCCCGAAGAAGTAATTACTTGGGTTTGGGAATACCCATTAGAGCACCATGGTGGACTGGTCAGGTGAGAAGACCTCCCTGTGTCTCCCATTTTGGTATATTCTCTCTAGTGGACAAAGGCTCCTTTGGCAGAAAATGTGAGAGGCTGGCATACCCACACAGCTCTGGCTCCCTCTCACCCAACAAACGACCTCCCTTGGTCTCTGATTCTGTGCCTCCTCCTTGTACTGCCCTAGGATGAAGCCTGATGGAGGAGAAGAAGCACAAGCACTCGAATAAGGCAGATCTGGGCTTGAACGTGGACTCTGCATGTCACCAGCTGCCTCAGTGAGTTGGATGAGTTACCTTTTCTCCTTTCTTTCCCGGGAATGCTTCCATCTAACTCATGTGAGATGAGGTCTTCAACCGCTCTGAGCCTCCATTTCTTAATTCATAAAACATGGAAAGACCCTAGCTGTAGAGTCATCACCAGGATTAGGGACCTCTGTGAAGCACTCAGGACAGGGACCAGCATCCAGTAATTGCAATTCCCTTCCAATCTTCTCGTCTTTCACTTAACTGTCCGAGATCTCGATGTCCCTTTCCTAGGGAGGTGGTAGGAAATACGCAGGTGCAAGTAGCAATGTGCCAAGTCTGAAGCTGGTAAATTTCTTTTTGCAGGGTTCACTTGCTGTTTTTGATCTTAGAATCTTATTGCTTGACATCATTAGTTAAGGCGATTCTTAAAAAAAAAAAAAAAAAAATTCAAACTAGACAGGATGCCTTTGAGCGGTCAGCTACAAGCCAAGGAGAAGAGTTTTGGAGTCAGCAGAAACTACTGCCTCCAGGTCTCAGCACGGAAAGGCCAGCTTGGTCCTCACCAGGCAACAGAAAGAACATCTAACTGTACTAAGCCATCAGGTCCCCACCTGGAATGCTCCACACAGAGCTGGATACTTCAAAAAGCCAAAGCCAGATCCAGAGGCAGACAGACAGCTGGCATTGTCAAGAGGAGAGGAGCCTTCCACAGGACAACAATGTTTACAAATCAGATGTGGCCCTGGAAAGGGGCTGCCTGACTGCGGAAGCTGGGGATATTCATGAACTCCCAATGAGTCTAGAATGCCGACTTGGGTTTCCATGAACTCCCAATGGTGCAGAAAGGAAGGAAATCATTTATTCATCACCTCCCTGAACCTTCCAACCGCGGGTCATTCCTGTCAACCTGGGGTAGGTAGCTTAGGGATACGGAGAAGGCAGTAAGTACTATTCTGTGCAGAGGGATGGACTTCGGGAACCAGCCGCCCCCAAGCAGTAGAGACCTCATTCTCTTCCTTGATTTCAGCTACAACTTTGCAAAGGGCCCTTTATGCCCACGGCTGCCCAATGAGCTGTCGAACCCTAATCTAGAACCAAATGTATCCACATATCCATTGAGTACTTCAGACCCAACACACACCTTGAGCCTTCCCCAAATCTGCCTCTAAATCCCAGTCAGGCCCCGGCGGCCTGCCACCTAGAGGGAAGCCCAGAAGGGACTTCCACCTCCTTCCTCTCCCCTCCCATACCATACCCACTGTGGCCTTCTCTACTGCAGGGAGGCCTCCTCCAGTCCTCCGATGCCAGGTCCCTTCAGCCCACCCCATCGTTCCTTGTGTCTACACCGCCCCGCATCCCCCCAGCCCGACCTCAACACTGCTACTGGGGGTTCCTCTTAAACCACAAACGAGTGAGTCCTTCTCGCTCATTCCCATGCCCCGAGCGACGCCCCATTACCCAGGGGGTGAACTGGCCCTGTCCCATGGCTCCAGCCCCATCACCTCCCCACTATACCCATCTCTGCTCACCCCCAGGCTCGCTGCTATGGCTGCCTCCTTCCCCTCCAGGGCCCCGCCTTCAGCCCTGTCTTGTGGGGCTCTCATGGTGCCTGACACCTGGGAGAAGCTGTGTTTGGGGAGTGACTAAATAAAGGAATCAAAATTCAAATGAGTTCAGCAGCACAATCCACAAAGACTACGCTGTGCTCAAGGAAGGCGGACCTACCCCATGTTAGAGGGGGATTGCAGGCCTGGGTGGGACTGGACCAGCCATGGGGTGTGTGTGGAGTCTAGAATGCTGACTTGGGTTTCCAGGTCTACTACCGTCCAGCTTTAAGATGGACAGTATCTTTAAGATGGACAGTATCTTTAAGCTAAGTATTTTTATATCTTTAAGATAAGTATTTTAAGATGGACAGTATCTTTAAGCCAGGATGTCTAATGCCTTTGAGCCTCAGTTATTCACCCATAACGATGAGGGGTGATGGCATTGGCTGCGAGGCTGGGGTGGGGGCACATCTGAGGGGACACGGCGGTGCCTTCTCCATCAGACCACCGACCTGAACACGGACCCCAGGAACAGCGCTGGCCCGGGGCCTGGGGGAAGCAGCAGGGGTCAGGGCAGAGCTCCAGCCTCAGGGGATGGCCAGTCAGCTGGACGAGGCAAAAACAGCCTCGTTTGAAAGGTTGAGAAACCACACAGCGAGTCAGTAACATCAGATGAGTCACCAGCCAGAACATGATCCGTGGCCGGGTTGGCGGGTGTGCGGTGCGCTGGGTGGGGGGTGGGGGGCTCTCCCGGGGTCCAAGGGTGTGGAGGGAGGCTGGTGCAGGAGGACGGTCTCAGAATGCCAACCTGCTGGGACAGAAGCCAAAGGGCGCTCTGCAGTCTAGGTGATAAGCTGGTTCCCAGGTTGGGTTTGTGGCTTTGGGTTCTGGCGGCTGCTCTCTGCTGCCCCCTGTTGGTGTGTAGAGGGAAGGGTAGGACAGTGGCTGAGATGGAGAGGGAGGGGACAGGCAGGTGAGGTGGTGGGGGTTAGAAATGTAGCAGTTGGGGGCCGGAGGTGGGGAAGAGAGAGGGGCCGGGCCCCTGGGCGTCGCCCATAGCCTTCTCCTCCTCTCTTTCCCTGGAGCGCGTGACCCCCCCCCCACTTCTGTCCCATCCCCTCACTTTCTCTTTGCAGGTCAGAGGCTCATACTCTGTCTCCCAGGACCCCAGTATGGGACCACAGGTGTGACCAAGGTAAGGTGCACTTAGCATTCCTGGGACTTCTCTTCCCATTGTCTTGCCTGAGGGCATTTCTCAAGGCCAGAAACCATTTTATCCCTGAATGCCCAGTAAATATTCATGAAGTTTGTGGAGAAGAAAAAAAAAAAAAAAGAAGAAAAGAAAAGAAAAAAGAAAAAATTTTGAGGGAGGGTCACAGAAGTGCAGGAAGCTCTACTTAACACAAAGTCTTACCCAGCCCTTGAAGGGAAAAACTGCAAATAGCTTTTCCCATTTGCCCCAACCCCCTGCTTTCAACTTAGCAAATTTGACCTGCTCTAGGACTTAGATCAGTTGACATTTTGGGCTATGTAATTCCCTCTTGGGGGAGGGCATCCTAGGACGTTCCACAGCATCTGTGGCCTCTACCCACTGGATTCAAATAAAAACCTCTCCCAGGCTGGAACCACCAGAAATGTCTCCAGGCCTCACCGACGTCTGCTGCGGGAGGCGAACTCACCCCGGGAGAGAAGCCTCGCCCTGGAGGATAGTAGGCCCGCCCTGATGCCGGAGCTCACCTTCCCTCCCTGGCCCTCACCTGAGCGCCGCCAGAATGCCATGTGTCCACCTGTCCGGCCACTTGACATTCACAGGAACAGAGGCTTCCTTCGGAGGCCCATGTCCCGGGCTGAGGGCCCCTCTCTTGCTCTGCTCAGTCACTGCAAACTGGGGGATTTCATAACCTCGCGGGGGCCCTGCGCCCAGAGGCCTGACTTCCTGGCCAACCAGAGATTCAGGTGAGAGGGTTTGCCCAGAGGCAGCTCTGGGGTGGAGGTGCGAACCTTCAAGACTCTGGCTCCCCAGCTCCTCCGTCTCCTCTCTTCGGAGCCGACTGCTCAGCAAGGACAAGAAACAGCGGCCACTTCTCCAAACACGAACCCGGGGCCGCCCTCCTTCAAATTTAGATGGCAAGTTCTGGAGTTAAATAAAGGCTTTGCACAAATAAACAATTAAGTTAATTGTGGTTCTGACATTTTCTCCCCCCTCGGGAATTAAGTACCCAAATGACCTTAAGCTTCCAAACCCCTTTATTTTTTCAGCGGGGAAACGAGTCCCAAAGAAGTGAATGCCAGCCAGAGAAAAGCCAGGACGAGACACATCAGCCTGTCTTATTTAACACAAAGTTCCAACACTCCCCTCCATCCAGCGGGGCAGGGGGAAAGGCAGTCGCCAGGAGGGCTGTCCCGGATGGCACCCTCAGCGTGCGTGTCACCAAGTATTTCTAGACCTCAAGAGATGGCTTATTTCATGGAAACCCTTTGCCGGGAGCTGGTCTGCAGAACCATGCAAGGGGCTACTTACTGCACGGAGTCCCTTA
Source organism: Procyon lotor (assembly GCA_028646535.1). Lineage (NCBI taxonomy): Eukaryota > Metazoa > Chordata > Mammalia > Carnivora > Procyonidae > Procyon > Procyon lotor. Next base: position 7,487,923 of record CM053616.1, on the reverse strand, counting down.
GAGGGTGCGCATGCCGGGCTCTGGGACAGAATGTTTTTCAGTGACTATCCCTATGAGCTGTTTTCTGCTTGAACCTTAAACTCCAGCTGGTTTTATCTTCTCTCGCTTATGATACTGTAACTCTGTGCATGGTGTAAAGGTCACACCTGTGTTTACGCACCATATGCCATCAAAATACCGTGAAGAGAACACTATGTGGTCTCTATCAGAAGATCAAAAAAGAAGGGGAGAGGCAGGCTTTGCTCCTAAGTCAGGGCCATTGGGTCCTTCTTGAACAGGCCCGTGTCCCCTGTGGCCAGCCGTAGTTGACTTCTGGGCGAAGCACACACTGTTTGTTGACAGAGAAAGAGGCACCTGTCCGGTTTCAGGGTGACTAGGGAGTTTCCAATCTGGAGATGACAAAACTTTTACCCTGTACCCAAACATTCTTTTATTTTTAAAGCCAAAATTAGAAAGAAAACAAACCTATAGAAGGCTTGGGGGAAAAAAAAAACTCTCAAAAATCAAGACCTTTCATAAGAAGAGCTCTGACTGAGTCTAAACTCACCTGGCCTAGACTCTAGGGTTCCTCTGAGGAGGGAACAAGCCGTGTGTCCCCGCGGTCTGGGAGGCCGGTCTTCCTCAGAGTCCCAGGTAGGAGGTCTCCCCAGTTTCCCACGCTGGAGGAGAGGATTGGAGGATGTTGGGGGGCGGGGCGAGGAAGTCAGAGAGAGCTAGTTGCTGGAGGAATATCTTTCTGGTCTAACCTAGCGGTGCCTTGAGGTGTAATTAATAAGAAACTGCCAAGAACAGCTCTGCAGTGAAGGCCTCAGCCCACCCCTCCGTGTGTCCGCCCGAGCAGAAATAACCTGATACTCTTTACCTGGCCACCCAGTGACCTGACCGAGCTTGGGCTCTGCTAATTAGCATAGTCCCTCAAAGCCCAGCCTTGGGACTGGCTGTCACACGTTCCCCACATTCCAAGCATCAGTCTGGGCCGGGCCCTCCGAGCCCCCCAGGCAGCCTGCCGGCCAGTCTCAGGAGCAGCAAGATCTGCCCTTCCTACGGGGAAGGCCGTGGACGCTGGCCCTGTTCACCTGGGGGCACACTGGACTCCAGCCTGTCCCAAAACCAGAATCCAAGGCCTACAACCTTCAGGTGGCCTCTGAAGCTATGTGGAGGGAAAAAAGCATTTTGCTTTAAAATAAGCTGGCTTTGCCCTGACTTGATCCATCGGCTTCGATAAAGCCAGGCTGTAACTGGACTTGATCATGGACATGAACACGGAATCCCACTAGATATTCACACAGCTGCATGTCTGCCCCCCATACAGCGGTTCATCAGTTCATGGGAGATTCAGCAGTTTATAAAAGATGCCGGATAAGTTAGATTATTTTAAATCATGTGGATATGGATTTCTGCTCAGTGTATCTACTTTCAAAGCAATTACCAACATGAGGCCCTTTCCTCCCAGGCAGCGCAGATCCAGTGTTCACCCCTCGGCTATGTCCAGGCAGCCCCATGTTCTAGACAGCAGGGATGATGCTTAAGGAAACCAGAGGCAAGGCTGGGCAGAGTGATTTTCACTAAACTCACAAAAACACAACTGAAAGAGAACTGTTCTTAAGATTCATGTACCATAAAAGGGGAATTTCCAGAACCTCTGATATTAGCAATTTGCCCTTCCATTCCCTTCCTCTCTAGTTTCAAGATGAGATGATGACAAAAGAAAGAGTTTCAGAAAAAAAAAAAATAAACCATGAAACTCTGTATACAAACGTGTAGACGGGCACAGTGTAACTGGTGGGAATTTCCACACCTGCTCTTATTCCCCATGAAGAGGAGGAAAAGCAAGGGTACCTTTGCCCTCACTCGCCCACATTCAGACATAATCATTAACTCCCTTTTCTTGCTTTAAAATAAGTACAACTTACAGAGTACAAGTTTTCTTTTCTTTGTGGGGCAAAAGTAGTTTTTCCAAAGTTGAGTTCCAAAGTGGATGTTTTTAGAAGCAGAGAGCGCTGGGAATTTTCTCAAAACCAGCACAAGTATGGCTGTTTCTTCTTTCGCTTTCCAGTCTTACATCAGCATTTAAGGCCAATGTGCACTGGCTAATTTCAGTAGAACGTTCCAGAGGGAGGGAAAGCACTCCATCTCAGGGGGTGAGTGGACATTTATTGAGCATTCACTTCTTGCTGGTCTGGAATGTTAGGTACTGTGGGGGAGTTAGAGTCAGGAAACAGAAGACAAAATCCAATTGAACAGGGAAATGAGCCAAACGAAAATGGACATAAAGATTTAAAAAACCCCACAAAAGCCCACATATGAAAACACAGACGCATGCACGTAGCTGGCTGTCCTGTCTATAAGCTGGGCCGAATCTGCTCACCTTGCAAAGACTTCCTGCACTGGTGGGGACTGCCCACATCTACGCATTTTTTAGTTTCTGCTGGCGGACCCTTATGTCTCTAGATCTCTTTAAATGGGGTCATTTACATCACACCCACTTGTTATTTTTTTCTAAACTTGAGCCGCTTTATTATTTTAAAAATTCCCATCAAGGTGCAATTTACATGCAGCAAAACGAACCCGTTTTCTGTGTACCCTTTGATGAATTTTGACAAAAGCATACACCCCTGGAACGCACTCCCCCATCAAGATGCGGAGCATTTCCATCCCCCCAGAAAGTTCCCTTGAAGCCACTTTGTTTTTAAATTATTTGCATCTGAATGTTTTTGCGTGGAGATTATCAAAGCCAAATATGTGGGAAGAAAGCCTAATCATCCATCATCTCCTACAAACACAGGTAGCGAAGGTTCTAGTTGCGGGAGCCTGCACAGGCACGTTTGCCCGGGGTTGGGTGCTTTCATTAAATGCCAAGGGGCTTTTCAGGGACAGGCACGCAGGCCCCTCTCGGCAAGCCCTGCTGGCTTTTGATCATGTAACAGACTGCATGGGTGTTTCTGGTTTTGTTCTTCAGGCATCGGGGTTTACATGTTTAGAAAGAGGGAAGTTGAGGCTGTGTAGTCAAATCTACCCTAGTCTCAAAGGAGCAAATGCTCTCTGATCAGGAGGGTGCAAGCGAGCCGGGCTCAGAGTACAGCACTCCTTTCCAAAATTCTGTTGCAACATCATCAGAGGGAGTTCACATGATCAGGCAAATTAGACATTTTCTTAACATTTCCTGTTTCCCAAATTTCAGAGACCAGCAGGGAATGTCTGGCCCAGAGTAAGGGACAGTGCTGTGACATGGTGGCGCCCTCCAGGCCTGTCCAAGGGGGGAGGGGCTGGGCTGGGAGCAAAACCAAGGCCCCTTGTCCTTCCTCTGGGGTGGGAGTCGGGGCGGGGGTACCCTTGCTCCAGTGACCCGAACTAGCAGAGGGACCGGAGTGGAAGGCCAGGTGGAGCAGCAGCCAGGCCCCTCTACCCTTCTGGGGATTCTGGGCATTCGTTTCTCCTGCGAGGCTGAGCCACTTCACGGACATACAGATCGTAGGTCTTCAAAGGAAACACAGAATGAAAAAAACATCCTAAAATATTATGCAGGAACTAGTTTTTTTTTTTTAATCACTTTTCCAAAATGGTACCCCGAGGTAATCCTCTCTCAAATCCCCCAGCAATCAAAACAATGTGGTTGCAAAAGTTTACAACTTTAAAACCTTTCAAAGGTCACCTCCCTGCCTCACACCCTCTCGCATAAGAGCATAACGGATATTTTGAGTCACATGTATTGTTCTTTGTTCATTTGCATTTGGTGAAATCCCTCTTTTGGACCAATTTAGTAAGCGGTGCCTTGGGCTCCCTTGGTGATTGTTCTCTTGTCTTGTATCTGCATTTTTTATGTCAAAAAGAAAATGTAGACCCCCCCAGCAAAAAAAAAAAAATGTGGGTGCGACCTCTGTCACTTCTACTTTCCTTTTGCTCAGATGGTTTTTCCATCTTGCTTGGGCTGGAATTGTCTCTCCTTCCCAGCAAACGAAGCCCTTCAAGGCTCCGATGAAATCTCCGCCCTCTAGGAAGCTCTCAGACCTTTCTCTCCTTGGCCTCTCCCTACCTGACCTCTGGTCGAAGGGACACGCTTTTCCATACTTCCGGCTCCCTTGGTGTGGTCTCCACCACTAGACTGAGTTCTTGAAGAGTTCTAGTGCCAATCACAAAGCGAGCCCGTAAAAGAAAGAGGGGCTAACTTGAAAATTTATGCTAAGCGCCCAGCCCCAGCACAGGGGTTTGCACTGAGGGAGAGTCTCCAAATACAACTTATGGCTAAGAGCTCTCAGGCCGGCACCCCTTCTTCCCACCAGATGCGTGGTGCACGAGTGCTTTCTGAGGCTGCCTGCTCCCTCCCCCAGCTCAGGGTGTAAGCCAACGGTGCTGGCTTTTAGAAACATATTTCTTGCTCTATGAGTAATTTAAAAGTGAGTCATGCTCAGTTTCACCAGCCGGCACATGTGACCCACAGTGCTGGTTAAGTGTATCTATAGATGTGTAAACCAAAGCAGTTCTTAGAACACAGATTTCCCCCTCCCACGTGCTGTTTACTTCCCTTCACTTCGCAGGGGCTGAGCGATAGGACACAGATGAGCTGCTGGGTACTGCCCGCTCCTTCCTCAGGCCCGGGATGGGCCCCACAGAGGAAACTCAGCTCAGCATCCAGCAAGAGAAAATAAAAGGTCCCGAGAAGGGAAAGAGGTAGGCAAATGACCTAATAAACTTATTTTGTATTAGTAGACCGTCAAGAAGCTCTGAGGAAAACCCATAAAAATCTAATACGATGAAGAGCCACATAAACAAAAACTTCTCGAGTTCTGTTTCTTTCTGTCCTTGTAGATTTTAGACTTAAGGAAGTACATCTCCCTCCTTCTCTCTGTGTCGCACACACGCACACACGCACACGGCCCACCGTATCTGCATTTCTAAAACAGAAAAACATTCCTGGGATCTGCTGTGGTCTGACTTGATAACTCACACATATTAACATGTTTTTATTTCTCCAGCTTGTCTTTGTTCTGTCACTGGGGAAGGTGCTAGGCCCAGCTTAGGGACGTGACTGTTGCAGGAGGGACGTTGGGTGACACAGATGCCAAGCACCCTAGGTAGTGTTTCCTACTTCCTTCTCACTTCCTTTTTTTCTATTAAACCAAATCTACAAACTCCCTTGCTCGCTATCTTCCCATGGACGTCTCCTCCACTTCTGTGATCCTTCATTATGTCTGCTCCCTGGTTTTATTTTGCTACTGGTTATGTAATAGTCACGCCTCTCCAGTTTGATGGCAAGTTCTCAGAGGCGGGGACGGAGGAATTTTACCCCCTAGCACCTAGCCTACAGCAACGGGCAAATGGAACTTCCAGATCAAAAGAAATAATATCCTTTTATTTTTGCCAAAAAAGCATAACAGGCGAGGTTTGCCTCATTTTTTAGCCCTCTGTTAACTGGGTCTGCATGCCCGTTGAAAGGCAGACTTCCCCACTCATCCTTGTCGGAGGGGATGTGGAGAGGAATAAATGCACGGACGCTTCCACAGAAGGACAAAGACAGGCAATCAGAGGCACTTACATGGGACCACGAATAAGCATCGACTTAAGGATTCAACAAATATCAATTCACCCGAACTTATCAACCTGAGGAAGCAGGCAGTGTTAACGCAGGTGAGGAGACCGAGGCAGAGTAGGTAACTAAAGTTAGGAAGTGGCCGAGCTGGATTCAAACACAGGCCACATGGCTCCCCTGTGCTCCCGGGGGCTCTGCTGCATTCGTGTGCCAGCTGTGCACTTCGGCCTATCCTCCACATGGATGCCCGGTTGCACTAACCTCTACTAAAAGCCACATAAAGAAAACTCATGATGAGACGTCATCTACCAGGGAGACTTCAGAAAGAACCATGGCAGCAGGGGAACCAAGTAAATGGCGTCTTCTCAGAAGTGCAGGGACCCAACTCTCCCGGTCCCTCCCCCGGTGGGGGGGGAGGGCTGCAAAATGGCACCGCCCTTGCTCTGTGGAGATACCAGGTTCAAACCTCTGGACAATCTGGAGGTAAGGATCCCCTTCAGGCCAATATTTTACTCCATACTCAACAGAGTCTTCCCAAATCCCTAATGTTTCAACACACACCAACTCAGTACAGCTCCACTCAACAGCTGCAGTTGGGTTTGTTGACTGTGTTGTAAATATGATTCCCAAGCAAGCCCGCACACGGCAGGCTCTAGAACTCCAGATTAGGTACAAGAAGAAAAACCTCATCCTGGCGGTCAGATCATGGCAGGAAATGATGCCACCAGCAATTATTCATGTATTAGCAGTTGCTTAAGTACCGTAAGGCTTTTAGGGGAAAAGACTGGGAGGCGGTGGTTGGAAATGCAGCCCCATTATTAATGTAGTCAAGCCATTCAGCTGGATTCAATAAAGTAAAAAGCCCTGCCCAGACCAGTGTCTGTAGTAGAAGATGCTAAGAGCTGTTAAAAAAAAAAAAAAAAAAAAAAAAAATCCAGCTTTATTGAATCCAGGCTCGATACACAGCATTCCTTCTTCCTGGATGGCTGAAAACCATCCCATGCATTTTAAGCCATTGGAGAGGAAATGGACTTAAGTTGTGTCAAGAAAGCAGAGTTAGATTTAAGGGAGAGAACTTCGTAACGTTCAAGGCGATCGAACTCTTGGTAGCCCTCTGGGTATATTGTCGAGACCGGCTGTGAGATCCTCTTATCAATTCAGCTCCGGTTAAAAACCAAGATGGGGAGCCCACTGTAGGCCTGGCCCTGTGCGCAACCTGCAGGTCCCCCCCAACCCTGTCCCCAGGCACAGTAAAGTAGACAAAATGTCACCCCAGCTCCCGAGGGTCTCGCGGCCCAGGGGAGGAAGCAGGAGTCTGCGCTGACTAGCACTGGCAGATGTGTTCCGGGTTGGATGAACATCCTTTGGTATCTCTGTGTGTCTGTCCCTCTCCGCAGTCTTACTGCTGTCACTTTTCACGTCTCTGGCCCTTGTCTTCATTGTTCTAGGACTCTTTGGTCTCCCAGACCCCAAGCCTCAGACCTCTCTGGCCTGGGCAGCCCTCAGGCATCTTCTGTGTTTATCTCTCCAAGCACATTGTTGGCCGGCTGCAGCTACTGCCTCCGTTCGCTGGCTTGGTGGCCCGATTCACACCGCTCAGCCATGCCGAGAGACCTTTCTGATCCCCATTTGTCTCACAGAGTTGGCTGCAGAACCTGACGGGAAGCCACGAGAGGAGTCTACTCCTTGGGTGAAGCCATCAGACCAACGTGCATCAGAATTACGAGTCCCCAAGAGCCCCAGTATGGTGGGCAAGGAAAGCCTCTGTCCTCCAGGACTTTATGATCTAGCGAAGGAATAAGACCCCAGCCCACGGGAAAGCACAAATAAACTGTATGACAATGTTAAAAACAGCAACGACTCCCAGGAAGGGTCTAACTGGTTCTGATGGTGACTGTCAAAAGGCAATGCCCCAAACGGGCAGAGTCCTTGTGTCAGATTGTCTCACCGGCTGTCCTGTCTACCTAAGACAAAGTCCGTCGCTTTTTGTTAAACCAGGGACCTTAATTCAACATGGGTTATGGATGCACGTGGAGGCCCACAAGACACAACGCCTGGCCCTCGGTGGGAGGAGGTCTGGGGCGTGGTGGGTGTGCCGGGCTCCATACACAGCCCAGCAGAGCCCCAGAGGGAGAAAGCTAGCAGGGTATAAGGGCCCCCAGGAGGTGCTAAGGAGGAGAGAGACAGCTCTAAGGGAAGGACAAGAATATTCTCTATAGGAGGAGAAGCTTGGCCAAACCTTGGATTGGGCCTTTAAAGATGAGAGGATTTGGATCTGGGAAGGGATGGGGGTCACCCCAGACAGATTCGATGCCGGTAGGTCTGGAAGGGGAGGACTAATGACTGCAATCTTGCCTGGCTCAGGGATGCAATCCTGGACACTGAAGTTCCCTGGGGAGTGATGTCCCCAGCATCATACCCTTGTGACCTCCCACTGCCCTAAAATCCACCAAGTCAGGCCAGGCCTGCAGCTCTTGTTCCTTCCCATTCCCTTCACAGTGACCCTTCCAGGCTAGGACACTGGGGACACCTTTTTCCGGGTCCTAGGACTTCCTGGGGAGCTGAGTTGTCAGCTGGCCTTTGCCCGTTTCCCTTAACCTCCCCTGATGGTGCTGGGAGCTGGTGCTTTCACTCCCATACCTCTTGTCAGCCTTTGTGCGTCCACAGCAGAAAGAGAGCCAGACGAGACAGAACGTACTTGGTGCTGGAACATATAGAGAGGACGCACTGGCTGGGAACATTTGCATAAGGCACAGTGATAGTCACTGACCCAGAAGATACCCTGCAGTGTGTCCCACCAGCTTGCACTGGCCAAGACCATGCAGTGGTACCCAGATCGTGGAAAATGTACATATATAAACAATGAATTCACGTGAAATATATCTGGGGGGAAATAACTTCAGAGCCAAATGACATTATAATGAATCAGAGTTCTTAGAAAGGTGTCAAACAGAGATAAGTATTAATAAATCCTTCCAATCCTGGGCAGGTTATATAATCATTTCGACTTCGAGTGCAACAGTTCACGGAGGGGAAATGTGACATCAGATAGGTTAAGTCTGGGTGGGAAAATGTTAAGGACTGAAGCCTAAGGAATGAGGCACTCCTTAAAGGATCTGAATTTATACTGGTTGACCTACTTACCTCTCTCCCTCCCTCCCTCCCTTCCATGGAGCGAGGCACCGAGCTAGATGTTGAGAGGACACACGAGAAGAAGATACGATCCTTGCCCCGTGAAGCTCACACTCCAGCCAAGGAGACCAACAGCTAACAAATTCTCATGTTACAATCCAATAAGGTGCTAAGGGAGAGGAATGTGGAAAATAAATGCTCCAGGAGCATGAAGGAGGGTGGCATCTGTGTCAAATGGGTTTTACTGAACTCCTCTGGCCTAGAATTCTATAATACATATTTCTCGTGTACCCACTGCTTGGGGTTTAACTAACTTTCCCAGTTACCCTTTCTCTCTCTTTCTGTCTCTCTCCCTCATTTCCTTCCTTCACTCACCATCTATTTGTCTCTTACCTCCCTCTATTTATCTGTCTGTCTGTCATCTATCTGTGGAACATTTTAGATCACACAACTTTCTAAGACAGGTTCCTCTTCTTGCTGCTGGGACAGCCAAGCTACCAAAGATCATTTTGCCAAAGTGAAAGTTGACAAAGGGAGTTTGCCATTCCTTCTCTGCAGATCTTAAAACAGGATTGTTCTCATCTGGCTGGGATGGTTGGGTGGTCTTGCCGAAAGGCAGTACAGCCGACCAGAGGACTTTTCAAGGACTCCCATCATCCTGGTTTCCCTCGCTGCCAAGAACCTGTAAGTCTCTTTGAACCCTGAGCAGCTGCTACCCCTCCAGTACCGGGCCTGGCTGCCCAGGCCAGAAGCTGAGGTGAGGAATGGCGGCCCTGGAGGGTACACTTCCATGGTCTTAGAGGTCATTGTTCTAAGAGAGACTGCCAACTCTGCACTGAGAATCACACCAGGGTTATAATCATCCATAACTGACATCAAGAGCCAAAAATCCATGAAATGCTTGAACTCAGAATTTTGTTATGTAGCCTGCATTTTCTAATGCCCTAAAGCTTCTGATCTGTTTCCAATTGGAGGGAAATGTAAACATCTCCACTCACTGGTAAATTTGGCCTCTGTAGCATAAATTTCCAAAGGTTCCCTCATGTTCTGTTGAGGGAAAAGTGCTCGTGGAATGACAAGGCTTTCTGGGGGGTCTGCGTCTCCATGGGAAGAGGAAAGGTAAATCTGAGGATGTTATCTAGAAACACTGCTGGCCAACGGCCGCTGCACCTTCTCTACTAGAACCCAAACAGCAGAGTGTAAACACCATTTCATACACTGAGCAGGCTTGGGGCCTTAACCGTCTTTGGTTAGAGTTGCTTATTGGCCGAAGAGCAGTGAATCAAGAGGCCCGATTCTGAGGTTCTGGTTTGCCCTCTTGGATTCTTAAAGTCTGACAAGGGCTTCGCGGGTCTACAGGCCTAGGCAGGCACCCAGTTAGTCTAGTGACATTCATTCCCTGGTTGATTCCATGGTGGGTCAGAAGCAACTAGCCCTTGTTTTCCAAATTAAATGCAAACAAGAGTTGTGTTTTCCTTTCAGGATAGATACCAGTAAACACTATAGAGGTAATTTTAATCCTCTTTTAAATTTTATCTTTGGGGAGAACACAGATGATCTGTTTTATATATTTTCACCTTTTTCAATATAAACTCATATACTCAATCGCCATATTATGATAATAATCACCGGAGAGGAAGCCCGACTTGGTCGCTGAGAGCATAGACACTCGGCTGATCCTGGCTCAGGCACAAACTAGAGCGTGATCTTGGGCAAAGTACTAAATGTGTCCCTGTGCCTCAGTTTCTTCATCTGTAAAGTAGGGATAAGGACAGGACCTACCTCATTCGGTACTTGTGAGAATTAAATGAGTTATTACATGTAACACTCTTAAAGTAGCACCGGAAACACGCCAAGTACTCTGTGTTAGCTATGAGTGTTACTATCCAGAATGAATAAATCACAGAACTAAGCAAAACCAAGCAGATGAAGGCAGCTTCTAGAACTTGGGCTTTAAAAGGAAGGCAATAATATAGCAAAGAGCTGGAATGGTGCCTGGGACAGTAAGTGCTTGATGTTCGTGATTCATACCTGGGGCACCTGGGCCCTACTTTTATTTTGAATTATTGTTTAGGACCTTCACTTACCCTTGCAGAGCTCTAAGGAAGCACGGTACATTTTGCTTCCTCTCTGCCACCTTTGGTGTTCAGGGAGAAAAGGCCCAGCCCCCAGCCCCACGTCGGAGGGAATCCTCCACTACCAAGAAGTTTGGTTCCGTCGTAAAAACTATGATCAGTTTTTCTCTTTGTTTTTGTTCCTGAAAGAAAGGGGCACACCTAGGATCGAGAAAAATTCTGTCGTAGCCTGTATGTGACGGGGCTCCCTGTTAAAGCCCGCAAATGCCAAAAACACTAATTCCACCTGAACCTTTTGGGTGTTACTTATTTAAACATGTTTGTTTTCTTAGTGAAGCTAAAAATATTTTCCCGTGGTGTTTCTGAAGGGACATTTAGACTAAAATAAAAATAAAAATAAATGACATGTTTAAAAAATTATATTCATCAGACCTGGGACAGAGTACAGAAAACGGGTGGAGGAAGTGAATGGTAGGACCTGTGTTTTTTCCTATTTTGGTTGCTCTAAATAGACATGGAAAAACAAATTGAAAGGAAAAAGTCCATCTCCACCCTGTACAAGTGAGGAATGAAAAAACATTTACTTGTATTGGAGTTAAGCTTTGAAATAAATTAATACATGTCCATATACTAATTTTTCCTTTTATTATATATCAAACTCTGCTCCTATGAACTATAATAATTACATGAAACTGCTTTTTTGTACCAGACCTTTTTATCATTGGGTACAGTCTTGACAAAAGGAGCAGAAAAATTTCAGAGAGTGGTGATTATAAAGAAATATTTATGGTAGAATATTCACTATAATAAAATTTGATTTGCAGTTTCTTTTTAAGGGAGAAAAACAGTGAGAATCTTAGCAAAGAAAGGGACATTAGACCCAGGGTTTTCTCCCATGGGTAACAGAAATCCTTTATTAGGAAATTTCAGCTTTGGGGAATCCATTATTCCCTCAAAATATCAGGCTAAATTTCCTGTGTTTGTGAATTTTTCTGGGGAGAAGGCACATAGCTTTAATTCACAAAGAGGTATAGATACAAATATTTATTATATACACACATACTTAATTTGTGGAATTCCGTTAAGAACCACAGAGCACACCCCCTTTTAAAAATGTCTATCACCTGCCATTTCACCGAAGAGTTGCACTGAACCACCTTGACATTCTACAGAAGTCTGCCATATTATGTCCGAAGTCACCTTCCTCAAATACAAGCTTCAAGCAAAAGGCCAACATGAGCGGTCCTTTGGACCTTTACAAGGCTCAAGTACGTTTCATTCCCTAGAACTTCAGGAAGCCAAGTCATCAGCACTCATGGAAAATACTCGGTAGGAATGTTTAAGCTTCAACGTTGCAGTCATTCTCCTTCCTTGAGACTTGAAGGATATAAGCTAATTTGAAGATTCATTTCTCAGCTGATGAAAAAACTGTATATAGAGAGTCTATTCTAAGTTCAACTTGGAAAAGGCAGCTACTCAAACACCATGGTGAAACAAGCGAACAGTGTGCCATTCTGTCTGCAAACTCTTTCACGCAAATTACTTCCAGGAGTCACATTCAAAGTATTTAATAGCCAGCACGGGGCGCACCCGGGCCAATCAGAGCTGACTCGGGCTGGCTGTAAACAACAAGCACAGCTGTGCAGGGCCATCCCAGGTGAATTCCAGCTCTGGTTAGTTTCTTTGAGGTCCCCTAATGGTGCTAAACGTGTTTGCCAATGGGTGTAAGAAGAAACTCAAAGGTGAGGAAGCTGAGCTCGGAGAAGTTGAGAGGTGGCTGGAACCAGCTGGTTATCAAAACACTAGAGATGAGATTTGAAGCAGATCCTCGGACCCCTGCTCTCCCCTCCTCCCACTCTGCAGGTGCGCAGAAACATTCTCAGGGTGCCTAGCTTGCCTGGAGCCCACGCCACAGGGGACAGTGAAGCTACTGGGACCAGTGAGCAGTCTGCCGACTTAGACACACCTTTAGAGCCTACAGGACAGGTGAGCCCTGCTCTCGACCTTTCTGTGGGGCTTGCACCTCTCAGAGCAGAGTGACCCGGGCCTGGTCAGCGGCATCAGCTTCACCAGGATCCTCCTCAGAGCCTGAGACGTGGGAAGCACTCATACCAGAGATGTGACTTAGAATGATGGGAAGGGAGGTGACAGCTGGGGATGGTAATTTCAAGCAAAGGTAAAGCTAAAAAATGATCTTGCTCCAACTGTGGACACGGCCGTTTGGTTGTGTACCTTCCCAGAAGAGCCATTCAGTGTGCTCCTGTCAGCATTTTGCATGGTCCACCGACAGGATATTCCTTTATGTGGATGGGGGGCAGTGGCGGGAACGGAATCGAGTGTTGAGAGAACCTGGTGATACAATCGCTTGCAGACTACTCAGTGTTTTCCATAACGATGAGACCCAGCCTGAGAAAAATGGGTCTGTCTCTCATTCTCTCTTCATACCTTCTGGACACTAGAGACCCACACTGAGTATGTGAGGGAGGTTTAGGGGGCCCATGTGGGTGGTCAGGCCCCTGGGGACCAGGGTTCTAGAACCTTCCTGCTGTTGACTCGTAACAGGAAGTTTATCTGCCTCGCAGTGTCCAGTGTAAGGAAGCGCTTGCTCAGGGAATGTTTGTTGATTGAGAGAGTGAATGAATACGTGAAATAAACAATGGATGAGTTAGTGAATGAGTGAGTGAGTGGTAGTTATGTCCAAGGACAGGAATATTCAGACTTCGGCTGGTTGCTGGGACCCCCTCAAGAGAGAAGGTACGGGACATGCCTTTCCTAAGGGCAGGTGAAGTGCTAAGTATTCAGCTGTTCCTTTGCATTGCCCATCTAATCCACCTCCACCAG
>CM053616.1:7439689-7474248 GCA_028646535.1 Procyon lotor | reverse complement strand
CTATTTGGGAATGAGCAACAAAGACATCATGGCCAGTTCAGCTTTTCCCTTGAGGGGTTTTGGCTTTTATGTTTTTAATGACTTTCACGAAAGAGAGCCCTGGACTCTAGGGTACAACGTGGTGGCGGCTCACGGGGGGCTGGAGAAGCGGGGCACAGGACGTGTCTGAGGAGTCCAGCTCCCAGGCTGACCTATGTGTGTGCGGACGGATAGTTCACCAGGGAAGGGCTGGTGGGCGCCCCATCTTCCAGGAAGTATTCAGCTGCCCCTACCTCCAGGAAGAGACAGGGGTGGAAAATTAACTCACCCGTCCTTCTCCGAAGAGCCCACGTCACGGGCGTGTGCACACCGCTCAACATCGTTAGCCACACCTCTGAGCCGACAGTCCCGTGAGCTGGAGGGGAGACGAGAACTGGGGGCTCTGGGGCTCTAGTTCTGACCCATGTCCTCTATGCAAGAGGCCTCGGGGTAAGTCAGGGGGAGACTGGGGGGCCATGGAGGCACCGGGTTGTGGCCTAAACTACCAGCTAGTTAGTAGCTCAGGCTACTTTGCTTAAAAATGACCGAGTAACAGAGTTTGCCAGTCCTCATCCTTAGATCACCCGCCTGCTGGGCATGGCCAGTCACCTAACAGGAAAGCGCTCAGCTCCAAGATTCCAAGAGATGAAAGGGCTCCTAAACGTTGTTCAGAAATGTAAATGGCCCTGGGGTTCCTGGATGGTGCAGTCGCAGTCGGTTAAGCGGCTGACTCAGGTCCTGATCTCAGGGTCCTGGGATCAAGCCCCTTGGCCAGCTCTGCGCTCAGCGGGGAGTCCACTCAAGATTCTCTCTCCCTCTCCCTCTGCCCCTCCTGCTCGTGCTCTTTCTCTCAAATAAATCTTTAAAAAAGAAATGTAAATGGCCCTAAATTATAACCAGAGATGGAAATGTGTCTAGGGGAGCGGGATGGTGGGTGTGGGGGTGCGGGGGAGGGGGAAACGTTCTGTAATCGAGTCTCAGGGCTCTCTGGCTTCTCCCAACACGCAGCGTGAATACAAACGGTTTATAGATGTGGGTGAAGGTTCTCGGAATGAAAAATGTCCATTTCCATCTGAGATTAAAATGCACTTTGGGAAAACAATTACCTGCCTGGGATCCTGGGAAAGTAAAACTTCCTGGTTTCTCTGCCAAGAAGAACGATTGTAAAACAAGGCCTGAGAATCTCACAAACAAGATTTTAGAATTTTATCCAAACAGCTGCAGTTCACCTTCAAGGAGCCCAGACACACTTTGGTCTGATGGATGTTGCAACACCAAGTTTGAGGTCTCCCCGGTCTGGTGCCAAGAGCTGGCCCCACGAGACAAAGACAGAACAGTTGCTCTCTTAATGGGAGCAGAAAACAACCCCCCCCCCCACCCACCACCCAACCTCTCTGCTTTGTTGTGAAATTGTCACTGTGCCTTTGAGGAGAGATTAAAATCCTAGCCATGTCAAATTTAAAGGGCAGGTTCCCAGGCAGGGAAGGGAGAGGGCTTTGGGGGGGGGGGGGTGGGAAAAGCCAGTTGCCATGAATTTACGGAGGATTTGGGGATCGCAAAAGTCATGGGCCTTGACTCAATTAAAATGAATGGAAAAGTACAAGTCTGCAACTTAAAAATAATAGTAAAATAAAGCAGCAAAGATATTCTGGCTCATTCTCTGCTTTCACTCTTGAGCCTGCGTGAGGATCCCGGAGCAGGTTTCCCAAGGCACAGCACGGGTGCCAAGCAAGCAGCCTTTGCTACCTACTTTTCTGCCCTCGACACACAAAGATTCAAGATTCTGTGGTGGAGAGTGAGGATGAATGGTCCACCTATGGCAGAACATTTCCTGAGGGCCAGAGAGGTGCTCCGCAAAGTTGCTGGCACTGGTGGGAGGAAGAAAAAGACTATTACGAGCTCTCAAGGCATGGGCAGAAAAGACTAGAGAGTCTGAGAGAGGCTGCCAGAAAGCTCCCTGGCTTGGCACCCTTGCGAGATTCTCAGACTACACAGGACACCCCGTCTTCAAGAAGACAGATCTGGGTGCCCCCAGAGACCCCGCATCTCTCATCTGGTTCGGAATCTTTAGAAGTGCCCGAGGCAGCTCCATCTACCGGCCCCTCCCTATTGTCTCTCCTGGCTCCACTTATAAAACAGGGAAAGATGGGCGGGACCAGAGAGGTCCTCATCCCTTGGCTTTGGTTGCCAGAGAGCTACCCATTCGTGTGGGACAGAGGGCCCCCAGCTGCACCTGAGGGAGGGAGTGCATCTCGGCCATGGTCCTGGGCCATTTCCAGGTCTGAATATTCCCACTGCTCTCTGGATGGATGCTGACATCGAAGAAATACTCCTTGATTAAAGAAATCCTTTGATTCAAGTCATGAGATGGTCATCATTGGCTCGTCCTCCTTTCTAAGAGGACAGCACAAAGAGTGCCTACCTCACAGCTTAGGGTTCTTATGAAGATGACACGAGCTCACATATGTGGTGCTTTGAATGGAACCTGGCACATAGTAGGTGGTCAACAGACAAAATTTCCTTATTGTTGTGAGTTCCATTGTTCTCGGACTATTTGTTCCTTTACCCTTCTGTTTCCCCACTCGATGAACTTTTGACACATATCACAAAGGTATTCTGATGCATGTTTAATGTCCCCCTTCATTCCCGAAAGAACTCCAGAGTCCACAGTTAAAGAAGCATATGGTGGGCAGTCTATGTTGTCTATCAAGCAAGCACAAGTTTTGACATGATTTAAAAAACGCTTCCTTTTCTGCAACTCTCCTGCCTTCATTTCCCTTTTCCCCTTTCTTCTCCCTCCCCAATCCCCTAAAGAGTCCTAGCAGATATTTTACTAGCCCATGACAGGTTATGGAAAATGAGTTTCAGCAGCATGAAGATAAATGTCACGTATAAAGTCGCTTGCCAAATTGCAAAGAGCAGGGTAAGAGAGCAACTGAAATCCCTCCCGAAAGCAGATGCCCTTGGTTTTGCTCAGAATTCTTGAGGGAATTGCCCCTCTCCCTTTGTGGAATGGAAGCGAGAGCTCGGGCCAGCTACCTTGTGCTTATAGGGCTCCTGTGGTGGCGTTCACTCGAAGGGACAGAGGAGGTGGGGGCGGGCTGCCTGTCCACCCCATCCAGGCTCAGTCTCCTTGGTGTTTTCCACTTTCCCAGGCCAACCAGAGCCCTGTGAATGATTGCTACCCCCCAGCTAAGTGGCTAGGCTGATCTGGTGAGAATTCTGCCTCCAAGAAGCCATGGGGATTGACGCTGCCGTGAGGAGCACGAGGAGCTTCCACTTAAAAGTGAGCAGACCCCCTTCCTGCCCTGGGGCCCCATCGTCAGTGCTCCTTGCCTCTCCAGCCCTTCAGAGAGGACTGGGTCTTCGGAGCAGGGCCCCTAGAGAGCTGCTCCCATGGGTGGACACATCCCTTTTCCTATTATAGTTACAATGAAAGCAATAAGCCGGAAAGCCACCGAGGGTTCTGGTGGGCTCCGCAGATCAGCACCCTCACGATGCCCACAGAAACTTGTCAATGCAGACCCTTTGATTTACTGTGGTCCAAGAGGCTTCTCATGCCTTTAAAGATAAATATGAATGCCGAGAGGGTGCTTTGTTTTGTTTTGCACTCTCATAGCGGATGATCGAAGGCTCAGTACCAAAAGGGAGAGACACAATCATTTTTGCCTCTCTAGTCAGAGATGAAGAGCTTTTTGCCTTCTTTGGCTGGAGGTTACTAATTTGGAGGCTGCCAGTTTTAGAGTTCATCTCAGTTTGACTTGTAAATGAAAGGTGGAATTACCCTGCTGTGCGGCTGCCGGCCCCAACACACCTCACAACCCCTGGGTTTTCCATGTTGGGGTGCGGCAGAAGTTCACAGACATCACTAGTAGGTTCGGGAAACTAGGAGGTGGGAAGCAAGCGGTGGAAGAGGGTGAGGCTCAGGTACAGAGCATGTCCAGGGTGTGGGCCATATCAGAATCACCCAGGGGCCTGGTAAAAATACAGATGTGGGGCTCCTCCATGAGCCCAGGCCGCCGTACTTGTCGTTAGCTCTCCTAAATCAAGAACTTCAGAACGCCTACCTTTCAGGAGAGCAGAGAGAAGTCACCGATGAGAAGAGCTGGTAAAGTTTTGTCGAAGCAGAAATGTAAATTTCTCCTAATTGCATTATCGAGCTATTATGGCCACTTGCCTGGCATGCGGCCAACTTCACGGTCATTCTAGAGACCCCACAACACAACCGCTCAGGTGGGCCTGACCATCCCTGTTCCACTGATAAGCACTCACTCAGAGAGGGTCACGTGAACTGTGTCCAGGGATGCACAGCCAGTAAGCCGGAAAGCCCAGAAGTGTTCGCACACGACTGAATCCCAGGGCTGCCTCAGTTTCTCAGGGGCTGGGTGGGCACGTGGTCCTCTTGCAGGGGGAGCTCCTGGGGCTTGCTGGCCATACCACCCCTCCCCACCACACCCGGGCAGCCCTTAGTTACTTCCCTTCCTGATTCCGTCCTCCTCCCTTGTCTTGCTTTTGCCTTTACCCTTCCTCCTTTCTTTAGAGAAGCTATGCTCAGTCTCGCTTACACGGTGACATCACTCAGAAGGTTCTGAATGTCACCTGCAGAGTGGCTGGGGGAATTGGTTTGGGATGTGGCCTGGACATCAGGATTTTTAAACACTCCCAGGCGATCCTAGAGGGGTGGCGGGGTGGCCCAGTTGGCGAGGTGTCTGACTCTTGATTTCGGCTCAGGTTGTGATCTCAGGGTCACAGGATCGAGCCCTGCATTGGGCTCCTCGCTCAGCGGGGAGGCTGCTTCTCTCCCTCTGCCTCCGCTAGTCCGCGCTCTTTCTCTTTCTCTCTCAGATCAACAAATCTTTAATAAATAAATAAATAAACACTCCTGGGTGATTCTCATGTGCAGCTAAGATTGCGGAGACCTGCTTTCTTGAGGCCTGCCCGAAGCAGCCCGCAGAACTAGGAAAGTCACCTGGACACGCCCAGGCCGAGAAGGTGGCTGACCAGACACCCACTGTTGTAAATAAGGCACTGTGAAGAAGCGCGAGGCGGCCTCCAGTGACCTCACATCAGCCGAGACAACATCTGGCTGTTCCCCGGGGAGCACATGGACCCAGAGTCCCAACACCTCCACGGGCCAAGTGTGGCCTGGCCAGTCTCCACTGCGGACCGGGCAACAGCCACAAGTTGTGCAAAGAGAGCAGCAACCGCAGCCCCCCTGCATCTCAGCCTCCCTGAGACAAGGGGTGCCTGTGCCTACCCAGCTCTCCTGGGGAGCCCCATACCAGAAAGGAGACCTTAAAACTAGCCTTAATGGCCCCTTCTGCAAACCAGCTCCCTGCTTTACACGTACAAACAGACGTGGCAGAGGATGGAAAATTTTACATACAGCCCTGCTCTGCACCACTCTCCTTAAGGCGGTCTTTCAGACGGTTGCAAAACGCCGTGTTCCTACCTTGGGGCATTCACCTGAGGACAAGAACAACTCGCTGCAAAGGATTCTGTGTATAACGTGGACTGTAGCGCATCGGCGATGAGCAGGCGGGAAGCGGAGCGTTACTAAGATGGCTGAGGCTTCTGCACCCCACAGAAGTCAGTGGGAAGCACGCGCTGTAGCCCCTGCTCTTGGCACCAAGCCTGGTGCATGGAGGGCAGCACTGAATGAGCAAATGCGTGTCATAGTGAAGGTGGAGTTTAAACCTGCTACTTGCCACAGACAAGGAAATGCTGAGAAAGGTTAATATGCAGCACTTTCCACGGGGAGGACGCCCAGCTGGCAGATCAGGGTGCAGAAGGGGCAGGGGCACCCCAAGTGCAAGCCACCAGGGAGAGCCGGAAAAGACCCCTTGGGACACCCCTGTCCTTGGCTGTGGGCCAGGAACGAGGAAGAGAAGAGCAGAGCCGGTGTGCCTCCTCCTCCAGCTTCCCGGGTGAGGAAAGCGGGCCCTCCGTTGGAGCTGGTGTCATAGGACCCGTCCCAGATCCCAGAAGGTTTGCCATGGGCTGCGCGCGCGCCGCCAGGAGGTGGGTGCACAGAGATGACCAGGGACAGAGGCGTCACTCACTTGGCTTAGCACCGCTGTTCCTCGTGAGAGACAGCTGCGGACGGGGCCCCGCACTCGGCCGCCCGCTCAGCTGTGCCTACAGGTGCCTCGGAGACTCGGGGCAGCTCCTCAGGGAAAGGGTTTCCAAAGGCATCAAGAGTTAAACCAACTCGGAAAGGTGACGGAAGACAAGGGGTGGTGTGTGGATGGCCACGTGTAGGGCAGGACAGAGGGGGAGGGGAGCCTGACATCGCCCTCTGTGTGGGGGTGGGGCCTTGGGTGAAGCGGGCCCTGAGAACCCCACTCAGAGACCTGCAGTCATGCAGTGGGAATGGTAAACGTGCGCTGGAGAGGTTCCCTTGCTCCCTTCTCTCTCCTCGCTCTCGTGTACTTGACGGGGTGCAATTTATTTGAGCAAGAGTAACTCTGCTCCTCGGTTACTGCCTGACTTTGAGCTTCTTTTGAAGGGGGCTTGCCGTGGAGCACCCACCCCGGGGCCCCGCCCCTCCCACAGGCACCGTCTCCGGGTTCACACGGGCACAAATACGGGGCAGCCGGAGCAGGCAAGAGAAAGGCACCTTACAGAAACAGAACGGGCGGCATCCTGAAAGGTATGACCGCATCCCAATGACACACTGAGGGGATGACTACACCAATCGGAATAGAGGCCTGTCAGCGGTCGTCCCGGCTTCTGGAAAGGCCAATACTTGGCAGTGTTCGTGCCGACCTTTCTCCTCTTAGGAATAAGTGTGCGATATCATCTTGGGGCCATCCCTCGACCACCAACAGACTCTCCTAGCTTCCCGTGTTCAGATTCTGGGCTTGACAAGCGACCCCAGAAGCTCACCTGACTTCCCAAGAAAATCTACCCACAGAGAGACCAGGGGCTGGGGCAAGTGAGCATACGTACATCAATATGCTGGCACCAGGGTTTGACCCTTTTGGGGGGGGTGTTAATGGGAGTCAGCCCCTGAGACATGGTTCTGTCTCTGAGGAATGGACCCACCCGGTCTCTGAGCAGCCCAGATGAGGTTCAGACCCTGTACGTGGTGAATCCCACAAGTCACACTTCAGAAGCCTCCTGGAGTCGCTCTCAGTCCCCATGCTCGTAGCCCAACACATTGTGGAAGGCCTTCCGGGGCTACTTCTTGAATTTAGATACTTTTCTTGAGTGAAGACCAGATTCAGAAACGACCAGAGTTTCACAGGGCTTGGACGCCGTGCATAATTTCCACGGTGCAAGAGCAGTGAGCATCCACTCCACTCCTTACCTTCGTGGAAAATCCCACAGCTGCTGTAAATTCTGATCTGTTTGTTCCTTCAGCCTTCCCTGATTCTAATAGGATCAGAGTGAGTTCCAGTCAGAAAGGCTTCCCAGAAGGAGTCTGAGAGATGCCGGCTCTCAAAGAACACAGGATCTCACTGGGGAGATATATGCCAGAGACAATCAAACACAGTCAGTGGCACAAGTGAAGACGTGGCCCCAGCTGATAAAGAAGTGAGCCAGAACTGGGTGGAGTGAATCTCAGAAGGCTTTCTGGGTTTCTGAAAGAAGTATTTTTAAGAAAAAGCAGCTTGGTGTTTCAAGAAAAAGGATGGGTCTTGAAGTCAAATAGACCTGGGTTCAAAATGCTGTTTGTAACTTCATAAGGTACAGACGAGGCTAAGCAGGGTGGGAACAAAGTCCCTGACACAGGGGAGGTGCTGGAGAAACGGTCACAAAGAAACATCCACGAAGCCAGAGAAGGGAGGAGAGCGGTTTATGCTCACTCTGCATCAGACACTGTTCTCACTGCCTTATCGCTAATGCTCATTTCACAGTCGCAACAAGCTTGGGAGGTGGGTCCCACTATTAACCCCATTTATTGATGAAAAAAAAACAAGGAAGGCCCAGAGAAGTGACTTGCCCAAGGTCAACACAGCTGGGATTTGAATCGAGGCATTCCGGGTCCTGACTTTGGGATGTTAACCCCATCCCTGGCTTCTCTCATGACCACCTCTCCTCGAGTCATATTTATTATCAGACAAAATCGTCAGAACATCTTTGATTTTTAGGATGAATACTGAAAATGTTCTATAGCCCTGGCCTGTCAGGGAGTGGCTGGTGCCGTTTCTGTTGCAAACTCAGTGATCTATCTGAGACGGTGACGTGTACGGACCCTTTTTGTCTCACTTCATATAAAACACCATATAAACATTGACTCAGCTGCAGAGCCTGAATAATAAATCATCACTAGCCCAAGTGCTAAAATAGCACTTGATTTTCGCTCTGCCTGAGCATGCTATCTATTTATACTTTGCTTACTTCTGTGGAGTTCAAAGTGCTTTAAACACATTTCATCATAGCTACATTTGTGTCGATTTATTGTCTTTATTACACACATGTGACTAATGTATCCAACAACACTTCATATTTACTACTGGATTCTCAGTTTTCAACTAGCTTTTTTATCTAAGGGCTTTACTGATTACATTTAATTTAAAATTAGTGGAAATCTGCTGACAATGAGAGGAATTGCATTTTACTGGTTCTTTTTAGACTAAATTCATCTTGTACATGATATGACCACTCTTGTCCCTGAATAGTAAGCATGTATTATTTCTTATCCTTTACAATTCCATGTATGACTGACCTTGAACCTGAATAGATCTGTTATTTTATTTTATTTTATTTATTTATTTATTTAAAAGATTTTATTTATTTGACAGAGAGAAACACAGTGAGAGAGGGAACACAAGCAGAGGGAACGGTAGTGGGAGAAGCAGGCTCCCTGCTGAGCAGAGAGCCCGATGCGGGGCTCGATCCCAGGCTCCTGGGATCATGACCTGAGCCGAAGGCAGACGCTTAACGACTGAGCCACCCAGGCGCCCCTAGATCTGTTATTTTAAAACCTCAAGTACAATTGCCTTTTTCACTCAGTAGACTTTCTAAAGTTCAATATACATATATATACATATATGATTCTTATTTTTTCTGGCTGATGAGCACATTGGCCCACATGCATTTTCAAACTTGGTCCTCACCTTTTCGGTTTTCATATTCATGGGCAAAAAATAAATTGAGATGGTAAGATAGAGTAAGGAAAAGAACTGTGGAGAAAGTCTTCCTTAACTGGCTGGAGGACGGACGAGAGCCCAAAACTCTGGTGTGTATAAACTGCAAAACTATTGTGAGGGGTTAGCAGAACTTAGATTTAGAAGTAGGCCTTAGTGCCGAATGCATAAAGAGAAATGAAACAAGAGTTGTCATTTGATGTTTTTGTCCATGACACATAAAAATAGCCCAAATGCTTACCCTAAGGCTGGGGCATTCTGTTTCCTTTTGTCGTCCCCTCATGTGAATATCCATCTTCATTACTGAAAACAGAAACTTCAGCCTTAAAGATTTCCTTGTTTTTTTTTTTTTTAAAGATTTTATTTATTTATTTATTTGACAGAGACAGATCACAAGTAGGAAGAGAGGCAGGCAGAGAGAGAGGGGGAAGCAGGCTCCCTGCTGAGCAGAGAGCCCGATGCGGGGCTCGATCCCAGGACCCTGAGATCATGACCTGAGCTGAAGGCAGAGGCCTTAACCCACTGAGCCACCCAGATGCCCCAAGATTTCCTTGTTTTAAAAAAAGGACTTATGGGGCACCTGGGTGGCTCAGTAGGTTGAGTGTCCGACTCTTGGTTTCCACTCAGGTCATGAGCTCAGGATCGTGAGCTCAGGGTTGTGAGATTGAGCCCCACAGGCTCCTAGCTCAGCGGGAGTCTGCTTGAGATTTTCTCCCTCTGCCCCTTCCCTCCATTCAGAGGCATGCGCTCGCGCTCTCTCTCTCTCTCTCTCTCCCTCTCCCCAATAAATAAATAAATCTTCAAAAAAGATAAAGGAAAGGATGTTACGCTAACAGTCCCTGTCCAAGAACCAGCAGTTCTTCCCTTCCACAGGCGTCCCTAAGGTTTTGCTCTGGCCCAGCTGCATCACAGCCGATATGAATTTAGGAAGATGGCACAGGGAGGACCCGCCAGGAGAGATATGAGTCCTAAACACCTTCAGAAGCAGAGATGGATGTTTAGAAACAAAGCCACTTATTCTAGGAGGTTCTGTGCCCTGATATTACGGGCCTTGAACAAGGGCAAGGAACTAATCTGTAGTCAATATCCTCATTTAAAAGAGAAGGTCAGGCCCTTGGAGCCTCACAGCTGCACAGATGCCCTGAGTTCTCTTTTACCTCCGGGCTTCCGTATGTTCTGTTCTCCACAGATAACTGAGCACTTCGATTATTTTTCTTGTAGGACTGAGTTTAAAAAAGGTTTTCCTAAGACCAGAGTGCATTCCCTATTTGGTGGGCACAGCCCCATAGCTATGCCCGCCCCACTGACCTTAGACGGTTGCAAAATACCAGGACCATCTGAAGACCAGGCCTCAGGGAAGAGCTGAATGGAAGAATAGATAAAGGGGGGCAGAAAAGCAAAGAAGGGAGATGGAGGTTTGGAACGGACTTCCCCCCGCTTTTAAAGATTTTATTTATTTTCATTTGAGAGGGAGAGAGAGAGAAGCAGAGGGGGAGGGAGAGAGGGAATCCCAAGCAGAGCCCCTGCTGACTGTGGAGCCCAACTCGGGGCTCGATCTTATGACCCTGAGATGATGCCCTGAGCTGAAACTAAGAGTCAGATGCTTCACCGACTGAGCCACCAGGTGCCCCTGGAAAGGCCTTTCTAGGACTGTGACTGTGACTTCTACACAGTCACCCTGCATGTACCCTACGGAGCTGTGGCAATCTCGTAAATCAAAATCAGGCCAAGCCTAAAATTAGTTTAGCTAAAAAAAATTACATTACTTGAGTTGTTTCAAAAGCAGCTTTTGCTTTTTAAACATTTTTCTTTGTTCTTTATCTCAAGAAAAGAAATCATGGTATGGCGTTCAAATCTGAATCAGGTCCAACCCCGATTCAGATGGCGTGCTCCGCTTGGGCCCGCTAACACAGCGCTGGCATTTCCACTATAGAAATATCAGCAGAATCGAACGAGCTTGGGAAGTTTCCATGAGCTTCATAGCTATATGTTCAGAGTTCAGACAAATGTGAAGCACAGAATAATAACAAAGGCAAATGGAATGTGCTAGAAAGCAAGAAAATAGCAAACAAAGCATATCTTCTATCTTTTTTCAAAAATTATCTGTTTCAACAACAAAACAGACTCTCTGAGAAATTAACTCACCAGTGCCATACCTCAGGCAGAACGACATATGGAAATAGCACAGTCTTTGGCGGTAGGCTGTCGATGAGGGCTAGCTCCCAAACTTCCTGGCTATACAACCTTGGCAAGTTACTTAAGTGGATGGGTACAGTCTCCACCTCTTTATCACCTCTCAGGATTTTGTGAGGTTTAGAGAAAATATAAGTGCTTAGCACCTAGTTCAGTAACAATAACCAGTGTGATCACCATCGTCTTTGACACCGTTGGCTAAACAATAAAAACATCAATCTGGAAATTATGAACGACCCGAAGCTGGACCGAAGTTTAATTGTTTATGTGATATGCATAAGGGAGGGTTGAAGAAATAAATTATAATGCAAATCAGAAAGTAGCTAACACACATAAGCCTGATAACTTTTAAGCATTTTTAATAATACCCTCGTTTTACTATAAACAATATGAGTATGCCAACTGATCTTAATTTGTATTACTCTTGGTCATAATTAATCTTAATTTATAATACTCTATAATTATTCAATTATATTATACTAACAGAACACTATTTTTACATCCTTCTAGAAAAATCTATGCAAGTGCATGGATATATATGCACCTGATTTTTTTCTCATTTATGAGATCATACTCTCCATACAGACTTCAACTTTTTACTCTACAGTGATCTCAGGCATCTTTCTATGTGCATTCATGAACATCTATCATGTTTTTTGATAGCTGCATTTAATTTCATAATATCAACTGACCATCATTTAGCTAGCCCTCTACACACATATTTCTTTTTCTTCCCCAGTTTGTTTTATGCTTCTGCTGCAAAAACAGGGTATATAATGCTATGATGGATGCCTTTCATATATATAGGGAAAAAAACCCTAGAAGTGAAATTGCTGAGTATTTTCAAAACTGAGGTCAAAACTGCCCTCAAAAAATTCATGAGAATATACCTTCCTTTAATGGTGTGTGGAAACCCCCCCCGAAAACTCTGTTTTACACTTGCTTCTCCTCTCTTTCTAGACATGTCCCAGAATAGAAGGTACGACCTGAAGTCATAATCTTAACCAATTTAAATATTTACCCTTTGATATTTACCCTTACTTCATGACAGTCTCTTGCATGTCTCATCTGTAGATGCTTCCTTTGGAAATATAAACAATGCTGGAGGTCGAGAAGTTTCTGCTCATCCTAGCTTAGGGATCTAAACCCCCCCAGCCAAGAAGGAGGCCAGGAATATCTTCCCAGCCCCTAAAAGAAAAAAGCTACCATAAATCAAACCAAGTCACAGATATATGCATCCAAGTTACCTTGCACTTACTCAAGGTTTCTCTGTGTGTTAGGCTCAGCGCTGGGTGCTTCACAGACACTATCTCACTTTAAGGTCTGTGTATTTGTGACTGTAAGTCCAATAAAAGCCTCACAGATCACCTGAGGAGACCTGGGAAAATGGCTGTCCTTCACCTCTGGTGACGGAGATGAAGACAGCAAAGCCCCTCCCCCCCATTTCCCACTGGCCCAGCCCCCACCCCAACTCTCCCCCAGGGAAATACGAGTGCCCCTTTCAGCAAGCGGCAATAGGCCAGGCTTCTACTGGCCCCCAAATCCCAATAACTGCTGTTTCCCTTGATGAGCTGAGGCTTGGTGAGATCCAGAAGGACCTTCTGACCACAGAAAGAGATTCACAGGTGTCTGGTATCGTTCTGGTGTCCCATACCATTGGTTCTATTTGAGTTCTATAAACGCTGGCCACTGAGAAGCGGTCTTCGGGATACCTCTGGGTGAGACAGGACACCTCACCCTCCACTAGCTAACTAGAGAACTGGCCGTACTCAAGTCTCGACGTCACTCCCGCTCTCAAACTGAGCAAGAAAAGAGATGGCCCCCTCCCAAGATAAAAAATGTGGAAAAGACTATTTCCCTGGTCAGAATCCAACACAGCTCCGTCACACACGCCCTGAATAACGATCTCCCGCTTAACAGCTGCACCCCCGAGCTGAGACCAGAGCAGTCATTGGTTTGGAATGCAGAGCCTGACAGGCGTTCAAGGCCAGAGCGTATTCTCTTGGATTCCCCAATGCCAAGGCAGACCCTAATCTATGAAAAGACGTTTTTTTCAGGAAGTTTTCTAAATATCAGGTTTTTGAAACCCAATCTACATTTTCTCCCCAAATTAACAAGACTCCCCCCACACGCAAGTACAAAGACTTGTTCCATAACATATCCGAAGCTGGACACGGACAGCCTTGCGGGACTGAGGGGAGCGCCCGCCTCCCACTTCCAGACATCAGGACCACCACCGGCCCCCGCTCCTGACAGGATTCTCCCGTCTCCCCTTCTGAAGGCCAAGTCCCTGGCAGTGGTTTCTGAGCCCTAGAAAAGATGGGGCTGCCCCCAGAAAATGAAACCACTTTGAGAATCTTTATTTTAGTAACTATAAATCCCCTTGATCTGTCTGTGACAGGCCTCTCTTCCACTGAATTCCACTTTCTAGCCAGAAAAATTTTAGTGGGATTCCAGTATATTCAGAAACAGGTCATTTGTATTCAAGAGCGTCACTAACCTACTCAAATGAAAAAGTGCTTTTTGTGTGTGTGAAATACATCAAACTCTCTCTAAGTATCTGAGGCAGGTTTCTGTGAAATCACTTGCTGTGGGCACCCATGCACAGTGGCTGCTTTCCGAAGAAATGAAGCCAGCCTTGGAATTCAGGAGAAGCCCTACAGGTTTCTGGTGCATTAAGTAGAGATTCCGAAAACAGTGCCAGAGAGCAAGGTTTTAGGATAGTTTGTTTGCAAAGGTTAAAAGAGCAGCGGGTTTGGGTCCCCTGAGGATGGACTATTCCATATAATTAACTAATCGTTGACCAATCGGAAATTGCTAAATATTGAGGTGAAATGGGAAATGGAAAAAAAAAAAAGATCTAGTTTTTATTTCTTTTGCATTACTGAAAAGTCACCTGGAAGTATAGTTTGTGACATTTACGTCACCCGCAATCTGGGTGCCTCCTTCCTTCACTTGACAGCTGTTCATTCAACTACTATGTGCTCCGTGCTCTAGGGGCTGGGGAACGTTGTGGCAAAGAAGACAGGCATGGAGCTCAGAAGAGTTCTTCTTTCTTGGAACTCAAAGAATACACATGTAAAGCACTGACTGCGTAACATGAAAATGTCCAGCAAACGGAAGTGGCCCCCAGGAGAGGGAAGGCCCGGGTGAATCAGGGAGAGCTTCTCCGAAGAAGTGACATTTAAACATTGGAAGGGCCAGAAAAGAGGGGCCCTGGGATGATGAGGAGGAGTGCGATCCAGGGAGAGGTCCCAGGTAACGGAAGGACCCAAGAGGGGGGTGAGGTGCTGGGCAAGAGGATCAGGGATTCAGCCCATGTGGCCGGCGAGCCATGGGCAGGTGGGCACAGATGAGCTCGAGAGCTGTAAGTTGGACAGTGGCCCCAGGACGATGGGAAGTATTTCGGGTGATAGATAAACTGACACACAACTCTTCCACAAAGTCCCCAAATGAGAGAGATGACCAAAGCCTGTGGGGAGGAGAGGGGCAGAAGCAGCTGACAGCCCTCACATGAGCAGCGAGCCTCTGAGGAGCCCTGATGGCGGCTGGGTTCCTGCAATGACGTCAACATGTGACACCACAACCACAGCACGTGTCATTACATCAGCCCTTGTTTGGTCGAGACCCAAGTCAGCAGAAGACCTCCCCCCCCACCTTTCGACAGTGACCCAGCTTCCAGACCTAATCCAGCCTCTCCCTCCTCAACCCTGCAATCTCGTCCCAGTCTAGCCTGTGTGTTTAGATACACCAAAGGGCTAGGGTCCCCAAACACTGGCAGTCTCCATACTTCCCTGTTCACTACTTCTGGGGACAAAAATGCAGGGAACTATCTTGGACACACTTAACGTGTTTCATCCAAGGAATGAGGCTCATTAATTCGGCAGCCATGCATGGGCCTGTTTCATGATACGAAGAAACTCCCGAAAATCAGCACCCCGTGATGAATGTCACACTCAACCATTAAAGACCTATTTTTAGCAAAGGCAACCACTGAGCTCTGAGCCAAATGAAAGGTCATGTGTTATCTGAGAAGCATGTGTTATTGTGGTCATCAAATGGCTGATCTGGGGTGAGGTGTCTACGGAAGATGCTTGTTATGAAAGTAGAGAGTAATATAGTGAATACTGTGATTCAGAAACGTAAATAAATTGATATAAATGGGGAAGGGAACATAGACTTAATAGCGAAATTTCAAATGACATTTCAACTGAGTCCAATGACATGACCTTTCTCTCTCTTTTTAAAGATTTATTTATTTGAGAGAGAGTGAGTGAGAGCAAGCACATGAGTGGGGGGAGGGCAGAGGGAGAGGGAGAAGCAGACTCCCCACGGAGCAGGGAGCCCAACCCGGGCCTCGATCCTGGGACCCAGGATCATGACCTGAGCCGAAGGCAGACGCTTAACCAACTGAGCCACCCAGGCACCCCTGACATGACATTTCTTGATATTGATTATTAACATGAGCAAAAATGTGCCCTAAGGTTTTTCAACATATTTTTCCACGAGGCGGCCATACAGCAAATACACAGTTCTAAAAGCATATGATCACATCCAGAATGGTCCTGAAGACACCAGAGTAGATTTATTTCCTTACTAGCATGACTCTGAACAGGATCGATTACATTCCCAAGCCCTGGTTCCTCAACTGTAAAGAATAGTGATAATCACATTCATTTTTCACAGGCATCCAACATCACACATGACAAAGTTGCAGACATCCAACAAATGTCAGTTCGCTTTGGCTTTGGCTTTCTGTGCCCAGGATCATCCCAACTTAGAGCAAGCTAAGAGTTTTAATCTTTTGGGTACATTCATTCGTATCGTCCAATGGCATATATGCCACAAAAGGACTGGAATGTCTGCTCAAAGCTATAGGTACAGGACCCAGACAAGCGCCTGAAAGCACAGGCTCAATCAAGAGGCACTGAATAAATGAATGGGAGATTATAGTGACACTATACAGTGAGGTTGAACGTGAACGTGAATCATCTTCACAGCTGACCTGCCCGTATTTCTGAGAGGAGAGATCTATTCTGACACGCATTGAGATAATCAACTTAGACACGCAGCCACCTTACAAAATAAAGGCTCAAGATCATCTATTCAAGAGAGCAGTGGCTTCAACTATATCCTTCAGCCTCAAAGCATTCATGGGAAAAGTCTGGTCCTGAGGGCTCATGGATCAGCAATGATCCCCAGCAAAGCGGGAACCCACGGTGGTCAGAAAGCTGGGAATCAGGAGTTGGCTGGGCCGCCAACAGGCTGTGTGGCTTTTTGGGAAGGTCACTGAATATCTGCTCAAGCCTACTTTTGGTTTTACCACGTTTCAACAAGCGACTCTGACTTAATTTATCTCTTGAAGTTCAAAAGCCCCCGTACCTGAGACTATGGCAGCCCAGGCTGGTATCCACCCATGCCCTCGCCATTGTGAAAAATTACATGTATTGAAACCACTGATGATAACAGCGGGAGAAAACCAGGAAGAAAAATCCACTCCTTTAACCCTCATTTCAAGAAGCACTGCTCACAATTGCTCACATCTGGCATGCCTCAATGGTAATCATTTGCAAGTTTCAAAAATGTGGAACCTTGAAAGTGAAATAAGGAGCTCTATCTTCAAAAGGGAAATTAAAGACCTGGAGCAGACCGCTTGGGACCTTTTTATTACACCTGGATAATGGCCGTTATTATTACTCGATCCAGCAGTGTGTTCTTATGAATAGGCTAACACATACCCTTTGGCTATAAAACAGTGCTTTAGGATATAACATGTGGATTCAGATACAAAATAAAATAACTGTTTGTATGGTCGTTTTTAATGAAAAGTCTAAAAACACGCCTATTTAACAAACTTCTATTTTTATAGAGCCTGTCTACGAAAGCCTGCTTTTAAAAAAAAAAAAATTCCAACTATGGGTGGTCTCACACCCAGAAGGGGCACAAGAATCCTTTGTCAGACTATGTGTCTTAATTTTGGGTATGGAAAATGTGGTCACCATAATTATAAGCCTGCGAAAGCAAAGGGTTTTAAAAATTCTGTGCAGGAGGGGAGTAATAATTCGTTAGCATTCAATAAAACTGTAATTTAACCAGCTTTTAGGCAGGTAGTAATCAACATTAAAATTACAGCACTTGACAATTTTCGATTTTACCTTATGGCTATTTGTTGAAGTGTCTCATTTCCTTGATGAGACTACGTTCCTTGAGAACAAATGCCGTGCTTCCCTTGTCCCTCCAGCCTCACCCAACCTGGTACATGGTTTGTTTTTTGTGTTCAATGAACCACAAAGAATGTTTCAGGAACAACCTCAGGAAAATCAGGCGAGAAATAATTCAGGGTAAGAGGAAATCAATGCGTAACTTGTTTAAACACCATTCTCTTAGGCTTCAAGATATTTCAAATACGTAACTTTAAAAGATTCAGCTATGGAAAAAGTTCATTTCTGCAGGTTTAGAAATGGGATTTAGCCAAGAAAAGAGTCAATACTAATTAAGTTTTGATAAAGGAGGCGGGGGAAGGGTAGGGGTCTAATTTAGTCACTTGGTTACTAAAACCTTTTCTCTGATTAAAAGGCATCTTTGAGGTCGAACGACACACATTGGAGGAGATACAACGTGATCCCTTCTCCTTCTATATGGTCTTTTTGGGCCTCGAAATGAAAAGATCAAAGCCAAGTGAGCCCATGGAAAATTAATGAGAGCCGAGCACTGCACGCAGTTAATATGCTTAGTCAAGCGAGGCGGCAAGAAGCACGCAGGCCTTTATCACGCCGGGAGTACAAATGGCCTTCCAGAAGCCTGGGCCGACGGGAGCCTGGTGTTCCCACCCCTGGATGCATCACCACTATGGGCTCCTTGCGGTTTGGATTTCCTACATTTCTCGGGTTTGATTTCCGACATTTCTCGGGTTTCTGAATTCCACATTTCAACCTCTTTTTCCTCTTCATCATTAAAATAAATATATAATCATTAATACAAATCCCAATACTTTAGCATCTCAACTCCATCTCCCAGCCTGTACTTCACAATAAAAGCCAATCCTTTTTCGAATCTATCTCCTTTACGTGTTGCTATTTCTTAGAATAGGAAATTGGATGATGATAAACACTAGGGGAGGAAAAGTAACTTTTTTTTCCCAAATAGGGAAGAACATTACGGCTTGGTGACCCATGGCTACCAAATTCGTGGGGGAAATAGAGCCTCCTGTGTATTTAAGGCTTGGCTTCCTCTGGGGAAGCGGCGGGGGCCAACGGCATGGGCTTCAGAGGCCAGCCTGGCTCCAGGCCCACTCCGTCTTTTCCAAGCTGCGTCCCTGCTGACCGATCATTCACTTTTCGGAGGTTCGGTTTCCTTGTATGACAATGAGGAACAATTCTCATACCTGCTAGCGGTTTTCAGGGCTCAGGCAGGGTCGGTGACACGGGGAGAACCCCCTCTCTGGGGGCTGTCCCCGTCAGCGCTGTGCTGCTGCAGTCTGTCACTGAACACCAAACTACTCCTGCACTTGCCACACAGTTCTCCGGAGCGGCTGCCTGGGAGGGGGGAACAAGGCCTGGGAGGTGGCCGTCCCCTCCAGAGTGGGCCTTGTGCTGGCTCACATCTGGTGAATCAGGCCAAACAGGCAGGGTCGTGAAGAGGAGGGAGGGAAGGGAGGAGGGGGGAAAAGGGAGGAGGGAGGGGGAGGGAGGGGAAAGTGGGAAGGCAAGCTTTCGTAAGATAACGTAATATTCAACCTGGCTTCTCCATCCTTCTCCAAGGATAACTGAATATTGTAAATTCAAATGAAACCCATTATCAGGCAGATACAGAAAACTGAAACATGGAGTCTGTGAGCTGGCCCTCTTTGCAGGGGGTAAAAAAGAAGCACCAGCAAGCAAAAGACTCAAGTCTGGTCTGCCTTCCTCAGTCTGGTACGGGGCTTTCTCCATGGAAAATTTCTGTTTTTTAATATTGGGTCATGAGGTGGATTTTATTTGAGCTCTTCGGGCTATTTGATCTTTAGTTTGTAGGAAAGTAGTTCTATTTGCTTTAACAACAAAGCAAAGTGGTTTCAGGATGAGGACAAGAGAAGCATGATGATGAAGGAGGGTTCAGCCTGACGATGCTGAACACCAACACACACACACACACACACACACACACACTGAGACACAATGACACACTCACAGACACATGGACACACAAACACAGAGACACACAAAAACACACAAATATATACAGACACAGAGATACAAACACCCAGACACACTCACACAGACACACACGCAGATAGAAGCACAGACTTACATACACACGCAGAGACACACACTCAGACACACAAAAACATACACAGATGTACTGAGACACACATATACACAAAGACACACAGATATGGGAATACAGCACACACAGACACACAAACACATACACATGCAGAAACACACATGCACATCCTAGCTGGGACCATCTGGATTCTTCTGCGGTGAGGGTGGCCAAATCTTATCTCCCCTCCACTTCCTATCAAGAAAACCCTGACATTTCCAACCACACATGGGTTAAAAATGATAGTAAGAACAAAAAGCAAAACAATTAACAACAAAACAACACTACAAAAAAAAAAAAAGGACAGAGAGGGAGGGAGAGAGAGAGAGAAAAGCATCTTTTTGAGCAAGTAGGTCTCCAGTGAAATATTTGAAGACCAATTCAAAACCTTTACTCATCGAGAAGCATGCATCTTCCTGCACGTTCAGACGTGTTCCTGTTTGTTTGGGTTTATTTTTGCCTTCGTTCTGCAGGAAGCCTCACAGATATGACGGGGTGATTTAATTCTGCACAAACCTCGCCTCCCTAAATTCTTAGAATGTAGATACATACCACTACCGGTATTCTTAGAGTTACACAGCCTCTTACACCAGCTAGAGCAAAGCAGAGCCCACATTTCACTGGAATCCCTCCCTGTCGTTCTTTGCAGGTTTTTCTCCAAGACACACAGGAAACCAAATAAGAAACACGGTTGCAGATTCTGATAAATGAGATTCTAAGCTGTTTTCCGTGGCCAGCGGGACAATGACGGACCTATACCCAAAAAGAGAGATATGACTTCTCCCTTACACCTTGGAGAGAAAAGTGAGAGTCAAGGCAGTCTTTTGGCGGGTGTCAAAATGTCATGAGTCTCTTAGCCTCGGGCTGAAGTTTCCCTATCAGGCCGTCTGCACCTCGAGTAGGTAACACATCAAGGTAAGAGTCCAATTTTTTCAAACTACGCTGACATTTAAGACTTTCTGTACAATAGCCAAAATGCCTCAAAACCCAGATTCCTAAAAGTCTTTCAGAGGACACTAATCGATTTGTCTTTATAAACACCCCCCCTTTCCTGTCACCCCCAACGGAATGTCCCCGGGGTGATCGAAGGTTAGTATGTAAGCAAATGAAGTGGATGACCCTATGCGGCTTTCTTGAATTAGTGGTTTTTAAAGAAGCCCCCTGTTGGAGGCCCCAGAGGAGACAGACATGAACGACCTCATCAGGCTGACAGGGTCACTGCTTGGCTGTATTTCCAAGCTGCCAGCATAGCTTACATTGACTGGGCATCAAATCTCTACCTTCCTTGAAAATGAATGCTTCCCTTTGATGTTGAGAGATTCTTCATCAAAGGGGGTCCATTCTCAACCCCACAGGCTTGGCCAAAGCAGCCTGCCATTCACCTGTATTCGCATTTCTTCTGCATTTGGGATTCACGGCCCGGCACCCTCAGGAGCTCTCTCAGCAAGAACAAACCTTGGCCTGAGTTGCATGTTTCAGGAATTCTAGAATGTGAGGTGGTTCCTGATCCACGCAGCCTGCCCTCTTCCCCGAAGTGTATCCTTTCTCTTCTCTCCTCCCTCAAGAACAAGCATCCTGGCCCATAGCCTGCAGCCTGGGGATGAGACCTGTTTTAAAATCGCGGCATGTCGAACCTGTCAACACCTAGGCCTGGGCAAACAGGCGGCCCCTGGGCAGAACAGCTTTGCTAATCAATCATGCTTCGGGGAAGTGGGTGGTTTGTACGCGGGGCCCACTTTGCCGTGACCAAGCCCCTATGAAAATGTCTGAGTGTGAATGAAAAAAAGAAAACAGTCTACTTTCCATGCCTGCTGCAGGAGGGCCAAGGCAAGGTTCTATTTAAAACTAACTCCTCTTTCCTGAAGGCTGAAAGCTAACATATGGGCTTTAAGAGAATTCCTCCTTCAAGATTTACTAGTGCCTAAGATCAGGAAGGGAGCTCTCAATGTGGACAAGGATCTCACCTGCAAAACAGGAGAAAACCTTAGGGATGCTTCCCAAGGGTTCAGAAATTAGAAACAAACTATTTGTCATTTTTTAAAAAAGAGCTTCCTGAGAAGGTATCATTTGTGGTTGTGATATATTAGCATGGCAAGTTAGCAAGTAGAGCAAATTACTGTCAACTGAAGCTAAGCTAAGATACAAGACATAAGTCCCTACTATATGAGAAGCATTTAATAGGAAAAAGTCAAGTTTATTTACAGGGCTGGGGATATATATATACATATATCCCAGCTATAATCCACTGGTTGGGGTAAGTCATGTAACTTCTCTAAGTCTTAAAAAATACACACACACACATTTTATACACACACACACACACACACACACAGGGGCCAAATATACCCTTAACTCCCAGAATGATTGTGAGAATTATGTAAGATACTACAAGCAAACTGTTTCTATACTGTAAGCACAATAGTAATGTAAACCTTTGTTATAATAACAGGCCTATTTATTGAAAGGCATGTTACTTTATTCAACATTATTTGGTTTCTAGTATAGCATTCATCTTTTTTTTTTTTTTTTGCCATTTTAGGAATGAGTTTCTAATTAATTCAGTTTACATGCATTTCCTATCCAAACTCTTTTCACATTTTCAAAGCTCCTGCACAAGTGACAGAAGGACACAAGCTTAAAATAACCAGAGAAATAGCACCACAGAAATAGAATAGATAGATAATTTAAAAAGCATTTACCCTTTGCCCCATCAACACACTTCTGGAAATTTATCCTTCTCACGTATGAGCTGAATAACGAACAAGGCCGTCGACTGGAGCATTATTTGTAACCTCAAAAGACTGGAAATAACCAGGTGTCCATCAATAGGGTAGTTATGAGCCATGTGTGGGAGACAGTAACACAGGGTTGTCCAATGAATCCCTCCCTCAGGGTGTTTCCTCCCTTGTGAAGGTTCTCCCCATGGTGGCTCCGGGCTTGGCCCCACGACCTGGCCTGATAATGGAACGTTAGCTCCTGAGATACGAGCAGAGGCTTCATAAGCTCTCTTGCACTGGGGGCATGATTCTTCTCTGCCTTTAGGATCCAGTCACCATGTGAAGTAAACCTGGGCTATAGTCAAGCATAGCCAATATCTACCATCAACACGTGAGTGAAGCCATCTTGGGTGTCTAGCCCCAGTCAGGTTGCCAGATAACCTCATCCATTTGAGAAATCCAGGCAAAACCAGAAGAAAAACCTCCCAGCTGACCCCAAACACCCACAAAGTTGTGAATAAATAAAATCATTGTTGTTTTAGCCACGGAGTCATGGAGCAACAGATAACCGATCTACCAGGCATCTTCAGAACACTGGAATGCTAGAACAGTATTGTCCTACTGAAGAAGAAAGGGAAAGGATCTACTCTGTGCACTGATACGCTAAGGTCTCCAAGTAAACGGTTATAGTCACAGGTCAAGTGAAGAAGAAGGCAAATAGTACGCTGCCTTCTGTGTAAGAAAGAAGGAAAAGCTAAATACGTATGTGATTACTTGGCATGAAGAGACACTGGACATCTATACTCAGGGAATTAACATACATAGACACCGGTTTCAATCGAATAAGAGACTAGCCACTTGGGTAGCTGGGGACAGAGGTGGCGGTGAAGTTTATCAATAAAGACCTGTGTAAATTGTTTCAATATATAAACCATGTGAGTAGATTATCAGAAATAATTTAAGTGAAAAACCAGGCTAATATAGGACTGAAATACCAAAGCTTGAAAAAGTAGAATTTCAAAGTGATTATCACAAATTCTACCTTGATTCTCCACGATGGCCTTCCTTTGAACTAGAATAATCCCTTTTTTGTAATACTTTCTATCTTCCCTCTAGACGTAAGTGCAGGGCACAGAGCAACTACTCAGTAAACGGCTGTTTAGCCAGAGAAATACAGAAGAATACTCTGATGATGCTAAAAATGCCCATTGTTCAGGCCGGTGAGTTCCATCAAATCTTCAACAGCCTAACTCCTTCCATCTGTGCACACACTCCGCACACCATCTTCAAGGAAAATGGTGAGCATTCATTAAGATTTGGGGCTTTGCTTCTCTTGTAAACATACTCTGAACTCCTGGGCAGAGTATATACAAAAGGTAATTTGAATGCCACGAAAGAAAAAAAAAAAAAAAAAGCAAAACAAACTCCCCCATTTAGAAAGAAAACAGACCCATTTGACTAGAGGAAGTCTAGAAAAAGAAAGATCTTTTATTATTTCTCATAAGTAACAAATTTCACTTCTGTGGTTGAGTAAGCAGCAGCTTGCAGCCAGCTCCCTGCCAAGCAAACGAAGAGATCCAGATAAGTGGGCTGTGGGAATGGAGTGCCAGAGGCCCTGTTTCCTATCCTCCAGCTTCTGGAGAAGAGTGTGCTCAGGACACGGTGGACAGTTTGTCTGTTACGACTTCAGCATTTCTAGGAAGGTGGGCGCCAACAAGCATTCTCAGTAACTCATCTTGGGGTTTGATGGCTCTCGCTAGAAATCTTCCCTGACTTTAAACCCATGCCTTTCCCACTGTGCCTTACCCTCTCCCTCTTGTATTACAGTCTGCTGCCTCCATGTCTGACCCCTGTGAAAACTTAAGCTCTTAGAGGAGGAAGTCTGGGTCACCTCCATGGCTGGTCTCTGTTTCTAGTATGCGCTTGGGGGGTCGGCATGCAGAGCCATCCCAAACCTCGTGTGGCCCGGACTGCGCCGTCCACCGCCACGTGGCCTTGGCCGTGTCTGCCCACCACAAATGCAACACAAGATAAGAGCCATGGGCAATAATGAGGTAGACAGGAAGGTACTGAGGATTAAAGGACATGCATAAGTAAGAGTGAAAACAAAGGGTGTGCAGACAACTGTCTCAAGAGAGGCAGGTGATCTATGCAATATCCCAGGATGAACTCTCACCGTCTTGGTTTCTCCCGTATCAAATAGTTCCATTTCCTAATTTCCCTTTTGGATCTCATTTCCCAAGTTTTCATTCTGTTTCACTGTTCGCCCCCATGCTGCGCTGGTCCCAGCGCTACTATAGTAGGAACTGTCATGGCAGGGATTACCATTTGGAAGTTCTACCAGGGAAAGATAACAGGAAAGCTGAGGCTGACAATCCAAAATCCAGGTATACCTTTGCCACAACAGATCAAGAAGTGCTGGTTATGGGCCTACTATGTGCAAGGAGCTGCGTCGGATGCTGGTAGAGATCTCAAAGAGTAAGATATCATCTCTGCCATGTAAGGAGAGGGTCATCCATAAGATGGGATTTAAAGAAGGGGCTGTTGGCCTGGGATGTGCAGAGTTCACTGGGAGGACTGAGGTCACTGCGTGCCCACCGGGACCAGGCAGAATGGAGGCAGTGTGAAAGGTGAAGAAGGAGGAATCAATGGGCAGGTCAGAGGAAGCCTGAACACTGATTTCTGGACACAGACAAAAG
Organism: Procyon lotor; assembly: GCA_028646535.1. Classification (NCBI taxonomy): domain Eukaryota; kingdom Metazoa; phylum Chordata; class Mammalia; order Carnivora; family Procyonidae; genus Procyon; species Procyon lotor. Next base: position 7,449,222 of record CM053616.1, on the reverse strand, counting down.
AAGAGAGTGTGACCTATGATGGTTTTCAGATTTAGGGGTTTGGGGGCAAAAAAGGAAACCTGGGCCGATCCTGACAGAGGAAGGGAGCACTTGTGAGGAGCTGGTTGGCCCAGGGACACACTGATTCTGGAGGAAAGCAAGAGAAAATTCAGTACCACAGATGAGAAAATAAAACTGGGAACATAATTTTATGATTGAAACCCTGAGGGAAAAAAAAGGCCTTTCTGAAGGGGTGAGTGCACGGGGGAGAGGAGAAGGAGGGAAAGGTCTTGGGAGCACCCCGAGTGCTCAGAGTTCCAGATGGAGGATGGAAAGGAGAGGAGGGGCGGTGGGGGGAGCCCCTGAAGAGCAGGGGCATGTTCCATTCGTCTCTGTACAGATCCATGCAACTCAGTGCGGCTCTGGCCCCCAGGAGGTGCTACGGAAATGCTTTGCAAATGGCAGAAGGAGATGGAAGTGCGCAAGTCAGTAAAATGGGAAGAAAAGCAGCAACAGAGCCATGCTGCCTAAGTCAAAGGAGAAGAATAATTCAAAGTCGTTTAAGGGCTAATGGTATATGGAGAATTCTGATTCCTGAAGACCAAAGGTAGCTCCGGGGGATCTAACACCTAGGGTTCGCGGCCTGGGTCTACCAGGGGGCTGCGGTGGGTGACCGGGCATGAGGACATTCTGTCTCCAACGCAGAGTCTGCAGAGAACCCCCACCCCAGGGGGACGTTGCCTTATTTGGTCTGAGGAAAAAAAAATTCCCAGATTTATCACATTTTTAACTCAACTTTTGCGCTGTTTTGATTTGAACTCTGATACCTGGAAACTTTTAATAAAACTTGGGAGTGGCCAAGCCTCTACGGACACTGACATGTCTGGTTATTCTAACACTGACTTTGGGAAAAAGAAGAAACTGGCAAAGAGATTACTTTTTCAAAGAAGAGACTACACAAACGTACTGGAGGTTTATTTCACAGCTGAGGGGAGGTACTTGATTAGAGGGACCCTTAACAAGAAAAACTGAAGATCTAAGTAAATATTTCCCATCTGCTCCTGGTCCCGCCACCTGGCCATTATTCTTCCTGCGCCACAGACAGGTGTCAGCCAACCAAGTCTGTTTAATTTGGGCAAGTTGGGAGGCCACCTGTCGTGGAATATACGCCCGCCATCAAACAAAATGAACATTTCTTATTTCTGTGCTCCCCATATGATTTTTTAAAACACAAAGAATTCACTTTCACCTTAAGCAGATTTCAGAAAATGCTGACTATGAAAAACAGGTATAAACAAGGCAATCTTTTGTTTGTGAAGATTGGGAACGACCCACACCTCGAAGGACCCCCCCTCTATTCCCCTAAGACTGGTGAATTAATCCATCCACACTTTCTTGCTCATTTCCCTGGCTGTTACAGACTAAAGTGCAAAAAAGGGTTTTACAAGGGGACATGGCATATTTGTGCTAAAAACAGGCACCACACAAATCCAGAGAAGGGAGCCAAAAAGAAATACCAGACGCAGGGAACAGCGTGAGTCAAGGCAAAAGCAAGAGGAAAGAAAGTGTGCCCTGTTTGGGGGGGCTGTACGTCGGGATGGGGAGTGTGCAGGGCCAAGGTCTGCATTGAGGACTTGTGGCCAAGCAGGCTGCAGAGAGGGGAAGAATTCTTGGTGGACAGTTTTAACAATCAGGCTAAGGAAGACTGGCTCTTTCCCAGAACTGGGCGCTTGTGGAAGTTTGGAGCCAGGGAATACAAAGCTTAGAGAGGTGCTTTAGCAGTGCCGAGGACAGGGAGGACGGCAGACCCGCATGGCCAGCCCCCTCTACCTGCACAAAGTGCTGTGGGGACCAACCCAATGGAACTCAAGCCACAAGGATCACTTGACCTTGGATTGGTGGTCCCCAGCAATGTTTTGGGTCTCCTAGAATTAGTGTCTGTTCAGAGTGAGTGTCCAAAAATCCTCAAAAGGTCTGATTATTTTCTTTGCACAGTTACTCTGATCAAAGGCTGGAGGACCCTCTGGGGAAGACTGGGAGAAAGATTTACAATATAAATTTTTGGCAGTGTAATGGGGGACCTAGCCTCCCCCTCCCCCCAGTTCAAGGTTCTAAGTCTGCAAACTGGCTCAAGTCTGGGAGCTGACCGAGGGGCCACGACTCCCAGTTTTGGACTCAAGTTAGACTTACTTTCCCTTGACTTAGACCTCTTCTGCTTATACAGATCAATAAGGATGTAATAAACTACCCATCCATTTTCACTTCGAGAACACCATGAGGACAGAGGCTGAAATGGAGGAAATGAGAGATCAGTTAGAGGGCAGACATGGGAGAAAGTAAGAAGATGGAACCAAATATGAGTGAGATGCGGGGGCCAGGACACGGTGCCCCCATTACCAGACACTGGCTCGAGGGAGGAAGAGGCAGAGCGGGGTTCTAAGCAGCAGGGGGGTCATCCATGATGCTGGGACCAGCAGAGAGCTGGAAATCTGGAATGAAAACAGGAGACCTGTCAGGTCTGGAGGTAGGGGTCTGGGCACACCTTGCATCCCAGTTGAAAGGTTTAGAGGGTGTCCGTGAGATCTCCAAGTGCGAGAAACCGGAGAGAAGCAGCCCAGCCTGCCCTGGGGCCAAGGTCTGCACTCGCCAGCTGGGAGATGCATGAGACGCTCTGGTCAGGGGGAGCCGAGGAGCAATCCGAAGCGAGAAGGTGGGGTGTTTAAGGGAGCCACTACCCCAGGTTCCGACTGCCCCAGAAAAGGAAAACGTCATGCCTGTGGATGTCTTCAGAAATGGGTACGTGACACACTAAGGAGACGGCGGTTTTGTTAGGGCGACAGAAACCCAAGCCTCGCTCGCTCGAGGGCTGGGAAGGGAGTGAGGAAGAGGACCCAGAGACCACGCGGCTTTGCAGAAGCTCAAAACCCCGGCAGGAAGCTGGGAGCACTGTCGAGGAGCTGCAGGATGGAAGGCAATCGTCTCCAGGACGCAGCGCCCAGGGCACACGTGGAGGCAGTGAAGGGGAGAGGGCGAAGATTCTGGAAGGTGAGGGAAGGCTGGAGACCCCTGGCAGGGCCCGGACCAGTCACTCAAAGGGAGGACAGAGGTAGAGGGGACAGAGGGTGAATGCCTGCGGAGCGATTCCTGGAGGCCTTCGTGGGGGAGGCCTGGGGCAGGGGTAGCACGGACTTTAGGCCCAAGACACAGCGATCCTTTATTCTTCACAAAATAGTGAATGTAAGGTTAGTGCTGCGTCTATTACCTCTCACCAAGGGCTTCAAGGGGCGCTTCCCACCCCCGTTCCCATGTTATTCGGGTCCAACTCCCTTAATTCCTAACATTTCCACCAGCATGAGTCTCTAACCACAATTCTGTGAGCGACTATATAAATTTAAATGCCTTTGGCTCTTTTGTGAATGAACTACAAAGACACTGAACTTGTAACGAATGAAAGACACCGGACTGAGGGAATATTTTCTCTAGTTTCAGTTCAGTCGTGTGTCAGAATGAGCTTATCTTGCCCATGAGGCTCTCCTGCCTTCCTGTCAGTTCACTTCCCGCTTGCTGTTCCCACAGCGCTGTCGGTTTTGTGTTTTCTTGCTGATGCCCTCCTGCACAACTCCGCTATGGAAAGCCAGTGGTTGCTCTCTCAGCCTGACCCTGAAGATCTGGGCCCTCCTGCCAGTCCCTGTCACTCACACGCTGGGTCCCCACTCGGGACTGGACTGTCCTCTGACTCGGTTCCAAATTTCCCGAACTTCTCGTTGACTCCAAGACTCCTCAACCTGAAGGTCAAGTCCTAACCTCACAGGCTGCTCTGTTCTCGCCATGGCCACTCATCGTTCGAGGTCTCTTGTTTCTTTCCAGCTTCCCAGAGCCTTCTGGAAACTGTCTCTTGAGGGGTGGCTGCTCGTGTTCTCTTGACTCGCACTTCCATGTTCTGGATTTCTGAGCCCACGAGAGTCTCTCTGAGCCCACAAGAGCCCACAAGTGGTCACCATCAATCCTTAGCGAATTCCCCAAGGCAGAGCTCGGTAGTTCTGAAAGCCCCCGACTTCCTACATCTTGTTTTAGGGAGTCTGGCCTCATTTTTAGTCCTTCAGACATGGGCGGCAAAACAGGGACTCGACAATAAGATGGTGCTGACATGTAGTTCTTTTTCTTCCGAATAGAATATATCACGGCATATGGCAGTACTCTAACTCGGCTGTGATCTCCGTCTGCCCACAGCTAAGGATGCATTTGCCAACGCAGTAGAGCCACTGTGTGCCAAGGCCCTTCTCCGGAGGCACAGGAGTGAAGGTCTGAGCTCCTGGGAGGCCGGGGACGCATGGCCGGCTGTCCTGCTCCTTGCACAGGCTTCACCAGGATGCATTCGGGTTTTATCAGCAATGTCACTGGTTTGCTCCATGGAGGGGGGCAGATTTTAACAAATACGGTAATAAAACATGGCATTTCCGGTTGTCCTCTCTTGTTAGGGGCAACTTCTAAATGACTGTAAAAATATTGCAATTGATAGTTTTGAAAATTCTGAGTTTCTTTAAAAGAAAGAAGGAAAGGCAGGAAGTTATGGTGCTTTTAACAGACACATGATATAGAGTGTCCCATTTTAGAGCTTAGAAAACCAAGGCTAGAGAGGCTCTCACAGTATTATATGGCCATAAGGCACAAATGAGACCCAGGTGTCTCAGGTGTGAATTCTAAGCCATGTCAAATATAGATTGTTACCTTTACATAAAGGATAAAAAACTATGGGAAGGACTTGGGGAAGGGGGTGTGAGAGAGAAAGAACATCTAGAAATTTCAAAGTTGTTAAAGTACATGTCCGCTATTTTATACATTGCAATTGATTAGGGCTAAGGGACCTGAATTCTTATGAGCCATGCAAGGGAAAAGCAGGTAAACAGATTCATGCTGACTGTCCATGTCACTTTCCCTCCCCAAACTATAAAGGTTGGTTTCAGATCCTTAAGCAAAAATGTATGAAAAAAAACAGTAAAACAGGAAAATCTCTCACTCTTGCAGCCAGTCATAATGACCTGAGTGCCTTCCTTGGCAAATATTCAAATGTCACATGGCAGCATCACAAAATACTCTTTTAGTCAACATGATTTGTGTTAAAGTCACCTGAATCAGGCAACTGTTTGATCTTATTATCACCAACACGTCCTCACACAACATCCCACACTGCTGATGAGCTCAAGAGAAAGACTTTAAGTTTAGAAAACTGGCATTTTCTTAGAAAAGGGAAAAAAAAAAAAGCAGTTCTCAGTAAAAGATAAACCACAGAGCTACCGTGTTCAGACAAGTTGTACATATTCAACCATACACACACACACACACACACACACACACACACATCAAAATAATATTTAGGCTTTGTCTAACCTATAAATGTGAGCAGATTCAGCTTTAAGGTGTTAAGACCAGAATCCTACTCATGACTGTCCCTGACAGGGACAACAGTCATTGAAGAACAATGAAACAATATTCTAAATGATCTCACTTGTTCTCCATACAGTTCTAACAATCCATAATAATCCAAAGGTTCTTTACTTGGTAGGACAGCAACAGCCAACAGAAAGGGCTGGTCAGAGCTCTCTCAGAGATAAGATCTACTTCTACCTCGAAGAACAGGGAAGCCTCAGGCCCACAGGGACTCAAGGTTCTCAAATGATGTCAGATAAAACAAAGTTAAAGGGTGACGGGAGAAGCATTTGCGTCAGGTAGAGAGTCTATCAACAGAAAAATTAGGGATGAAAGCAGCTAAGAGAGGCTGATGACTTTGAGGCTATACCCAAAATGAGGTGGGAGGGCAGGCTTACTGATCCAAAAATGCAACCTCAATGGTTGGCAATGGCTGCAAAAGCCACCCCTCTTTGTGGGAAAGCAGAGAAATATGGTATGGGAGAAGTGGAAGGGAGCAGGGTAGAAAGAACAAAGAAGGACAAGAGAAGAGGTGGCAGATCTTACAGTCAGGACAAGGACAGGAAGCACCACACAGTCCATGACTCAGAGGCAGAGAGGCAGTGAGGAGGGAGAGAATGGGACTGTGTTGCCAATTGGAGGAGAAGAGGGAAGACAAACATCCCTGCACAGCTCAGGAAATGGTCTGTGAGACCCAGCCCTTCCACCTGCTTCTAACACCACATCGACAGTTATTTTAAAAGCATTTAAAATATAAACCATGTTCATGGAAACCTTCATCAGATCTCACCTTGACATATATCCATCTGCATATTTTCAAGGTTGACTCAGAGTTCAAAAGTTACGTGTGATGTTTTTACCTTTTCAGTTCTGACAAAAACTGTAAAGAAGCAAATTAGAGCCAAGAGGGAAATTTCTAGTTGTGATGCTAGGTTAAAAAAAAAAAAAATCACCCTAAAAATAAAATAACACTTCAGGCCACAGCGTTTATTTCTAGAAATATTAGTTCCCCCAAACCCAGCTCTAGTAAACCATGATCTCCTCCTAATGAATTCTCTTCTATATATATCACTGTGATGGTTTTATTATGGCCCAATATTTGTACTGAAGTTTGAGATTTCAAAGGGATGCTGTCCTCCCATCCTTTCCTGCAATTCAGAGGCACTGCTTCTTGGTGGTGACAATGCCATCGCTACATGGAAGGATACAGAAAAAAGTACTTTCATACACTGCTGGTGGAAATAGATATTTCTGTGCCACTTAGAAAGCAATCTGAAAATACCTATCCAAGTTTAAAAATACTGCCATTGATCAAGCCATATCATGCCTATATGAACAAAAGGATGATCACTACAGTGTTGTTTATAATAGAATCATTTACTAAGCCATGCTACAGATAACCAAGGAATAATATGCAGTCATGAAAAAGAAAGAATGAGGGGCACCTGGGTGGCTCAGTTGGCTGAGCGTCTGACTCTTGATTTCAGCTGAGATTATGATCTCAGGGTTGTGAGATGGAGCTCTGCACTGGGCTCTGCACTGGGCGTGAAGCCTGCTTAAGAATTTCTCTTTGCCTTCCTTCTGTCCCTCCCTCTCTCTAAAAAAAAAAAATAATAATAATAATAGAATGGAAGAATTTAAACAACTTATCATTTTTAAGTGAGGAAAAAGCAAGAAATAGAGGATATATGGTCTGATCTGATTTTTATAAAGCAATGACAAGAATCACAACAGGTACATGTGTGAGTATCTAGCTCATGTTTGATATAATGACATGAGCGTGGAGTAAAGCATGGAAGGATACATGCAAGGTTGATAACACTGGCGACACAGGGGAGAGGGATGAGGGGTGGAGGGAAGTAGTAAGTGAAAATGAAAGATGTCAACCATAAAAACCACATGGATGCTATGATCTCATTTATAGGAAATCATGTGTGTGCACTCAGGCACACACAGACGAACTGCGGATGATGGGATTGTCTGCAAAATATCAGTGTTTTTTATTGCAGGAGGTTGAGGTGTGTCGGGAGATAAGTCTTACTTTATTCCTTAAACGTATTTTAAAAAATATTTACAACCACATGTATTATTTATAGAATCAGAAAAAGTATCACTGAAGGGGACATATGAAAATGGCCCATGCAATGCAGTATATGTCCCCAGAGCAAAGGCAAACAGAGAGGGAAGGCTGTAACCTTGAGCTGGGACCACACTGGGAAGCTATTCAGTGCCAGGTAAAGAGGAGAACAACTTATAGGATGTGCACCAATGGATTAACAATAGGTTGGGGGGTTTTTGTTGGTGGTGGATGATGAGTGATTTGTTTCCCTTCTTTTTGCTTTTCTCTATTTTCCCAATTTTCTGCAAAAAAACCACACCATATCTTGCTTTCGTAATCAAAATAATATACTATTTAAAAGAATTATGCCACGAAAGTTTTTAAGTAGGATAGGGTAGTCATCCAAGTGAGGTTTTGGGATATTAGGCAGTAGCCCCCAGAGGCAGAGATTAAAACCCATTTACAAAGCAGGCATGTCAATATGGGTTGTTAATGGCCCCAAATAAAGAGGAAATGGTGGAAAGAGAGGGCCTCCCATGTTTTCTAAATAAAGGGATGGATGAATGAAACGCTGCCAGAGGAAGAACAGCTAGGTCTCAGTGGCACTTCGTAAAGTTTTATATGAATGCCTGCAGCCACCCAGCCAAATGTCAAAGTCAGGTGATGTGATCAAAAAATTATAGAATTGTCATTGTTTTTGAGACTGGCCCATTTTCTATATCAAATCTCTGAACGCAGCCACTTCTTGGAACCCATATCAAGACAAGGCATGACACCCAAAGGAAAAAACAAAATAAGTCGATGGTGACGAAGAGGAAGAGAAATTACATGAGAAGATGATGTTAAAAGCTTTTCTCCACACAAATAAGAAATACGTCATTGACAAGCACGGTTTCAAACAGACACTGGGATTCTGTAGATCAAATAAAAACATTCCCAGGTAACTTCTGGGCTGCATTAATTTCATACAATGGCCAAACATAACAAGTGTGGAACCAGTGTCAGGAGAGGTTTTTATTCAGCTGTGGTTTGCCTTTTCCTAAAAAGTTGGCACATTCTGGAAACTCCCCTTCAGGAGAAGCCTTCAGGAAGGGGATGGTGGCACAAGGCTGAGGAAGGTGGCAGGAGAAGGCCTCCAAAGAACTTCCCGCTTTAAGACTTTCTCATTCAACATGAGACACCATGCCAACTGCCGTATTTTACTCCGTCTCTCTCTCAGATGCTCTGAGGCAATCGAATAAACTGTTCCTGTTTTCTAGCATTCCTAGAAATGAGATGTGATAGAACTAGAAGGAAAACAATTGTAGCAACACACTCCATGCATTATCCTCTAAAAAGAATGTAATCATAAAACTAAAATGCTTATGCGATAATCAAAGACTGAGGCCAAGATACCAGAAGTCATTCTGTAAAACAAAGGACTGGCCAGTACTTCCAACAAAATATCCTGCCATCCTGAGATGGCTCCCCAGAAAAAGTCAGTGTGACTTGATTTCTTGCTCATCGTCCAAACAATCAAAAAGAATTTAGGAGGAATAGGGCTGGTTATTACAGAGAACAAGGTTCTCCTGACCGAATTTCAGGAGAGGCTCATCAGAAAGTAAGCAACATGCTCCTCCAGACGGCTCCCCCTCAGCTCACCCAATGACATCTCTCCATGTGTGGACACTCCCTCCGTGTCAACCAGCATCCTTCTCGCTCCCTGGACAGCTGGCGTGTTGGAGTCTGCCTTCTTGCCTCCCTCTGTCTCCGCACATCCTCTTCCTCATGCCTCTCTCTTCCTCCAGGTGTGGCTCGAAGCTCACCTCTGTCTAGCCCCAGCAAATTCTGGTCTTTTACTTTTTCTGAGCTCTCTCCTGGCCTGTATACCCAACTGACATGAAATAATTAGCAAGTGTGTTGATGGGAACAGCCCTAATGAATGATTCCCACTGGATCTCCTAACATCCTAAATGTCTTCCCTATTGTGGTACAATGTAGAGACAGAAGTTCTGTCCTTCCTTTCTTTCCTTCTTCTTCTTCTTTATTTCTTTTTTAAAGATTTTATTTATTTGACAGAGAGAAACAC
>CM053616.1:7363194-7439589 GCA_028646535.1 Procyon lotor | reverse complement strand
AAGCTTGTTTTCCAAGCACGTAAGGTTTTTTTCTGATTCTCCAAAGATACTAAGAAATTGTCCTCTTACGGGTTTTTGTTCATGCTCTTCCCACTCTGTGAAATGGTCTTCTCCCCTCTCTGCTCTAGAATAAAACCCTACTTTTTAAACCTAGCTCAAATGCCCCTTAACTCCCCCAGGTCAAAATTGATTGTTCTTTCTCCTGAACTTTCTTAGACTTAGTTGTTTATGCTCTGAAGCTGCCTCTAGATCATAAAATATTGGAAGGTAGAGATAGTATCTGTTTTTCTTTGCATTCCAACACCATGGCCCAACTATGGCAGGACACCCTAAGCAAAGGCAGAAATGAAGTTACTAGTACTGGTAAGTGAGTTTACTTTGCTACCACTGTCTTCCAAGTGTTTCTCAGAATTTCAAGCTAACCCTTACGAAGCACCTACTATGTACAGAGCACTATGGCTGGAGCCGTAGAAGCAAGCCAGCTAGTGAGCCACGGTGCTGTTATAATCCATCTTGTTAAGGACCTACTCACCTTACTATGCTAAGCCGCCAAACACACAGTTATCTCAAGACGTATCTACTCTTGTGGATCAGCAACCATTCACAGCACTTCCCTCCATCACTGGGCAGACCAGAAGTAAGATCCCTATGCTTCAAAAAGCACCCAAGAAAAGAAGGCTCATGACTCTAGAAATCAGGGGTGTTCTTTCCTTCCAGGACAGAGAGTGAGTTGATGTGGAAAAGAAGGCATTCCTTTCTTAGCAGTACTGAGTCTCAAACCCCATAATTTATGGTAACTTCAGTTATAGTGAACATTCAAAGTCATGAAAGTAACTGAGAAAACATGAAGGTCTCAGAAAACTAAAAATATCATTACCTATGAAGTTGTGCTAGTAGATGAAAACTTATATAAGGGATGATAATTTGGGGTTTGAAGACTGGTATTTTGAAAGCAGCTGTGCAAATTTTTCTGAAAAGCCCAAGGTGATCTATGACATAAGGTGACCACATGTCCCAACTTGTCAGGGAGCATCCAGCTTTACACCTGTTGTCCCCACAAAATTAGTAATAGTGCCCCCCTTACTCTCATAACTGTCGCAGTTTGAATGACAAATTATGTACACTCTATTATGAGTGTTCTGTTGGACTTCAGTGGCCTGTCTATACAAGGGAAGACAGTTTGCTCAAATACAGGGAGTTGACGCTGAGAAAAGGGGCAGAATCCAGGCTTCCTGACACCAAGCCTAGGCTCTATCTCAGAGAACATATTTCCTCTAAGTTGTTTCCTCATTAATTAATCAATCAAGAAAACCACTTTGGGAAATGGTAAAGATGCATAAATATGATTTCCACAAACTAGCCATTACAATTTAGTTGGGGAAAGTACACACATATCCAGTAATTAAACAGGGTCAGAAATATTCATAATATGCTACCACTGTGAAGTTCAAATGACAATTTTAAAAGGAGTCAGAGAAGAGAAAAACCCTCCCTGGGCTTTAGCCTTCAGGGAAGGTTTCTAGAAGATGATGAAAACCTGAACTAGGCCCCAAAGGAAGGAAAAGAGGAGAGAAAAAGATACTGTTCTTTGCAAAAATAGAAGTAGAAAATGAAATTAGAATAGGAATAAATGACTTAAGTGATCTTACAAGCATTATTACTTTCCATTCCAGAAGATAAAAACAAGACAAGAGAAACACAATGGTCTATGTGGCTTTCCCAAAATCTTACAGTGATTTAAGTCACAATCATCCAATCGAGGTGTCTTGCAACCAGACAAGTGCTAGCTGTTAGATGACAGTACTCATCTCTGTGATGTGGTGAGCAAAAAAGTGGCTACCCTCTGAGCTCTATCCCCAGCCTTTTCACTAACTGGCCAAGTGTCTGTGGGCAAGTGGTTTCATCAGTTTTCAGCCTAAGTTTCCTTAAATAAAATGATAGGGTTGGATGAAGTAGTCTCTAAGAACCTTTCAATCTCTGCCAATCCATGACCCTCTACATTTGACTCTAGCTTTTGTTTAGTATGCTCTAGGTTTAGCATGGTCAATAGTGGATGTGAGGGTTAATTTCCAGCAAAACGGCAAACACTGGGCTGATTCTGTGGGTTTTGAATGTCAATTACAGAGACATGAAATTCTTAAGAAAACATCACAGAGATGAGCTAGGAAAGAAAGGAAGAAAGGGAAAGAAGCACAGGATATAAGAATGAATATAAAAATTGAAAACAAAGGGGTGCCTGGGTGGCTCAGTCAGTTGGGCATCCAACTCTTGATTGTGGCTCAGGTCATGTTCTCAGTCAGTGTTGTGGAATCCACCCCTGCATTTGGCTCCATGCTGAGTACAGAATCTGCTTGTCCCTCTCCCTCTTCTCCTCTCTATCTCTCTCTTAAATAAATAAAATCTTTTTTTAAAAAAAAATTGAAACCAGAGCTTTAATAAAAAGTTGACTCCATGGTACCCAAAGAGATCTTCAGATTTACACAAATGCCTCGAGAGATCTGGGGACCGTGATTAGATTCTAATGCTCATGAAGGGCCATAAACCTGTATGAGGCAGGGGGGCCAGAACTGAGCCCCGTTCATAAATCTCAAAGCCTTAACAAGTCACCTTATTCATGAAAAAGAAACTAAAAGCACTCTGCCCACCAGGCCAAAGATGAAAGGCAGAAAACTGCCTTATATCCAGAGCTTAGGGCACCTTTACAAAATCAAAACCCTAAACATGAACCATATTCAGCTGTAGGATCAGAATTTACACTATCTGTACATCTAGGTTTAGGAGTCCCATGATGAGAAATGAACATAAACACAATTCTAGGACCACTGAAATTCCTTACATCACCAGAAAAAAACAAGTATGTGGCCATCATGTAGGGACAATGTCACAACTCAGGACACAAGATTCCCACAGAAAAGAAATCTGTGCGAGACGAACTTACCAAAACACACACAACACACACACACACACACACGGAAATAAACTACCACAAGGGATAGACACAAAGGGAAATCTTGAAAAACTAAAATCCTATGAACTGGAAATATACTAGAATCCGAACTGGACTACAAAATAAGATTGCTTAAAATTATTAAAGTGGTATAAGAAAGACTAAAAACCATAATAAAATAATAGAAGTAAATGAAAAAGTAGACAGATTTGAAAACAATAAAACAAAATACAATAAAAAAAACTCTTAAAAATAACTCAGTGGAAAAGTTAGATAGTAGAATAACACAAATATAGAACCAGTGAACTAGAAGAATAGATTTGAGGAAATCAACTAAAATGTAACAAAGGACTTCAAAATAAAAACAGAGAATTGAACACACATGTCTATTGTTGGTCTCATGTGAATCCTCAGTGAAACTAGGAAAAACAACTATTTAAAAGATATAAGCCCATTAGGGTAAGGAGAACAGGTGAAGAGATACTAGTAACAAGATTTTGGAAGATGGAAAACAGATGGACAAGCAGCAATAGAACTAGCACATCAAAGGAAGCTGAATTCCAAACCAGGAATAGGGAACGTTAGGAACCAACCAGCAGACGCTCCAAAGATCCAGGAAGAGACAGTGCTATTTATATCTGGAACTGGGGATGGAGAAGAGGAGAGAGGTGACTAAAATAAGGAGAATGGAATGAAAGATTTTTAAGAACTAATTATATTCCATATCTCAGGTCCTCTCTTCAATTCCATCCTACTGGACAGCAGCCTCTAGCTCAATGGGTAAAACTGGAGGTTTGGTCTCTGGGGAGAAGATTCCTGGATTGTGAGATGCCATCCATCAAACAAAACAGAAAGTTGTATTCTGAATACCAACCCCTCCAGTCTTATTGCTCCCTGAAGCTCTCAGCTCTCACAGGAAGATCTTCACCCTCCATGTGAGAGTTTGGAAGAGTGTTCTCTGGAGATTCTGACGATCTCCCATTTTTAGGGTTTGACTTTAGGAGTTCCCCAACAAATGTCATAAACATATTAGTGCTCAAAGTTATCCAGCCCCTCACTCATCCTCAGGGCTTCTAATAAGCTTATTAATTCTTTATTCTTGAAAAAAGGCAGACAGTTAAGGACCACCAGACATGCAAGGAGACCATCTACTTAAAAAACAGAGTTCAAAACAGACGAAGAAGAAAAGGTAACAGGGAGGAAACAGAGATCATGAAGGGAGAAGAAAATTTCAAAAGAAAATATATTTTTTCTCGTAAAGCTAAGAGAATGTCACACACATGAAAACAGAAGAGAATGTTTAAAAAAAAACTATTTAAAGATGAAAAGAGGAAATTTAAAACAATAACAAAAGAGAAAACCCAACAGACCGGTTGGAAATTGAAGTTTAAGAAATTGCCTCCACCCCCAAAGAGCAAAATAATAGAGAGAGAAAACAGGGAAAAAAATGTGAGAAAAATCAGAGGACTAGCCTAGAAAGTACAACACCCAAACAATAGGAGTTCTGGAAAGAGAACTGGAGCTAATAGAAGCAAATATCAGCAGACTGAAAGAACACATTGAGTGCTCAGTACAGTAAGTGAAAACAGATTCATGAAGAGGAAATTACCGTGAAATTTAGAATCCTGGGGAAAAGACAAGATTCTATGAGTTCTAAGGAAAAAGAAAAAAAAATCAGGTACAAAAGCATCAAGAATGAGAATGGGTTTAGTTTTCTAACCACAACATTGGGAATTAGCATACATAAGAGCAATGTCTTCAAACTTCAGAAGAAAATTTATTTTTGACTTAGATTTCCTTGTGCAAGACAGACAAGGAAGGCAGCAAGTGAGAAGAGAGAATAAAGACCTTTAGAGATATTCAAAATGTGGACATATCTCTCTCATGGGTCCATTTTTTATATACTATGCAGGCTGGGAACCATGAAAATGAGTGAGTGGAAAAAAGAGGGAATTTTATGCAATCCTACATGAGACTAAGGTATAGAAGGGAGAAGATTGGGAGCAAACAGTTGGGCACAGGCTTAGAGAGACTAGGCCACCAGACTAGGCCAGGTGGATTAAGAGAAAGACCACCAGACTAGGCCAGGCGGATTAAGAGAAAGACATACTGAGAGCCACCACACTGCACTAGGTTTTAATTCTGATAACCTGCTGGAGGGTATACTCCTTTAAGCCATGGAGTAAATCAGGAAAGGGAGTCCAACTCAGAAGAAAGCCAATGGAAAGTTCTAGAATAACAAGAGATATCCCAGCATGACAGGTGTACAGCAGGCCTAGAGAAAAGTTCAGTTAAAAGGAAAATGGAAGTCTGCAGAAAGGATGTCACCAAGAAAATAAGTGGAACCAACAGATTACTGGGATCAGCCTTGTGAGGCAAAATGTACTTGTGAGGCTATGCAAGATAGAGGGGAAATCTGCAATAGGTATGAAGAACACTAAGGAAATGAAAAAAACAAGAAAAATATTAACTCATGAAAATAAAAAGTTCCACTGATAATGCTATTTACATATAGGCAAAATAGAGGAAATACTAACACTTGATTTAATCAAACACTACAATATAATTATACTGGCAGAAGCAGAGGGTAAGCAGTGGATACAGTTATGTAAGAAAGCTAGGTCTTTACTAGAATAAAGTTATGGCATCATGAAGAAAATTGATAAAAATAAAAAAAACAGTATACATATTACTTCGGCATATGGTAAGAAGAAAAAGCTAAAATATAGAAAGTGATGCTCTTTAGGAGGGGGACTGTGCGAGGTAGGGTAGGGCAGAATTTGTTCCCACAGAAATTAAGGAAACAGCCCATAAGTAAATATGTACAAGGATGTTTTTCTCTACAATGTTTATGGAGACATAAAACTGAAAATAACTTTAAGTGTTCACCAATAGTGTGGAACAGCTCAACAAACAGTAGGATAGCCATACCTTAGAATTTACTTAGCTGTTTGTAAAAACTGGTTAAATTTGTATCTATTTATCTGGAAGGATATCGTGAATATATTACTAAAAGAGCAAGACAGGTTGTGCAATAATGCATATGGTATGATTGGATTTTTTTGCAAAGGAAACCAAAACACAGTTATTTAATTTATATAGATATATATGAGCCGTGAGTTTATATGAGCTTCGAGAAATGTGTGGAAGGATACGTGTCAGATGTTTACATTGCTTACCTTAGGAGAAGAGGAATGGAAAGGATAGGGGGAGATTAAGAAAAAATCAACCACAGGAAAATAGAAATGTGAGAAATATTAAAAAATGGTTAAAAGACATGAAGAAGAGAATCCTCAGGTCTAACATACATGTAACAGCGGGCTAACAAGGCTGTAATAAAGACAGCTGGGGAGAGACAATATTCAGAGATTAGGATTGAGAATTTTTTGGAATTGATGAATATTAGGCACCCTTAGATTTTAGAAGCGTATTGAAATCCAGACAGAATTGTGGTGAAACTGCTGATCATCAAAGACAAGGACAAAAAGGAAAAAAAAAATCTGTAAAGAATTAGAGAGAAAAAAATAGATGCATCTAAGCAAAAGGCAGACTAGTAAAAACTCCACCTCATCAACGATAAGTTGTGGAAGGCAATGAAGTAATAACTTCAAAGGCCAAGGAAACATAGCTACACAGACTTCTATACCTAGAAAATTATTATTCACAAGAGAGGGTAAATTAAAGATATTTTCAGATAGAGACTAGAGACATGGTTTAATATTCTCAAATCCTTGATGAAGTAACTACCCCATGATGTACTTCAGTAAGAAGTAATTGAACTGAGAAAGGATGAACAGAATCCAAGAAGCAACATTTGTAACATTTACTGAGGGCTTACTCTGTACTTTACTGCACACCAGGCACCATTCTAAGTGATTTACAATAAAACTGGGATTCAGATTCAGGCAGTTTGCTTTTCGATCTCATGCTCTTAACCAAAGTATAAATAAAATGGCATATATTTTGATAAATTTTGAAAAGTAGATTTGTAAAAAAAATAAAGTGGTTGGGGACAAAAAGATAGAAACAAAATGATAGATGATAAAGTATCCAATGGTTTCCTATCAGAACAGGAGAGAGAAAAGCTTCATTGAAGTGTTCTAAGGACTCTGCTATATTGTTTTGAAAGCAAACAAAGATACAGATAAAGTTTAATTTTAGACTCTGTTAACACAAATACAATTTTTAAGGTTTAAAGGTAGCCGCTAAAATAATGGAACAAATCACCTATATTACAACTCAAGAGGAAAACAGCAATCCTTTTTTTAATGGTATAACTGTACTTATTGTGCCTGGGACATAAGGTGAGGGAGAAACCTCAAGAGGAGGAAGGTGGTGAAAGTCCGGAGCTCCAGTGAGGGGCAGGAATGTATCTGCTGGGCTCACCACATAATCATTCCCTTTACTTCTCCTCTGGGTTTCTTGAGCTTCTTGAACATGGTGGATGTCCATGACCACTTGCCAAAGTCCCATGACTCTGTCTCATCTGGATCACACACCAGCTGTGGATCATTGCACCCATGGGACTGGTTGGCTACACTGCCCCATTCAGAGGAATCCTTGGAGACTGGAGTGTGCGGGACTTCCAGCGTGGGGTGAAGGGTGGTCATCAGCTCACACACCTCCTGCTGGACAGCCACTCCAAAACTGATCCTCTCCTCAACTGAAGTTGTCTACAGCTGTAGCCAGGGAGGGACCAGGCTTACTGCTCAGTGAAATCCTCAGTCCCAGGTGTCAGGTGCTACAAGAGGATCATGATCTTCTTCCCATTCACTGGGCTACTGGGAAAACCTTGGCCTTCAGTTTGCACTTTCATCTTTTAATCCATTTCTTCCTTCTCCTGTAGTTTCTTTTGCTCTTCCTTCTCTTTCCCCTTCACAAGATCACACACCAGAACACCCAAAGGGGCCTTCATGTTGCTCAGGTTAGCTTCGTTGAGAGCTGGATCCTTTACAAATGTTTACAGTTCAGAAATCTTAGGGAAATAACTCCTGAGGAGGTTGACTGTCTTCACAGAACCTATCCACTTGGGTTTGGGATTCAGGCTAGACCTTGAGTGTGGTGGCCATGGTCAGGGGTCCTAGCACTGCACAAGGAGCAAGGAGTAGACACAGGGAAAGGAAAGCAAAGTCAACAAGGAAACTCAAGTCATCTAATAAAAGACATAATAGGAAGAAAAAATAAGTAGAGAAGGAGCAAGTATATAGAAAACATTTGGCTTCCTTGTGAATTCCAAATATATGACTTATCAAAATAAATGTAAATGGCTTAAACTAATCCATTAAAAGGCAGAAATCTTCAGACTGAATTTTGTAAAACTCCAGTTGTTTACAAGAGAGAAGCCTAAAACATAATGTCACAGCAGGGCTACAAATAATGCATTCAAATAATAAGTGTCCCTACAAATAATAAATATTCAATAAATATTTCTTTTAATTGAATGAATAAATGAATCCAATCAAATAGACTTCAGAGCCAAGAGCATTTGTGGGGGAATAACGAGGGTCATTGCTTAACGATAAAAGGATATTCACCAGGAAGCCTGCTGTATACCTAACAGTACAGTGGCAAAACCGTATGGCAAAAATTGAGTTAATTCTATGAACGTTACAATTCAAAATTATAGTAAGAGATTTTAGCACACATCTCATGAAATCAATAGATCAAGCTATAAAGTAGAAAAAATAAAGATTATAAAATATATCTTACAAACTTGATCTAATGGATATAGAAAGAGAACCCTCCACCCAATAGAGGATACACATGAAATGTTTACAAAAATTGACCACGTTCTAGGCCACAGAGCAAGTCCCAACAAATTTCAAAGAACTGCTAACATAGACCACAATCAACCAAAATACAATAAAAGTTGAAATCAATAACAAAACCACAGCCACCAAACCCAAGTACATTTGAAATTTCAAAAACACACTACCAAGTTATTAATATGAAATAGAAATGAAAGTAACAAAACGTTTAGAACTGAACAATAGTTGAAACCCTAGACTTCAGTAGAAGGAATGCTTAGCATTAAATGCAGTATCAGAAAACAAGAAAAACTTAAAATTATGAAGATAAAGAGCAATAAAATAAAGACAATGGAAGAAAATGCTTTTTCCACAAATGGATAAAGTAGTAGAAAGGCAAAGTAATAACAACAACAAATCGATAAAGTAAAAACAAAGAAGCAATATAGAGTGGGAAGAAAACCAAGGTTGATTTTTTGCGAAGACTAATAAAATAGGAGATATTAAACAAAAATGAGTAAGAGAAATAAAGGAAGGCAGAAACAAACACTATTAGGCATAAAAAAAAAACCCATAGCTTTAAATAAAGTAATTATTCTTTTAAGTATGAGAATTCTGTTCTCTGCTTCAAAGCAATAAATCTAAAAACAGATGAAACAAAAAATCTCCTAGAAAAATGTTACCAAAATTGACACACAAAAAATAGAGAAACAGCAAATGCTTCTGAATGTATTTTTATAAGTTCAGTCTAGAGCTGGATTTTAGAAATAGACTGTACAAAAAAGGAAAGCAATAAGTCTATCTCAGTTCAAAATATCAATACAAATACCCTAAATAAAATATCAGCAAACAGATTCAGCGGTGTGGTGTGTTTATAAGTCTATACTATTTCTTTAAAAATATATTATTTTATCTGACATACGTGATGTATCACATATACCATGTTTATCACATGATTAATGTGTGATGTGTGTGTGTGTGTGTGTATTTGTGAAGACTTAGTAGGGTTTATCCTGGAAGCCCAAGAAAGATTTAACATTAGTAATGTCATTCAGCACACTTACAGATTAAAAAGGAAAAACTATATAATCATGTCAATAGATGCAGAAAAAGTATTTAATGAAATTTAACACCGCTTCGCAATTTTAAAATGCAATGAAATACCTAGCCAACCAAGAACAGAAGGAAGTTTTAATTAAGAAGTAATTTCTATGAGGGGCGCCTGGGTGGCTCAGTCGTTAGGCGTCTGCCTTAGGCCCAGGTCAGATCCCAGGGTCCTGGGATCGAGGCCCACATCGGGCTCTCTGCTCTGCAGGAGGCCTGCTTCTCCCGCTTCCATTCCCTCTGCTTGTGTTCCCTCTCTCGCTGTGTTTCTCTCTGTCAAATAAATAAAATCTTTAAAAAAAAAAAAAAAAAGGAAGAAGTAATTTCTATGAAGAACCTACAGTAAACTTCAGGAACACATTCCTTTTAAAGTCAGAAACTAGACAAATATGCTTTCTCCAGCACCCCTCCTTTCATCGTGTGAGATACAGAGCTGATGCAATAAAGCAAAAACAAGGAGTAAGAGAAATAAGGATTAGAAATGGAGAAACAAAAGAAGCATTATTTGCAGATGATAAGACCGTCTACATAAGAGAATCCAAAAGAAACTACAAACAATTATAAGTAATAAGAGAGTTTGGCAAGAACACTGGAGACAAGATTAATATACAAACACTCATGACATCCTTATCAGTGACAATCAATTAGAAAACGTAGTTTTTAAAAGATTCCATTAGCAATAGCAATAAACTATGACAAACCTAGGAATAAATCTAAGGCAAATTATTAAACTTCACTGAAACTTATAAGACCTAAGTAAACAGAGATATAATCACACTCAGAGAGTTGAAGATTTAACATCAATATTAATTCCTTTTAAGTTAATATATAAATTCAATGTAATTCATATTAAAATCCCAGAAAACATTTTCACAGACATTTTTAGCTGGTTTAAAAATTCACATAGAAGAATTAAGGTTAAAAAACAGCCAAGACATTATTGAAAAAGTGTAAAGTGGGCACCGTCCTACTAGATATTAAGACATTAATTAAAGCCTTATAATTCAGACACATTAGGTTTGGGGCAGATAGAGATAACTAAACCAATGTAATAGAGACTGAGTCCCTCCATGCATCAGAACTGGGGGTGAGACAGAGGCAGCATTATAAAACTGTGGGAAAGGGCTGAACTATTTAATAGATGGTTTGGGACAACTGGTTATTCGTATGGGAAAAAATAAGACTCAAACTCACCCTACATCCACAAATGAGTTCCAAGAGAATTCTAGTTAACTTTAAAATATTTAGAAAAATATACAGTCACTATTTTTATAATCTCGGGCTAGGGAATGATACAATGGGGGGGGGAAGAAAAAGTGGTGATAATTTTGATTTTAAAACTCCTGTGATAAAAGACACCAAAAAGACAACGCTTCAAGGCCAGAAACAGACTGAGAGAAGATTAAAAAAAAAAAATCCAACTGAGACAACGTCAAAATAAAAGACTTCTACAGAGCAAAGAAAACAATCAACAAAACTAAAAGGTAACCTACGGAATGGGAGAAGATATCCACAAATAACATATCCAATAAAGGGTTAGTAGTCAAAATATATAAAGAACTTACACAACACCAAAAAACCAAACAATGCCATTTAAAAATGGGCAGAAGACATGAACAGACATTTCTCCAAGGAAGACATACAGATGCCCAACAGACACATGAAAAGAAGCTCAACATCACTCATTGTCAGGGAAATACCAATCAGAACCACAATGAGCTCTCCCCTCACACCTGTCAGAATGGCTAAAATCAAAAACACAAGAAACAAGCGTTGACAAGGATGTGAAAAGAAAGGAATCCTCTTGTACTGTTGGTGGGACTGTGAACTGGCACAACCACTGTGGAAAACAGTATGGAGATTCCTCAAAAAATTAAAAAGAGAATTACCATATAATCCAGTCATTCCATCACTGGGTATTCACCCCAAGAACATGAAAACACTAATTTGAGAAGATATATGCACCCTTACGTTTAGTGCAGCATTATTAACAATAGCCAAAATATGGAAGCAGCCCACATGCCAATCGGAAGATGAATGGATGAAAAAAATGAGGAGTGTGTGTGTACATAAATAATATATTCCACACAATGGAATATCACTCAGCCATAAATAAAGAATGAAATCTTGCCACTTGCAACAACATGGATGGATCTAGAGAGCATAACTCTAAGTGAAATAAGTCAGTCAGAGGAAGGCAAATAGCATGTGGTTTCACTCATGTGTGGAATCCAAGAAACAAAACAAATGAACAAAGAAAAAAGAGACAAACCAAAAAAGAGACTCCTGACTACAGAGAACAGACTGAGGGGAGGAGACGTGAGTGGGGGGAGGCGGAAACAGGCGAAGGGGAGTAAAGAGTACACTTTAGACGACGAGCACTAATATATGGAAGTGCTGAATCACTACAATATATACCTGAAACTAATATAACACTATATATTAACTGTACTGAAATTTTTTAATCCAGGATTTTTTTAATCTATAAGGATAAAAACAATCCACTACAAAAAAAAAAAAAAATGATCAAAGTCTACCAAGTGGCAATACGTAGAAAAAAGAAATCCCCACCACCAACGTTCATGAGAAACAAAAGCAGAACTTTAGCAGGAATCAGAGAAATATAAATCAATACCAGAGTAAGATACCTTAACAGTCTATCAGATAAGCAATGCATAAAAGCTTGATGAAGCCAAGCCGGAGAAGAGGCAGAGCAAGAACCCCCCACGTCGCTGGGAAGGCACCCTGGCAACGTCTACTGAATTTGATGACGTTTCTGCCCTCAGACCCAAAAACTGCACATCTGCCTCTATACCTCTGAGAAGGGATGAGGTCAAGGTGAGGCAGGAAGATAATATTAACATTTGCTATAAAAAAAAAAAAACCCTTTCTTTAAAGATTTTATTTTGGGGGCGTCTGGGTGGCTCAGTCAGTTAAGCATCTGCCTTTGGCTCAGGTCATGGTCTCAGGGTCCTGGGATCAAGGTTCACGGTAGGCTCCCTGCTCAGCGGGGCCTGCTTCTCCCTCTTCATCTGCCCCTCCCCAATCCCCCCACACCTGTGCTCGCTCTCTCTCAAATAAATAAATAAATAAAATATTTTTAAAAAAAGATTTTATTTTTAAGTAATCTCTACACCCAACATGGGGTTCTAACTCACAACCTTGAGATCAAGAGTCACATGCTCTACCAACAGAGCCAGCCCGGAACCCCCATAAAAAAATCTTTTAAAAATGTGGTACATGCGTACACACACACACACAAAAGAAACTCTTCCATAAGCATGAAAAGCACGCTTTGTACGTGTTGTAGCACTGTCTGCAATGTCACAAAGTTAGAAACGACTATAACATCCTTCAAAAGGGCATTTTAAAAGTTAGAAACAACTTTAATGTCCTTCCTCTGATTGAATAGTATACAGCATGGAACATGGATGAGGTAGAGGTCCATCTTTCTCAACAGATTAATCTTACACTATAAGGCAGAACACAAACCCAATGAGATCACTGAAAATTTAAAAACATTTAAAAATATACAGACCACCTATGGATACATGTGTGTAAAGGAGGCAATCACTCATGGTAATAAGCATCCAATTGAAATTGAAGCTGGGAAGGGCGAAGGGGAATGGGACCGGGAAGTGCTTTATCCTTTCTACAGGTGGGTGGGAAGATCTAAAGCACACATGGCATAAAGATAGGACAAAACAATAATACACATGCATTTGCTATCTTATTCTCCATATTTCCTGTTTGCCTGAAATTGTTCATAATAAAAACAAAAAAATACTGTGTTCTGCACATTTTAAAGATTCCAGGAGACATTGTCACTTTTCCTGGGAGCCCTCTAAGGCAGCCGGGCAAGTGCTACTCTTTGGGACCGATGACAAAGGTGAGGGAGGGGCGGGCAGGCGGGCACACGGTTTACCACCAGAGGACTCGGGGGTCCCCCCTCCCCCGGGGAACGCACTGCGACGCTCACTCCACTCATTCAGTAATTTACGTAACACAGGGAACTGGGACATGGCGCAATTTAGGGTTGGGTAGGTGGCTGAAGGAGAAGACAGCCTCTTCCCTTTTGGAACGAACCGCAGCCTGGGGAAGGGCAGTGACATAACTTGATAAAAAGGGAAGAAGACAGGCTGGCCTGGTCATCTGACACTTTTCAATGAATCTGTAATTCTTTCGTAGAGAGGCTGCCCATTCACTGTGCACCTGCTGAGGAGGAGGAAGTGAGAAAAGTGACCTCGGTTTTGGTCGCATCGCCTTCCGAGCCCAGCACCCTGGGCAAACAGGATGCTGCCGTGGGGACGCAAGCCTTCAGATCCGGGCTGGGATCACTCCCTTACATGCTCTGCCTTTCAGCTCTCCTTATTTCAGACTGAAAAGGTGGACTGCCATCTCGAGGCCAGTGAAATTCTAGAATCTACCTCCCCTGTTTTTCAGGATCTGTTTTCCCCTTTCTTTTTAAAATTTGAAAGAGAGCTTCTGCATTTAATATTTGCACGTGGTTTTGAGGCTCAGTCTGGCCATGTCCCAGCTATGTTCTTTCCCCCTGGTGACATACACAAATGCCCAGTAAACACTCCTCCTCCTCCCTGCTCCCTAGCGCTGTCCCCACTCTTGGAGTCTGGGAACTGTTAGGTATGGAGGTCATGTGACTGTAGCTTCAACTAAGCAGCAAGCAGTATGACCCATTCCATCCCTACAGTCGTACACGCGGTGGGGGTTCCCGACCAACAACTCAGCCCCCGAAGCAGCACTACACACACATTTTAGGCTGGAAATAAGAAAGAATTTCCTGTCTGTAGGAACTGCCAAATCGTAGGGTGGGTAACCAAGGGAGGTTCCAGAATCTCCTCTAGAGATGGTTAGAAACCCGATACAACCTCACATATCGGAGACGACTTTTTGCCTGGAGACAGAAGGACCCTGTGTCTCATCGGCCCTCATTCCCAGTCACCCGTTCTGGCCTCTTGTCTTCCCCTACTCTTCTCATTATTATACATGCTATGCTAATATATATATATTACATATGATATGTATATAATACATCCTGTAGATCTTTTTACACTGAACTGCCAGCCCACAGGCTTGTTTTCATGCGATCCCTTGCCTCCTTGCACCTTTCCTTGTTATTTTATGGAAAGCTGGGCAAAGGTCAGAGTTGCCCAATTACCCACACATAGTTTGGTGGTAGCATCAGATACCCAGGCAAAACAGAGCGATGCTTCCAATTCCAGCCTCAACCCCAAAGCTGGATGGAAAGGGAGAAAACCAGCTGTTGCTAATAATCTGTTATAAATGAAAATAGGAGCCCAGTAATTGATTTTAAATAGATTTTTAAAAGAATCGTTGGCCCTATTTCATGAAGAATACAGAGTTTCAAAAGCCTTCATTCCAGGGCTGGATTTTTTCCCCCCTTTCTTCTGGCTTAAACCCCAAATGGCCAAGATCCGAGTCTGAATAAACAGTGTGGGTGGTGACCGTTCTGTGAGGCCGGGTACAGGATGCAATCACTTTCTTCCTCGGTTCAGCATTAAATCATGTGAAACTAGCCCGATCGTGCCCCAGAACTTCTACTCAGTACATGGAGGGCGAGAGAGGGAGTATGCTTCTCTGCTTCTCGGGGAGAGGAAAAAAATTAATTCTCCCAGCAGCGAATGTTTAATTATGTATAAAGTTCATTGACCCCACAGGCGGCTGTCAGATGATCTTGCGAAGGCCTGTGAAGGCATCCCAGGAATGCAGCGATGTGGGCAGAAACCGAGTGGATTCTTGCCACCAAACGCTTTTGCAACGGGACGGAATCAGCGGCCGTCCAGAAAGGCTCCAGTGAAAACAGGGCTTCAGGATAATCAGTAATTTAATCTCACCTACGCATTTCTAGGCCTTCGAAAGTGAGCGTTCTAAATCAGAACCTCAGGAAAGATCCCACAGGGAGGGGACCCGTGACGACGGGTGAAGTAATTCTGTTTGCTGGTTACGGCCGCAGCTGGCTGGAAAGGCAGGCATCTGCAGGGTTTTTTTCCCCTGTTTTAGAGGTAATGCTTTCTGACTTCCCAGCTACCAACATGAGAAGACGACGACGATGAAGCAATCCCATTCATAAATACACCGTGGGGCTCGGAAGAGACGGCAGCTCTCTGTTGCCGTAGACAGTTTGGACAGAATGCGGCCCTCGAGCATGCACGCAGCGAGTGTGTGGCTTTGTCCAAGGCTGGACAGCCCCCTCTGGGCTAACGGATGGGAAGGGGACAAGCCAGATAGCCTTCCAGACCCGGTCTCCCTCTGGCCATCTGTAGCCAGGGCGCAGGCCTGGCAACTGGCCCCCAGGCTCTGGTGAGAGCCTGCAGTGGGAACCATTCAGAGACGGGAAGGTTTGGGCTTCGTGGAAAGGGGAGGCCAGGGCCCCGGGGGACTCTCGTACTGAGAAGGAGGCAATACGGAATATTTAGGCTTGGTGCTTCCTAAGATTCCAATGACCTGGTAGGGGTCCAATATTATTTTTCTTTGAGTCGCTTTTGCACCCGACAGGGCCGATCAATCAAAATACTATGCTTTCTGTGGGGAAAACATCACAGGGTCGTACTCCCAAACCCAAAGAGGCCGCATTCTCTCCAGCAGCTTCATCGTTATGGGTATACAGAGAGAATGGATGGCCAGAATTTTGCCAACAATTCTGCTCCTCTGATGGAAGCACGACAGAAAGTATCTCACTTATTTGGTTTTTTTAGACTAACCTGAAATTCTCAGGTCTTTTACCAAAATCAGCCACTTCGCTTTTGAATGCATCATGTAGGTCTGCGTTCAGTTCATGTTAAACCGACAGATAATTGGAAAACACAAATAATGGGGTAGGCACTAATGGTGATAGAAAAATCAAAAAGGCATGAACTCCATCCTCACACAGGTAAAAAACGAAGAGTCAGACATTAATCGAGGAAGGGTTCAGGAAGCTTCCTGCATGTGATCTTCCCAAGGTGTGGTGGCATCTGACCTGGACTTTTCCCAAAAACTCCCTGTCCACTTGTACACGGCAGAACAGTGGATAGGAAAGAGAAATGTCATGGAATCATGCATATTCACGGCTATGTCCTGTAATTTTACCTGTTTTAAATCCATCTGACATCAAGACCCCTTCTTTAAGACCCACACCATTTCAAATTCCTTGGGTCAGTGAACAGTTAGTAAAAAAGGAAGCAGAATTTCCTCTGTCTTCCCACCCTAAAGAAGGAAGTCTTCCCGGGCAGCTGGGTGGCTCAGTGGGTTAAAGCCTCTGCCTTCAGCTCAGGTCATGATCTCAGGATACTGGGATCGAGCCCTGCATCAGGTTCTCTGCTCAATGAGGAGCCTGCTCCCCCCACTCTCTGCCTACTTGTGATCTCTCTCTCTCTGTCAAATAAATAAATAAAATCTTAAAAAAAAAAAAAAAAGGAAGCCTTCCTTCAAACCTTTAAACATTGTCTAGAAATATGATTTCCCCTTAACTACAGGGGAAACATGCTTCCAGATAAAGAAATTTGGACGCTAAGTAATATCCTAAATCACTTCCCCCTTTTGGATACTTCAATTTATAAAATTCCATGAAGGAAATGACTCTTACTTCTCATGAAGTTCCCACTGGGAAGTTGCTGTGAACCACAGTTACAAAAGCGATATCCTCTTGCTGGTCCCAATTCCTTCCCTTTGTCAGGGGCCCTCGCCCTCTGAACCACACAGTGATTTAATTATTTCTCATCCATAGTAGGTACTGCTCTGGTCAGGTGGCTCTCAGAGTACATGTCTCTGTTACATCCTCAATTTATGGACATTAGGGACTATTTTTTTCATCTTTATATTTCCCCAGAGTGTCTATCACATAGTGTTCAAAGAATCAGTGAGTAAATAAATATCATGGAGATGTCTGTGGCAGGAGTTGGAAAACTCAGTAAAGGGCCAGATGGTAAATATTTTAAGATATAGGGTCTCTATCATAACTACTCAACTCTGCTGCTACTACAGGAAAACAGTCACAGACTATCCATAAACAAACGGGCATGTGTTCTAATAAAACTTTATAAAAATAAGTGGCAAGCCAGATTTGGAACACAGGGCATGGTTTTTTGTACCCCTGATCTATGGTATTTATCTCTGCCATAAACCTTAGTATATTCTCTAAGTTTTCATATGTTCCCTGTGATTATCAATAATTAGATAAAGTGCAGAAAATGTAAATATTTAAGAATTGTTTTGGAACTCCATATTATTGAATCCACTTTAAAAAAAAAAAAAAAACCAACCAGGAAAGTACATATGGGAATTAGCTGCTACTCCCAAGTATATTTCATGGCCCCTTATTTTGTTTATCATATGCCTTTAAAAGGAACAATTTTTAGGGGCACCTGGGTGGCTCAGTGGGTTAAAGCCTCTGCCTTCAGCTCAGGTCATGATCTCAGGGTCCTGGGATCGAGCCCCGCATCGGGCTTTCTGCTCAGCGGGGGGCCTGCTTCCTCCTCTCTCTGCCTGCCTCTCTGCCTACTTGTGATCTCTCTCTGTCAAATAAATAAATAAAAATCTTTAAAAAAAAAAAGGAACAATTTTTATCCCTCAAAAATAGGGTGGTAGTTTTGCCACTGACCTCATCATTATTGAGTAAACTTGATATAAGATCTCAGAGTTACTGGGTGAAGAGTCTGGTGCTGGGGCATGGTGAACTTGACACTTTCCTGGAAAGGGGGAATAAATGCACCCCCCTTGTTCCTGCTCTCTACCAGATCATTTGGTCTGATCTTCCTGCCAAAGGTTATTAATGCAGAAGATACATCCTCCTTTTTCTTGATGACCCTCTGGAAAACATCCAGCTACAAATAGCACAACAGAATTTCAAAAGCCCAGCAAACACCCAGAGAAGTAGAGGGGAGCTACGAGAATTTGATGAAAACAAGATGTCCCGGGCTGATCACCCTGACCCAGTTTGAGAGTGCCCCACCCACCCCATTCTTGTCCTCACTGTCCAGCTACCTTTGTGTACAAGACAAACCTTTAAAAAGCAGCTGGATCTGAACTGTGGTGGGAGCTCAAAGGATACAAAGGCAGAAGGGTGACTGCTTGGTCTGGAAAAATTTCACCAGTTGTTTTCGAGGTATGAGAAAATACATATACAAATGGGCACCCACAGACATTTCTTGAGACGAGCTCCTCTAAGGTGTGGATCTTGGAACTGTGTCTGTCATCCCTAGGGTACCATGAAACAATTCTGGAGACTTCTTGTAAAAAAGGAAAAGAAGAAAAGGAAGTCTGAGCCTTTCCAAGCCTCTCCTCAGCACCTGGACCAGGTTCAAAAATCAGATGGATTCTGTGCCTCAAGAAAATGAGAAATGACTGACTTGCAAATAGAATAGGAAACACTGACTGCAAACAGAAGGTACGCTCTAGGGGCTCAAAAGACCTGAGTTCAAATCTATCACATTCAACTTATGTGACTTGGGGCAAATTATCTGACTTCAATGTAGTAGGTCCTTTCTAAACACAGGGCTAAGATATACATATATCTTAATAATATATCATTATAATATATATTTTATATATTATTAATATACATCAATGCATAATGTAATAAAATTATATAACTATATATTACTAAGATATATATATATTATTGAGAAGAAATGTGTAAAACAGAGGACACACAGTGTACGGCCTAATTTATTTCACCAAATATTGAGAATCTATCACGTGCCGGTGTCAGAGTAGAAAACGAATGTGCCACAGATTCTGAGCACAAAGAGCAAGGGACCATCTTTTTACTGCCTTTTCCGCGACACCAGCGCATAACCATCCCCGGTTCCTCTCCTCTGTTTATTCAATTTCCTACCCTTCTGGTCTTGCCTTCTTATCAGTCCCTCCTCTCGGCAACACCCTGCCCCCTCCCTGCTATAAAACAAGAGGCCATTCTCCCCATTTTGCAGAACAGAGCTCTAGCCAAGAGGATCATGTACCTGAAGTGATATGATTTACACAGACTTCGTATTTCCTAAAATTTCCAACTGCTTATATCCCGCGTGGCCATGGACACAGGAGTCTTCTCGCCATCCTGGTTGGGGGCCAGACGTGTAAGAATCAGGACAGGAGTTCAGAGGGGGATCATGTGGGGTAGAAAGTGAGAGGGAAGTATAAAGCTGCAACATGTCCAACGAGGGAGGCTGTTTACTATCATTAGGACGGCTTCCTCCGTCTCCGTTACAATGGGCCAGGTGACATTCCACATGGGAAAAGTCACTGACTGTGAAGTATAAATGAGCCAGCCACCACCGGGAAGGCTGTGTGAGCAACAGAGACAAGGCCCAGGAGAGAAGAGCAGAACTCATTATCTAGGATCTTCTTCTGCTCCCACCCCGAGAACCTGGCATAAGGTTGCAGAACCCCTGATCTTTATTTCCTTCGAATCAGCCTCTTGGGCTGTGCCCACAGAACACAAACGAAGGACTGAAGAGAAAAAAAAATATGAAAAATCACGGGACACATTTGACAAATGTGACATTGAATCTAGCACTGAGAGAGAGACGTTCTTAATCTCTTGAGGCTCCATGAGAACACGACCTGCTGCTCTCTTTTGGGTTCCAGCTTCTTTAATACCAAAAACTTCAAACGCAAGATCCTTGAAGAGTCCATCTCGAGATTTCCAGGGGGTTCATTTAAGCCAAGTAAGTGGGTTCCCCTGATTAGTGTGCCTAGAACAATACAGGTAAAAATGTCTTTTGAAGCAATCATTTGAAAGGGAGCTGCTAAGGAAGTCTACTTCGGCTTCAGGAACGGACCCACAGGAGTTTCTTCCACCAGCCCCTGGCAGCATTCTGGGCAAAGCAAACAGAAAAGCTCGAGGAAAAAAAGAAACTCTCAGAGCCCGCATCGGGCCCCTTCACATTCCTTTTCTAAGCATCACAAGCCTGACGTGAGGCCACAGATGCAGCTCTTGGATGTCAGAGGCGGCGGGCAGATGTTTTCCCTTAAGTCCGTTGTCTCTCCCTCAATCTGTTTATAGCCGCCTCCTTGTCAGCCTGCACCTCCAGTCCTCACTAAATGCACGTCCTAGAAGCTTCTCGCCACACACGAAGGCACTTTTTGGTAATTTTTTCCCTCTTCTAGAAGGAGGAACGCGCCCACTCACCAGGCAACCTGTTAACCCATTTCCAGGGTGTTCCTTGGCCATCTTCAAGACATACTGGGAAAAGCCCCCATACGGACGTTATGGCCCCAAAGTTGTGTGACATCAGAAAGGGTCTTGCTCTTCTTAGAAGTAAATGACTGAGGTCCCATGACAGGTACGAGCCTCTTAAATCAGTTCGGTGTCACTGATGGGCTCCCAGGATGGAAGTCAAGAGTTATTTATTCAAACCAGTGTTTTCGTTTTTGTTCTGGGCTTGCAGATGCTCTTCGTACAAATCAGACCAAGGATCTCCATCCATAAGTGAATTACAAATTCCACGGCAGGCAAACCAAGTGATAGATTGCACAGACTCATCCAAGCTCGCTACAGATTTCTCCAGAACGGGTCCCACAGGAGACGCAGGATAACATCCAAGGCTATTCCTTATACGCAAAAGTGCCACGAAACAAGGGAGTTTCTTGGTGGTGATGGAATCGTTCTGTATCCAGGCGGAAGGGGTGGGTACAGGAACCTAGACCTGGGGTGAAGCACACATGGGGGCCCACACACCAGCGAGGGCACATGCAATCTGAAGAAGCTCTGGAGGTTTCACTTGTGTTAATTTCCCGGCGTTGGTAAGGCGTGTCCTCTACACACGTTAGACCCGGAGCTCAAGTTAGGCAAGATGCTACCACTGGGGAAAGCCAGATGAAGAGTACATGGGACCTCTCTGTGCTATTTTTGCAACATCCTGTTGGTCTATATTTACTGCAAAACAAAAAATTTAAAAAGTGGCATGACAAAGTTAGCACTTCTCTGGCAGTAGCTCGCCCATCTTAGCCTAATTGTATTTAAAGGCTGCTGCTTTTTTCTACTTGTAGTATTTTGAAGTATTTCCTATGACCTTTCTCTAAGAAACAAAATCAACCTATCTTCTCATCTGTACATCATGGCCTCTCTGAATAGGAAGGCCGTGGAGAGGGGCCAGGGAGGGGTAACGGGTTCTGAATGGCTCACACCCGGCTTGCCAGCATCAGGCATCACAACCAGCGTCCTGAGAAGACAGCATCTTTCAGCTGTCGCATGGGGATATCTAATGACACAGAGGTTTAAACAGTAATTAGGTCCTAGCTCTAAGAGGCAAACACAGAGATGAGACCATTAGCTAAGGAACGGGGACGAGAGAGAAGTCTAGGTCAGGCCAACACCTGGCTCTTTTTTTCTGTCTTCACAAGCTTCTCCCAGGACTTCTTGTGGTTCATCTTACAGACCTGGGGCCAAAGCAAGATCCACTGTGACACTCTAATCCCGACGTGTCTTCCCCTGCCGCAGAGACCCAGCATTAGTCTTCCAGTTGTCTACCATCACCTTACCTTTCGCTTTACTCATTTACCAGCTCTCTTTCTGCACTCACGTATAAGCTCCAGGAGCAGCCTGTCCTCTCTGTTTGCCAGCATATCCCCAACACTGAGGACAGTGCGCTATTTACTGCCTAAATGACTGAGAAAATCAAGAACACATCTCTAAAACAATGGCCATTAGACCATGGCACTTCTCAAACAGATCATTATTAAATGACATAGAGCCTTCATTAGCAATCATTCAGGCTGGTTTATGTATGCCAAGGTCATTTCACATTTGGCTAAGAGAGTATACTTGACAAAAATTTGAGTGGTGGTTTTTAATGCTAGCCGCAGAGTTCAAGAGCTATGGGAATCCCAATGGAAAGACATGATACCTGTTGAATTTTCTGTCTGAGATAGAAAGAGACCAGTAGCAGCTGAGGAGACAGATGGGGAGGAGACAGAAACAAGTGTCTATCTGAATACACACACACACACACACACACACACACACACACACACACACACACAGCTTTCTCATTTCCAAAGATATAATGGGATCTTAAAGCTTCCTTTACCCATGTAAGTCAGCCTGCTATAAATGGGGGGGGTCCCCTGGGGACAGAAAAGCACCAGGAGATACATATGGTGGGGATGGTGGCACAGGGAGGTAGAAAGAACGCAGAAGGAGCCCCCGTGAGACACTGAGAGTGTCCTGGATTATGTCACCACCTCCACTGCTTGGGTTCCTAAGGGCTGTGGGAGCTCAGGAGTGAGGGCTGCCAGTCCCCAAATCATCAGTCTGAAGCCGTCTTCCCCTGGACTAGCAAAGCGGGAAAGGCTTTGGAAAACCACCATGCTCAAGATGTCAGAAGAAAACTCTGAAAGGGTTGTGTTTTTAGATGTGGCGAAATGTTTTAAGTAAATGATCTGCTTTAGTGAGGGGGAAAAAACCTCCCCCAAAAGACCCCTTAAAATCATGGGAATAAAAAGCAAAGAGGCCAACAACCCCCTAACTGTAAAAGTATACTTGGCGCTGAGGAGCCTGAGGTTAGGCTTCTGATACCAAAGTCAGACTGTGCTGACTGACTCCCCTTCCTCGCACGCTTTTCTTAAAAGAAAACAGGCCGGACTGTTTCAGTAAATAACAAAAGGTCAGAGAAATGCTACTCACAACATGAGCAAAATAACGGTGCAACCTGCCAAAATGTTTCCTCAGGCCTAAGAGGCAGAAAAAGCCAGTGGTGAACTAGTCCGCAGACCTGACCGGGGAGAAGGAAAGGTTCATTCCAGTAAACTCTGACGTAAGGCCCAGGTCCCATCCATGAGAAACGAAGACAGAGGTGATGCCGTCAGGGTCCAGCCAACATTTCAATTCCATGTTCCTCATAAAGAAGCAGGTTGCCTACGTGTGTAGTTCTTTTTTTTTCAGGTTTCTCTTCCTAGGTTATGTTTTGACTTAGGAGCCAAGTATCAAAATGGTGGTCAAACCACTACACTTTTACTCGAAAGCAAAGCTCAGATTAAATTTGGTTAAATCCCCTCCTGAATGAAACTTTGGACTGGTTTCACTCCAACCACCTGAAATGGGGCACTATACATTCATGTTATCTTCAGAATTTCTCTGAGGTGAACGGGATACTGTTATAATACTGTTATAACACTGTTATAAGAGCTTGTTATAATACAGTTATAATACTGTTATAAGAGCTTGGGGGTAGGGGTAATTCAGAGCAGAAGCCAAGACCTTTTGCCCTCAGGATAATGCATTCATTGATTCTGTGTCAGTAATTTGCTTGGGTAACTGTCTTCTGGCCAGGGCATCCCTACTCTTAGCCTTGCAGACACCACCACATGTGAAGCCTTGTCACCAGAGTTGTGGCAAAGACAGACTGGATCTCATTCATCTCTGGCCCCCATGGGACCCTGTAAGTGGTCAACGCTCAGCACATCCAGTGGGTGAAGTCAAGAGTATACATATTCTACACCATTCCTGGTTTAAACCCATAAAGCAGCATTTTGCAAAATACATCCCATAAAATCCTAGTCTGATGAGACATTACTTGGGTGCAAATTAATTCTGAATCCAGTTTGAATACATTTTGGAAATGCTTCTACAATTATTTACATTCCCCCCACTTCCGAATCATAATGCACGTGCGCATAGAAAAGCTTCTGAGGAGTCCTGTGGAAAGGAAACCTGCCCAGGTCAGTGCTCCCCAAATGATTTTCAGAACCTTTTTCTCAATTAATACCTGTTACCCGAAGAACTAGTATTTTGTAGAGGACGTGTTGGGGAATGCTACCTTAGAGTAATTTCTGATTCAGGGCTAATCTTTTCTAATCTGTCATTTAGTCTGATTGAGTCTTCATGATGTATTATTGTGGTCAATACTACCCATTTAATACCCCACTGTTAGTTTCTTATTCTTTAACCTATAGCTTTATAATATCACAGACTCACAGAAGGTCAGGTCTGGAAGTGCTCTTAGAAATAATCATAAAGTAAAGGTCAACCCCTGAATTTAACAGAGTTGTTAACCGACGTCTCTGCGATGAAGGTACTGGCTTCAGATGTCACCATACTATACGTTTAGCTCCCTAAAGGCAAGGGTGGTGTCAAGCACTTCCACTGTTTTCCCATCCACGCTGTGTACAGGAATTACAGCAGGGGGCCCCAAGTGGGGAGGAGGAAGGAGGGGATGCCAAGGGAAGCCATGGAAGGTCATGCACATACACCTTGGTCCTCTTTCTGAGCTCCTGAGCAGCTCTGTAGGTCGGGTATTTACATGACAAGGAAGCCCAAGACCACACAGCAAGCAGGTGGCCTGTGCCAGGATTTGAGCCAAGAACAGTCTCACTCCAAAACACACACTCCAACCAGTGCATTCTAGTCCCTTCACAAAGAGGCCCTCAGTAAGGGCATGTTGAATCACATATCAAACTAAGAATCTTCATATCTGAAGTTAGGGGTACAGACTACCGTCACTATGGCAAGGAAGAACACAAAGTTAGCCTTTGCTTCCCATCAAAATATTCCATCATTTTTGAATGTGATGAAGAGCATAAATTTATGAACTCACAGCTAATGAAATGAAAAACTTTAACGGGTGAAAATGGAATCGAGTCAGTCAAATCATGAGAACTAAATTCTGATATTACTGCACATCATAAATAATATATTTGTGAAGTTTTGCACGACCACTCAATGTTAGAACTGACTGGCTTCTCCCATCAAGGGCTGACTCACTTAGGTTATGCCTCATGGAATCCATGGTGGGCACAAGTCCAGTTAAGATGATGATGATGGCGGTGGCGGCAATATATTTGCACTTGATATACCAAGACATTGACTAGTCAAAACTACTGTAGTGCTAAAGCGGGAAAGGAGACTTCCTGCTCATACAATCAACGGATGAACTATGAGAGTGTTCTCTTTCATATTCATCTGTCAGTATTCCAAATTTAAAAATTCAAACTTATTTGCATTTTTGAGGTATTTTGAATACTAGTAAGCAATTTTTTCCACTTACTAGTGGAAGTACTGCCTTCTGGAGAATTTCTGAAGCAACATGTGCTTGTTATTAAAAATGACAGCAGGGGTGCCTGGGTGGCTCGGTCGGTTAAGCGTCTAACTCTTGGTTTCAGCAGGTCATGATCTCCAGGTCATGGAACGGAGCCCATATTGGGCTCTGTGCTCAGTATGGAATCTGCTTGAAATTCTCTCTCCCTCTGCCCCTCCCATTTGTGCTCTCTTCTCTCTGTCTCTCTAAAATAAATAAATAACTTAAAAAAAAAAAGACAGCGATAAACTATGGTCAAAAGTCCACAAGTAATCAGATTAAATAACATACTGGCCTGCGAGGATTTATATTGCTCTTTATAATAATTACTGTGCAACTCATCTTATGGATAACATGAAGTTTCAATATTCATAGAAGGAGAAAATTTTAATTTCAGTATTTAAGTCCAGCATGACTGTGTAATCTCAAGAAAAAAAGTGACTAAGAAAAATATTTTACCTTTGAATGCTGAGACTAATTTTTCAGTCAGTACTAGGTGGTAAATTTTAGCATTAGGCTTATCATCTGGAAATTAAAAACAAAAGCAAGGCACAAATAATTTCTCTCTCCACCAATCTTATTCCTCAAATATGAGTGATGCGAATTTTCCTCATACCTCAAAAAAGACACCAACAAGATTGTCATTCACTGAGATTTTGAGATACAATGAGGAAGCAGGACATTTACAAGGAAACAGAATTTTAAAATCTTGACCATTCCCGTTACAGCTTATGGATGGCAAAAGTTACTTTCAAGGGAACTGACAACACCTGCTTGACTTAATCATCTGCTTCACCAACATTCCAACCTCCCTTTATGGATCCAGGTCCCACTTCTGTCCTCATGTGCTCGTGGGAGATCTCTGATCGGCCACTACTTCCTGTCATCCCATATCCAAGTGAATGGGAGAGGGTCAGCTCTGCAGAGGTCCTGCACAGAGAAATCCTGCACAGGGCAATCTATCAGATCGAGACCCAGACTAGAATAGGAAGTGGGCACAAATTAAGAAGGAAGCAGAAGAGGCAAAATAAATAGCTTCCTAGCACCTGCTGTTTCAGATCGGGTTTTTTAAAGTGAATGTGCAGACAGCAGATACCAATTCTACAAACATAAACATATTTTAACAGTAAACAGAATTATTCCTGGGTTGAGTATGGTTTGGATTTGTTCCTCGATTCCCGTGGCAAAGAGATAAAAGAGGGGCTGCCTATTCCGTGTTCAGAGCATGCTGAGCACGGTTCAAAGCACTTGCTTCATATTAACACGCAACAGCACTTGGAAGGGAGATGCTGTTATAATGGGCGCTCCCCAGATAAGGAAGAGGGAGCATCAGAAACCAGGCAGCAAAGGGCAGAGCTGAGGTTAGAATCTGGGCAGGCCGCTGGGGCCCATGCTGCTAAGACCTGACACCTTATGACCAATTATAAGTTAGCAGGGTTCGCTATCGTGACATGCTTGGATAAGACACAAATTTCACATACTCAATAATCACTTCCCATATAAGAATATCTTTATTTTTTTTATTAACACACAATGCATTATTTGTTTCAGGGGTACCAGTCTGTGAATCATCAGTCTTACACAATTCCCAGCACTCACCATAGCACACACCCTCCCCAGTGCCCATCCCCGCAGCTGCACCATCCCTCCCACCCACCCCCTCCAGCTACCCTCAGTTTGTTTCCTGAGATTAAGAGTGAGTCTCTTATGGTTTGTCTCCCTCTCTGGTTTCCTCATTTCGTTTTTTTCCCCTCCCTTCCCCTATCATAGGATCATAGGATCCTGTCTTGTTTCTCAAACTCCTCATATCAGTGAGGTCATGATAATTGTCTTTTTCTGATTGACTTATTTTGCTTAGCATAATACCCTCTAGTTCCAACCACGCCATTGCAAATGGCAAGATTTTGTGGGGTTTTTTGATGGCTGCATAAT
This sequence comes from Procyon lotor, assembly GCA_028646535.1. Lineage (NCBI taxonomy): Eukaryota > Metazoa > Chordata > Mammalia > Carnivora > Procyonidae > Procyon > Procyon lotor. The sequence goes on along the minus strand of CM053616.1, from coordinate 7,411,828 downwards.
ATTCCATTATATATGTATGTGTGTATGTATATATACATATATATAAAACATCTTCTCTATCCAAGGAATATCTTTTGATACTCAGAAAAGGGTTAAAATAATCTGTGGCCCTATCTCTCTATGACATAACTGGAGCAGCTGCCTCAGCAGACAGGCCTCGCAAAGGAGATTCTGAGTGCTAGTTCAAAAACTCAGTGACAGGGCAAACCCCTCCTGAAGAACATCAGCTGTTTACAGCGTAAATTTGGGAAGAAAAGTATTTGAGGTGGTTGTCAGAGACTTCTGTTATGACAAGTGAATGGCCTCCTTTACATTCCAGATAGGAATAACTGAATAATTTAATTGCTGGAGTTAAAGACTTGTCTGCTTTTAGGAAAATGAGATTTTTATTTGGGATTCCCCAGTATATTAGAAAGATGATTCTTAGTATAATTGTGGGCAAGAAGGAAATAATACACATATTTGTGGCTATGAGCAGCTAACCAGAAGAGAGGAAAAAAAAAAAAAAAAAGGAAAGAAACTGCCCGGACTTGCACAGTTCCAAAAACTGCTGAATGTTTTCTTTTTTTTTTTTTTTTTTCCACCCGACTAAGCATTTCTTTCTTATCTAGGAGGCTTCATTTCCCACCTGTGTCTTTTAGGTTCTTGAAATACATATAAAGTTAATGTTTATTTTCTGCCCACTGAAAGCTTATTTAAATTATTCTTTCTCTGGGCTTTACTTTTAGGAGTCACAATTTGCTTGGCAAGCTTCAGCATAAGAGAAAGCTTCCTTTTATGTACAGCAAACTCCTGACTATTTAGAGTGTTTGCTTGGGAAATAGAGAGATGCCTGGTGGTTTTTCTGCTTTATAACAATTACCATGTACAACATGATCAGACAAAAACTAAAATGTGCTCAAACTGAATTCCACCTTCCCTTGGCAAGCAGTGGGATCATGATCATTGATGCCAGTTTTTTTTATAGTCTGGTGTTATTGAAAACTTCCAAATGTTTGTATCCTAAATTAATACATATATTCCAAATATGGGTTACACACGAGATACTGTATGTGGCCATCCAAACCTTGGCATTGGGACTATCCTCGTCCTCCACACTGAGGGTTAGGATTCAGTAAGCGAAGATCGCCTCTTCAAGCTGATGACCATGGGCACCATCCTGACAGCACACACGAAGCACATTCCCTGGACCTCAGCAAAAACCACTGGATGGGAACAAACACAATGAAGGCTTCCGAAGGTCACCCGAGCACAGGTGAAAGGGAGAGGAACAGAACGCACTGCTGTGAACCCAGGTCCCGCCTGTACCTGGATCTGGCTGGGGACCCCACTGTGGGGTGTGGAACCCTGAAGAGCATGTGGTTGCAGGTTTAATTCCTCTTATAGGCATTTAGAAGATTCAGGTGATGTACAGTGGGAAGGTCTCCTCCAATCCCTGCCTCGGGCAGTTAATATCGTTTCCTCCCCTTTACTGGTGGTATGGCAAAGGTCCAAAAGAGCCAAGGGACACAAAGCAGTGCAGGCCAGCACTGGTCACCTCTTCCCACTCCAGAAAACCTAGGTGACTCTTTTCTGGAGAGTACATTACTGGTCACAAATGAAATAGAGTGGCAATGTGGACCTCTGTATCCAGACCATTGCTTTTAATAAATAACCAAACTCAGTCATGCTGAAGGTGCAGAGCCCCTTTTTCCTGCTCTACCAGAACTGGACTGGACCCCAGGAAGACAACAGCACCAAAACCTCAAGGGACAAGACTCTCTGGGCTTCTAATTGGAAGTGGACTCCCCGCTGAGTGCAGAGCCCCATGTGGGACTCGATCCCAGGACACTGAGATCAGAACCTGAGCTGAAATCAAGAGCCAGAGACCTAACCCAATGAGCCACACAGGAGCCCTGGAAGGAATTCTGTTCTTATTTGGGGGATTTCACAAAACATATTAAAAACATCAACATTCTGAAAACTAAATTCAATTGAAAACTAAATTCAACAGCAAGGGAATGTACTAAAGGATAGTGATAGCAATATCCCAATCTACAAGTCCTTTAAGGAGAGGAAGAACTTAAGCAGATGGTTAATTAATCAAATGTATTTGATGGGACAAAGATAATCAGTAATCTCATTCTGTCTGCAATTTAGTTGAGTTTGAAAATACCGTGAAGATGCTGTGTTCATGCATCTGCTGAATGCTGAAGCCTGCTGGCTATGGCACTCTAGTCACGGAATGACTCTTCTTTGTGACCACTTAAGGAACCAAGAAATTAAGGAGTCAATTGGTGACTTACTCAAGAGCTATGTCTACAAAGGTGATGGATCGCAAAATCCTCTCGCCTTTTTCCTCCATGCCCAGTACCCCATATTCGTGAGCTGGCTCAGTTGGCCTTGATGAGGGGTATGTAGCTGGGGGGACAGGGCTCCATTTACAGCTAAAGGTCACAAAATAGGTGACCAACCTTCCCATCCCACATGGAGCCTCTCCCCAGGCCTCGAGCATCTGTAGCAGGCTTACCCAGCCACAGAGTAAGTCAAGTAATGAAGATTTATGCTCAACATCCATTAAAACCAAATACCTGTCCCAGGAAGCCCTCTATCCAGACAGTATTCACCAGTCTACACAAAACAGGAAAAATTGGGGGAGGGCAGTGGGTTTGTTTGTTTTTTTTAAGTTAAATTCATTCCATTTTAAGATAGTGTAATGTACTCTGAGATGATATTTTCCTATCTTTTCGGTGTTAAACGTTCTTTAGTTACCAGTGAGAGTAAATAGTAGCTAACTTCTTAATATCTCAACAAGAAGTTAGCATCTCTATGCTGGTCCTTAGAGTTTAAAAGAGAGAAAGAGAAAGAAGGAAGGGGGCGGGGGGGGGGAGAAAACAAAAGTTTTGATATCCAAAAGTTTGACTAGCGCTGCCTTAGAAGAAATTACCTGTTGATAAAAACTCATAAAGAGTAGAGACCCACGTGGATATTGCTTCATGTGACTGAACATTTCCTAATAAGAGACGAAGCTTCATTTCACTATGTAATACAAACAGATTTCAAGTTGCACTAATAAACCAAATTTCCAAACGGTGCCACAAAAGTATGCTGCCATCTAAAATTAAATGCAACATAGATTCTAAAGTACTCTACAAACATACATTACACTGTCATTCTTCAAATGGCAGAAAGCATTTTAATTAAAACCCAGAGGGCATACAAAGCAACACAACCCAGCAGACATCAGCATAATAATAATGAAAACGCTGTTTACTGGTTTTCCACTCATAGATCCTATCTACAGAAACTACACACAAATATCAATTCTGCATCTGACATGGATGACAGAGGATTTAACTATTCAGTTAACCAGGAAGAACTCAGGTGTGGTCAGCCCTGAAGCAAGTGACAGATGCTGGGAGGTGGGAGAAAAGAGAGGAGTCACAAGCACTAATGTTCTTGTTTTTAATGGATAACTAAGTGATGCTCTTTAAGGTTAACAGAATAAGAAGTGTCAAGAATTTGTTTGAGGGGCGCCTGGGTGGCTCAGTGGGTTAAAGCCTCTGCCTTCAGCTCAGGTCATGATCTCAGGGTCCTGGGATCGAGCCCCACATCGGGCTCTCCGCTCAGCAGGGAGCCTGCTTCCCCTCTCTCTCTGCCTGCCTCTCTGCTTTCTTGTGATCTCTCTCCTCTCTGTCAAATAAATAAATAAATAAAAATCTTTAAAAAGAATTTGTTTGAAATTTCTGTGAGTCCTTTAAAGGGAGGGACTGGGGAGACCAGTCTAAGTACAGAGAAGAAGCTCAAGGCAGAGATGGGGCTGAATAAGGGAGAGAAACCTCCTCTGTCCTAGAACAAATCAGGAGTCAGCAAAGCCAAGTGTTCAGAAGCTGGGAAACAGTGGTGTTATGGGTGAATCATGTCCCCCCAAAAGAGACGTTCTGGTGAATGGGATCTTTGTGGGAATCAGGGTCTTTGTGGTCACCACGCTGAGATGAGGTCATTGGGTGGGCTGTCATCCAACATGGCATCCAACATGGTCCTCCAAAGAAGAGGGAAATGCCATGTGAAGACGAGGACACCCTGGGAGAGTGGCGTGGGGCAACAGAGGTAGGGACCGGTGTGATGAGTTACAGGCCAAGGAATGCCAGAGACGGGCAGCCACCACCAGAACCTGGGGGAGGCAAGGTAAGTCCTCCCGGGAGCCTTCACACAGAGCTCTCTCTGTGAGAGAAGATGTTTCTATTGCTTGGAAGCACTCAGGTCTGTGGTACTTTGTTACCTCAACCCCAAGAGACCAGTGCACGTATATTATTTAAAGATATGAAGGTAATCACCACGAGGACTTTGAAAAACGGTGGGAGGGTTGGATGCTGCCTCTGGGAAGCGGGCCAGAGGGGGAAGAGGAGCAATGCAAGGGCTGCTATTTTTCATTAATCGCCTTCCGGACTATTTGGCTTTTCGCCATACACATGTGCTACTTTGATCTTAAAAAAAGTATTATAAAACCCATGTGATGTCATCAGAGCAGCCCGGTCAGCTTTCTCCAGAGCCGATGCTATACCCTGTGGACTGATGACCACCTTCTCCACCGGGCCCCCCCGGCCCCCGCCTCCTCCACTCCAGAGGATACCTCCCCCCGGGGGGACCCTGTCCTCATTTCAGGGAAAGCTCGAGCCCAGCCTGGAGGGAGTGAGCTGGGGTGGCTCAGGGGCTGAACATCTGCGCTCACACGCCCACAACCCGCGGCCCGAAATCAAACACAAAGTATTTTTGGACTTTTCGTGGGTTTGTACCATTGATGATGGTAATTCTTCCTATTGATTCAGAGGATTAAGAATCAACTATAATGAAAACAGAGGATGTCACAGAGCTTGTCACTGGCTTCTTTTGTAGATTAAGATGCAAAACAGTGTCTGACAAAAACTTCAGTCATTAGGTGATGCATTATCTGAAAACCTCACAATAGAGCTTAATCACAAATGTTGGCTCATCAAATTTTATTTAGCCCACAAAAAAGGAAAGCTGAGTGCTCCCCGTGGCTTGGGTGGAGTATCTTCACTGTGTGGCGCGGGCTGTGACTTTCCTGGCCAGAGGAAGGCCCATGCCCTCGGCTCACTCCAAGAAGAATGCTCACATTGAGCCCAGCAGCCTGTAATGCCACAGCAAAATGTGTTGTCACCTCCCACATGAACAGGCCTATTGATGACTGTAGGGAATCCAGTTCAAGGGCACCAGCCCCCGCCACAAAACGAGCAGGACAGTGTGATCATGTTCCCAGCATGCCCCGGGGCAGAAGCAGAAGGCAACCGACAAACACAGGGTGTGAGTGTGTGTGTGTGTGTGTGTGTGCGCGCACCTTTGCTCTGCTCTGTTTGTACGCAGCTCCCTGCGGCAGCTGGGGAGCACCTTGCACTTGGCGCTGAAGCTGTGCCAGGTGGATGAAAACTGAATGATCGGTCTCACAGCCAGCACATGGATGAACATGCAGGGAGCAGAACAAAGGGGCAGAATTTTATCAGGAGGAGAATCCTGACTGTAGTCGATGCATTGCCCAAGGGGAAACAGTTTGCTTTTATTTTCATCCCAGCCTTCAGTTTCCCTGGGCAACCCACAGAGCCACCCAGGGGGTCCCCTTCCCGCCCCACCTGGATGTCAGACATCCAGACTCAGCAAGTGTTTTCCCTTCTGTGCTGCAGGTAGCAAGGTCACCCAGAACTGACTTCCCAAGACAGGTGTGAACTGCGCTCTCGAGAAAGCAAGTGACAATTCACAAAACCACCGAATGTGTGGATCTATGTTGAACACAAAGCATAGAGGGGCTCGATTTTTATTAAGTGACCTTTCACGGAACTCTCCCTCCGGCCCCCCGGACAGGACACAGTGTGGGTCCTGGGAATGTGGCCGAAGGCATTCAAGCGCACACATCTGCTTTCTAATGGTCTCAGTTACCACTCCTCATAGCTGGCCTTTTCTCCTTTCTTGCTTTTAAGGCATCACTGCTCAACATATCGTGATGAAAACCAAACGCTCAGACTCAGATGTTCCAGAAACCTGATATATTAGATGTGCTTTGATCGTGCCTGGCTACTCCTCGTCTGCTTTGTTCTTGGTCACATTACTACTGCTGTAAACAAATTCTGTCCTATTAGTTATGGTAGAAGTCTAGTGAGTCCTTCCCTATAGTACCTAACAATGGACTGTCTCACTTTTCTCCTTCCATACATACACACACATGCACGCACATGGACGCATTCACAGACCAATGCATCATGTGAGGACACAGGCAGAGTTCCCTAGCAACATAACTAAAACATGCCAATACCCTTTGGATCGCCAAGTTCTGGATTTATTATATAAATTGTTTAACAGGCACATGATTGAGGGCTTCACAACCTCATTTTACCGAGAGAGATCTTAGTTGCCACTGCTCCGTAGAACTTTCTTTCTTTTTTTTTTTTTTAAGATTTTATTTATTTATTTGACAGAAAGAGATCACAGGTAGGCAGAGGCAGGCAGAGGGAGAGAGGGAAGCAGGCTCCCCGCCAAGCAGAAAGCCCGATGCGGGGTTCGATCCCAGGACCCTGAGATCAGGACCTAAGCCAAAGGCAGAGGCTTTAACCCACTGAGCCACCCAGGCGCCCCTCTGTAGAACTTTCTTACAGGACCGGGAACCTCTGGAAGGGGCTACCCTGTCCCCGAGCCAGGCTCACCCTGGTCATCAGGCATGTACAAGGGCACAGATCCTAAAGGGACAACCAGGCTAGGAAGGCCTTAATCCTTAGGAATGAACACAACCCAACTCCTTAGGGGTCAGATTTATAACTAATGAGGCTCCATATTCTGTAACAAACTCACTAGGGAAAAAGAGACCATTTCTGAAGATGTCCAGCCAATTAGTTTTGACAATGAAAAAAAGAAACCAAGTGCTCCCATCTCCTCCCATTTGCCTGGCAGATGATGGGGGTTGGTAAAGTCACAGAAATAAGAGGAACAATGACTGTATAAACAAGAAGAAATAAAAGGAAAAAAGAAAAATAAACACAGGCTGGATCAGAAATAAAAAAATGTCAAAACAAGCAGAAATGATCTTTTGATAAGAACGGTCTTCCATAATACAGCACCTATAACATGTAAAGCTACTTTGCACTACAAGTCACTTTTCCACAAAGAATTGGAAGAAGCAGAATGAACACAACAATCAATTACGGTCTGGAGAAGGGTTCCATTCCCCCTCAAGGGGCTTGTTCTTATCCAAACACTAACTAATGCAGGTACCATCAGGCCACTGAGGAGAGGGTATTTTTTATTCTCCCTTGAGCTTGTCTGTTTGGAGAGTGATTTCCCCATTTCAGACTGCAAGGAAAGGTTAAACAGGACAAGAAGAATGTTCTTCCGCTTAGAAAATAGTCCAGTCCATCCCAGTGCCTTGGACTCATGGGGCCTCCTGTTGGTGCACCAGCTTCCCAGGAGAAATCCGGGCTGTCCCCAGGACCAGCTTCTGGCTCGTGGGTGAGAGCCAACCTCCCAAGAAAAGCACCCACCACATCTACCTGTCCCATCAGGAACAAGGCAGACACGGAGAAAAACAGCACAATGCTTGGCCCACAGGACACGTCAGACAAATATTCCCTGAAGAAATGAGCAAGAAACTCATCTCTGACCCCCAATGATAAAACACAAGGAGCCAGCACGCTTTGAACCTTACCCAGAAATATAAACACTGTGTGGCAGTAAATAATATTTTTATTATGCTGTCTATGCCATTTATGGAACGTGGTGATAAATTTTCTGGGGGGGGGGGTGTCCTACTTTGTCTTACAAAACCGAATTTTGATAATATTGGGTTTGCCTAAAGAAGAAGGCACATAGATTTATTTTCTTTGGATTAAAAGTCCAAGTACAAAAAGTACATAAAGGAAAATAATCAGAAGTTTTTTAACCTTAAGGTATTTGTTCTCAGTTAGTTGTTGCTGACCGGGCTGACCAACCAGGGGTTGGACAGATAGGTTTGGGGAAAATCAAACACCAAAAGGAGGGAACTCACACCAGGGTCACAACTCAGCCTCCCATTCCAAGGTTTTTTGACCAAATTAGGCCTTCTTGGACCTATGGGGCAGCTCTTCTGCATTTCCAGGAAGGAGGTGGATAAGTGACTATTTTGGTCTGTCTGCCCATCTGGTCTCTTGGTAGCTGGTTGGCTAGCGGGTTAGCGGCCTGTGCTCTGACCAGTTGGCCATCCCGTTATGCTATGGGCCACTTACTGGAGGCAAGAGGGACTGAAGAAGAAAGTCCCCAGAGGGTAGGCAACCACTCATCACCACTACAGTAGTGCAATTCCAGGCTGTGGGTGTGGAACGTCCTCATCACTGGAGAAAGGGAAAGTACATCAGAATCTGACAGAGGAACAAACACCAAACTGTTGTCCCAAAATAAAGAACTCGTATCAACAGGGAATATAAAAATGTTATTTAGAACTTCTGTTCTCAGATGTTTAATACAAAGGAGAGATTGTTGTGCCAGGGAACAAAGTGATCCAATATTCACAAAGCAAGAACTCTCCTACCGCACATTTTGTTTCCAAAACACATAGGAATACAGCAGGATTGCAAGCTGGGGTAAAGAAACTACTTCTAGAAGGAAAGGAGGAGATAACAGACGTCTTTCACAGAGGGGCTGAAATCCTCCCAAGAAAATTCCGTGCTCAGAGCAAATGTCAACATTTAGGGGCATCTAATGTGGACGATGAAACGACTTGCCCCAAATATACAGCAGAGGTGTGGGTGGAGGGAAGTGAGGGCTGCAAGGGCAAGTTTCAGAACATTCTAGTAACATCCCAATGGAAGTCCAGAACCTCAAGCATTTTTCTTTTTTCAATGAACCCGCTGGGCTTAGGGTTCCAGGCGGTCGGGTGTAGTTTTACTTCCACTGGGACCGCTGCCAGAGGAACAGGCCGTGCTCCTTTATTACATATTTTAAAAACCTGTTTTGTTACCTGCAGGTGAGTCAGGTGGTAAGCAGACTTCTTTGATCCAGGTGGGGGCTGGGGGAGCAGGACGGCTGGTGAGTGACCTTTCTCTCCTGAACGCTCACCATATTGAACACTACAGAGCCAAAAGCTCCAACCAGAAACCCCAAGGGTAACCGTACCTTTCTCTTATGTTCGCATCATTATTTTTACTTTTCCACTGCAAACAAGTCATACTACTGTTAGGACCCACTACCCTTTTCCAGACCCCGCGTTCCTGGAAGGCAACGCAGTGCAGCCAGACACCCTGGGCTTCAAAACCAGGTTCACCCATTAAAACCCTGGCTCAGTGATCACTCTGGGATCACAAGTTACTCAATTGCCCGTCACCTCAATTCCCTGACCCATAAAAATCGGAATAGTTTCCCATCTTTTAGGAGTCTTTGCAAATCTCAAGTGTAAAAATGTAAGGATGGTGTTCAGTACCCAGGAGGTCCTACCTTTGGTTTTGTGGGCTGTGATTTACTGATTTTTGTATCCCCTATGGCCCTGGAGGCTCCCATAAAATTAAACCAACTTGATGTCCTAGTTCCCGGGTTTCTTTTTTCCTCTTAGTTTGTCCTTTGCCTCTGCCCTTCAGCTTGCTCCATGACCCCACCCTGGCAAGCTTCGGATTAGTCATGACCAACATCCGATATACCCCACCATAAACCACTTGTGCTCCAAGCATGATTGTACTAGTGGCGAGGATCGTGGCAAAATTAAACATGAGATGACTTTATTTGCTGCTCCGCTGCATTTCCTACCACTGGAATGGCAAGGGGCCACTGTTAAAATTAAGCACACAAAGGAAATACTGAAAGAGGCCAAGGAGAATTAAAGGAACCAAACAGCGATAAAAATCGAAAACGAAGCCCTAACTTTCGGCTCTGCCTCCAAATTACTGGTGTCTTTGAACAGCCTGCACATTAAATATTATAGTAATTATTTCATTATTATATTAAATATTTTGAAGGAGTTAAATCTCACAGCAACTAACCAAAATTGTAGTAAGTGTAGCCAGAAACTGCCATCATAGAAATTTTTAGGGTGATCATCCACTAAACACCTTACTACTTTGGATCATCCCTCCCCATCCGGTCTATGGGAATGGAGACCCAGCCTGCGATGGATGGCTCTTACAATCGGGCCCTAGACCCAACCGCTCACTTCTTGCTTCTTTGGTCACAGTGCTTACTGGGCACCTACCACGTGGAGCACACCAGAGCAAGTCCCCTCCGAAAGGGAAGGGAACAAGGAGAGCAGCAGCCAGCCGGCAGAGATGCAGGGGATAGGAGGTGAGGTGACTGTTGACACAGCCAGAGAAAGAATGTCCGCGGGCAGAAGGCACAGACGCAAGGGGCGGGGTTTGGGGTGGGGGTGGGGTTGATGCAAGAACGCGCATGCTCATTGATGACCCGGGGAAAGAAACAAAACTTCACGATCCGGCAAGGCGCCAGGGTCCTTGAGGGCTGGGAAGACAGACCCCTGGCAAGTGAGGACTCTGGAAAAGCACCTGTGGCACTCCAGGTGGCTCCAGCAAGGAGTCCAGCCCTCTCTCTCTCTCAGATCAAAATAAACAAGAAGCAATCAAGATGAGCGCTCATGCGCTTCCAGCAGAGAACGAGCTGAGCCTGGCAGTGGGGCTGGGGGCGCCGGGAGGATGGCAAGAGGAATGCAGAACAAGAGAAGAAAGGCCTTCTGTCCTCTGGCAACTATTATTGCATTTGGAAAGAAATAATAACGCATTAAAGGCAGCTCTCGGTAATTAAACGCAAGACACGTTCCTATTGTCCCAGCTGATCTTCACAGTAACCCCGGGGCGGAGGCACCAATAACCCATCTAAACATTTCTTCCAAGATTATGGAACGAGTTAGAGATGAAGCCAGGCCTAAGCATTAGGTCAGTAGGACCCCAGGGTCTGTTTTCTAAGCTTGTATACTCCACCGATTCTCTCTCTGACACGACTTCACACACGCACACACACACACACACACATGCACGCACATGGAAGAGAATTTTATCATCCAGGCATGGTGCAGGGCAGTTTCCCTATGACTCAAACCCCTGATAAACCTGGTCACGCAAATACAATTTTCTACCTGTTGAAGAAAAAACACCATAAACAAAGACAAAAGATAAATGACAAACCAGGGAACTATTTGGAACATAAATCATAAATCAGAGACAAAAGGCTAATTTCATCAATATATAAGGAATGCTTATAAATAAATAAGAAAAGACCTAACCAAGCCAAATGAACAGTCAGCTAATTTAAAAGAAAAAAAAAACTCAAAAAAAAATTAAAAAAAAAATAAAAGAAAATCAAATAGTTTACAGACACTTTAAAAGATATGAAACTTTACTCATAAGAGAAATGCTGAGTAAAAGTATCAGGCGTGGGGGACATCAGAACATTTCATCATGTTACACATCAGTGAGGGTATGAAGAGGTACTCTCATAAATTACTACCCAAAGAATAAGTAGACACATCCACTATGAAGACAATCTGGTACTATCAAAATTATAAATGCACTTACCCTCTAACCCCAAATTCCAATTCCAGGATTTTATCCTGCAGATAAAGTTCGTATGTGTGCAAAATGGTGCCCGTAAAAAGCCACTCTTTGCAGCAATGTTTGTCCTAGCAAAAGTTTGAGAACAATCTAAAGATCCGACAAGAGCAGGCAGATTAAATAAATTACACATAGTCCTATAATGGGCTATTATTTAGCCATAAAAGAGAAGAGGAAGCTCTTAATGTATTGATATGGAACAAGCCCCAAGGATTATTGCTAAATAAACAAAGCAAATTAAAAACGGCAAGCAGAGTATGCCATCATAAATGTAAGAACAAAATTATATATTGCATACATCTATCTTTATATGCACCCCCTGGAAAGATACAGAAGAGACTTGTAGCAATAGCTGTTTCCAGGGAGAAGTGGGTAGGATACAAGGTTAGGAGGGAGACGACCTCGTCACTGTATGCTTTGTATCTTTTAAATTTAATAATGTGTGTTTATATTACCGACTCAAAGAATAATATACATGTAGATGCACACATATGTATGGATACACACATACATATATGTATAAATACACACTACATACAAAGTAAAATCTAGTGCTAAACGGTGGCAAGAGATGGCTTCTGGTCCAGCCTTGTAAGCAGCAGACTAGTGAGAGAAGCTACTTTATCACTCAGAGAAAGTTTCAGTTTCCTCATCCATAAAATAGGGATAATAATCCTTTGTTTCTACTGAGGTTTTGAGGGGTAAATGAATAAATATACATAAACCTTAAACCACCTCTGAGCACATGGTAAATGTGTGCAAGGGTCTGTTAATTAAGTGCTAAGCTGATATCAGAAATATCAGTAAGAATCAGGCAAGGAAGAGGGAAGCAGGGGGAAGCAGAAGGTACTGCTCAGAAGGAACAGCATGTGCAAATGTCAGGGGGTAGGAAATCACAGTGGTGCACCTGAGGGTGGGAGTGGACGGCAGGGTGGGGGAGTGGGAGGGGGTTCCTGGTGTGTGGCCTAGGAGGATGCGGAACAGCAAAAGGATGGGTAAAGGGCTGAGTGTGGGCCAATCAGGCCAGCCTCTCTGTGGGGGATGGGAAACAAATGGAACATTTCGGGCAGGGGAATTCCGCAACTGGACAGGCTTTCCTAGAAAGCGTTCTCTGGCAACAATCTAGGAGACAAGTTGGAAAGAGGCAAAAACTGGGTGGCAGGGGCCTCTTGGAGATTGTTGCAGCACTCAAGAAATGAGGAGGTTGTCAAGTGAGACTGTGGCAGAAAGCAGGACAGGAGGGAGAGTGGGCGGAGTGGGGGCGGGGGGGGGGTTAGCGGGTGGAAGCCGGGACAATCCCAGAGTTCTGATCTGGCTTTAGAGGACTTCGAAGCGACTCAGTGAAAAGTTCAGAAACAGAACAGGCTGAGGAGAAGGGAAGATGGTAAGTTAAGCCCTAGATTTGTTGAGGTTCAAAGGTTTCATAGGTAATCCATAGTTAGCTACTGGTGTCCAAACCTTGGATGAAGGGCTCGGGAAGCTAATACAGCTTGGAAGGTACAGAACAAATTTTTAATACTTAAAAGCTCTGGACAATGGTTAGGGCAGCTGCCACCAAACATCTACAGTCCCTTTGGTCCAAGGAAGAGACTTTTAAGAAGGTATGTGACCTGTGTGCAATGCAGGTAAGACCCACGCTTTCTCCCTGAGCCCCCCCCTTCTTTCCCCCCCTCCTTTCTTCTTTTTCTCTTTTTATCTTTTTTCTGTCTTCCTTCTTTCCTAAAAATAGAACTAAAGTACTCACAAGAGGTTTCACAAAAGCTTTGCCCAAAACTGCATTTCTAACCAATCCCAGCTAATCAGTGGCAATGCCTCTATTTTTGCTGACATTCCCGTCCTTCTTCTGCTGCTCTCTTCATGCACAGCTGAGGTCACTAGAAAGTTCTCATTGTGCCATAGGGGTATCCCCACACCATGGGGAACATCCTTAAAGACCGTGTTTCCCAATAGGCCTGTCTCAACAGGGTCACTGTCTAGATGTTTCTTAGAAAGGGCATTCTGTGGTTTTTCCAAGGAGGGTCTTGGGCAAAACCAACCCTATTTTAAGTCCATCCCTACCCAAAGGGTTCTACTAAGAGAACTTAGAACTGATTTCTCAAAGAGCATATATTTTTCTAGTTTTATTTTTTAATTTTTTAAACATTTTTCTAGTTTAAAAAAATAAATCATGTTTAAATAAGATTTCTGGAACTAAAATTTAGCCAGGTGAGGTCTGAGACCAGGATCAAGAGGGCCAACTTTGATCCTCACTCACCAAAATGATGGTAAACTTCTCTCAGCTTCAGTTTTCTCTCCTACACAACTGAGTGCATCACCATGTCTCCTTTTGGCTCTAAAAATTTATGAGTCAAGATATGAGGGAGGACTAAAATTGGTTTCATGACAGCATGGGGTATTTCAACAATTCAAAACTGTCATTAAACATTCAAGCAACTTCACTTGTAGAGACTGGTTGACTTCCTGGTTGGGTAGTAGAAATATTCCTATTTTATCATTCACTAAGTTTGTTGCAATATTTGCAAAGTTAGTGGCGAGCATATTTATCCCAAAGGGAAAACCCTACTTTTTCTCATGCAGCAGGTGCTCGGTTTTCAAATTTCATACTCGTCAAAGAAGCCATCTTTTCCATAGGCAGGGACATCCAGGGGAAAGACGACAGCACCCGCGCCATGGGCAGTACCCATCTCTCATTATCTAAATTATTAGCTTATCTTTAAAACAACGTATGATAGAAAGTTCAGTCTATAGAGAAATGAACAATGTATTTTCCCATTGGTAGAGATTTTTGTAACTTTTGAGAGCAAGTAAGGAACATGGGCCAGGAGACCTAACCCAAATAACAGACTTCCTGACTACTCTCTCCGATAGGTCATGGGATCATCTAGACAGATGCAGTTAGCATAGCAAGGCAATAGTCATTACAAATATCCACAAGGGATTGCCATCTAAAGCTCAATGCAAAGACAAATACTGAGGAGAGGGTGGCTGTTTTTCATCTAAAATGACATTTTTCCTATCCTGTTGGAATGTGTCTTCTCTAGAACCCATGTACTTTTCATAAAAAGCAATGTATATCAGAGTTTAATTGCCTTCAAATATTATATCTCAAAAGATATCAGGTAAAGTACCCTTACAAATCTAAGTCTAATTTGATGAGTTAGAAATGCATTAATTTGAAAAATAATTTTGGTTGAAATCTGATTTCAGCAATATGCTTTGGGTAATCATATAAAGGGTAGGATTAGGTATCTTCCAATGTTTATGGCATATAGGCTGTCGATAACATAGCAATGTATAAAGTCACTATCTAATTTGTTAAAAACCAGATAGAGTTTTGAAAGGATAGAAGAAAAAAACACAAATAGGTTTCCATCTTTGAAATGGATATACATACATCCAGGTACAGGTATTTTTCTATTACTTTCAATTGCTCACTCTAGCCAACATCACTCAAAATGAGATAAAGGACTAATGAGACCATGAACTGAGAAAGCTACTTTACCGGTCACTGTCACGAATATGCACAAGGCTATTTGTAGCCATCGGAGCTGTAAAGTGCTCCCTTCTAGGAGAGGCAATTTGACAGAATCAATCAAAATGACAAACACAATGGACTTTGGGCTGCAGCAATTCCACTTCTGGGATTTTTTTCCTATAGATACACAAAATTATGTAATACAAAGCTATTCCCCACATCATTGTCTGTCCCAGGGAAAACTGGAGAGAGCCTAAATGTCTGTCAGTAAGGGACTTGTGAATAGTACCTCAATACAACGTAGCTTTAACAAAGAAAGAGGATGCTTGCTCCTGACTTACTGATACACACTGAATGCCAAAATACATTTAAGTGAAAAGCACATATGCAAAAGATCATGTATGTTTGCCATGCTCTGTATATAAAAAAAGAGGGAAAATAAGTATATACACATACATACTCATACATGTATATCTGCATATACCCATACACACACACACACACACACACACATGAATTACATAAGTATAAATACACATACACACACACACACACACAATACCCTGATAACAGGTTTCCTTTTCCAGAACCTGTGTTATCTGAGAGTGGCAGCAGGAAGAAGACTCTCCCCTCCACACCTTTTGGGATTTGGGGATCTTCTGAATTTGGATCATGTGACCATGTTACCTATTCACAAATAAACTAACATATATCGACAAACATGAATACTGCTGATAAGCAGTAAATATGTATTACTACTTAGTAAGAACTTGGGGCGCCTGGGTGGCTCAGTCAGTTAACTGTCTGCCCCTGGCTCAGGTCATGATACCAGGGGCCTGGGATCAAATTAGGATCAGGCTCCCTGCTCGGCAGGGAGTCAGCTTCTCCTTTTGCCCCTCCCCCCACTCATTCTCTTTCTCTCATTCAAATAAATAAAATCTTTAAAAAAAAAAAAAAGAACTTGGAAGACCACATTTCTTAAACAAAGAATATGGGGAATAAAAATTAGATGCTCATCCTCTTTCCATTCTCTTGGGGTTCTTATAAAATAATAAATGACATATAACCATTTGGAGGAAAACCAATTAGAGGGACATAAATCATCATTAACCCCTTCCCCGGATGAGTGACAAAGAGACACATGTTCTAATTAACACCGAGCAACACTGTGTAAAGAGCAGTTTGCAATGGAAAGGAACAGATGGCATACAAGCATCCGAGGTGTCAGTGCCGTGACAAAGAAAACTTGATCTGATCCGACACTGGAAACTTCAAGCCACTGCAAGGAGCTGCACCTGAAAAGAAACTGCTCGGAACCAGACGGCCTCCCCTTGCCAACTTTCTCTAGTGTTTAGGTGCACTGAGCTTTGCCTTTTTCTGCTTTCAGTCCCACCCAGAGACAACTGGTAAGGCGAACAGTGTTCCAAAGCCCGTCCCACTTTCTACAACCGTGCACACACCCACACCCCCAACCAGCCTGCGCTTTTCCACAATGGAAAGATTTCCCAGCCCCGGGCGATGGGCGGCCCAGGCACCTGATCAGCATTTCAGTTCAACAAAAGGTTTCAGACGTCACATCACCTCGGAGTTTGACGTAACAAGGGTGGACCCGGAGGTTTAGGCCTTAATAACACCATCTCCTTTCCTTCTTTGGAAAGATTTAGGACCAGAAGCAGAGAGAGAGAAAGAGAGAGAGAGAGAGAGAAGGCTTGCAGGGTTAGTGAAACCTCTGATCCAGACAGCAGGTACCCCGGGGTACATGCCTCTGACTTCTCTGCCCAGAGGCAGACCAGGGAGAACCCATGAGGAGGAAGACCTGGCTTCCTCTGGTTTCCAAGTTTATCCCGTGCTTAGACCTCTCTCTGTGGATACAAGGGTGCCCCACACAGTGGCAGTTTCACCGGCTGAACCCTGAGCAAAGAACCCGGGATGAACCCCACGCATGGGAGCCTCCAGACCAGCCAGCAAATGCTAGGTCTCTCCCCTCCACAGTTGAACCAGCCTCGGGAGACAGCACCATTGCAGATAGGATGCCCTCCCAGTCATGATGCAACCCTGGGGGAAAAAAAAATCCACGCAAGTTCCAAAACCAGGATCCGGTTTCTGCCAATTGCGAACAACAGAGACCAGTGGTACAAACACTGCTGTTACAGAAGGTACGCTGGACACGTCATACTCCCGTCTTCCACCATTTTACCTACAGAAAGCGTTTTAAATGTACATTCTGCAGCGATCCACAGTTGGAGACAAAACATAAAACTGTGTTAACCTCAGATACAGTGCTTGCTCTCCACGCAAAAAGCAGAAAAGGTTTCTGTTCAGCCGATTTTGAACTCCAAATAACTACTCCAGAAAAAAAGGCAGACAGTGGGCTAATCAGATCATCTTTAGTTGTATCAACAATATTTAAGACTAAGAATTGTACATACAGTTTGTGCAATCTGAATTTTTTTAATCGAACACTTTAATTCAGAGGAATATACTCATCACATACACACAATACACACATACACATACACACCACAGATTTATTTTATACAAAGCAGACAATTTCCACCAAACTATTATTGAGGTACTGGGATTCAAACTCAATTCCATTCCCTATCTTAGACAACAGACTCTTCCACTTTCAGGATATTTTTAAATATAAAAACTAATTATCCTATCTCACTGTCTATAAATTCAATTTCTATTTCTGAGGCTGCTTCTGCTGTACATCTCTTGGTAGACCCTTTGCATTACAGCTTGTTTATAACCTAGCATCAATCACAGGAAAGACAGGAACCAAATAAAAATAAGCATCCCAACCTTTTAGAAGGGTTTGGTAATGCAGCAACATTTCCATAATTCTATATGTATTTTTAAAAAATCAAGTCCATTTTCTATGACAGGATAGCTCTAAGTGGAGAATTTTAAAGACAAAGCAGAGAGAGTATAAATTGGACACATGAAGAACAAAGCCAATGCCAGGGGCGGAATGCTTTCTCTTGGTCAGATTCCTGCAAAACTAACCAACCAGTGCTTGTGGAGACAGCATCCTGCAAACTTTCACAGAGCAACAGTATCTGGGTTTTCCATCATGTCAGCCTACTAAGAACTTCCAAAGCCATCCTGGATTCATCTGCAAAGTAGAGCTACGCAATGCACAACAAACACTCTCCCTTCTCAACCCTACTGACTCCTTAAAGAGAGTCCTTCACAAACATGTCAAAGAGAGCAAATTAACAACCACAATTTACACGTTCAGCGGGGGGTGGCGAAGGTCAAAGGCAAACCAAAGTAAATTGACACTGAAAAAGAATTAAAACAGCCTATGGTTTAAAAAAAAAAAAAACAACAAAAAAACCTTCAAGTCCGTCCTACTGTGTGTGTCAGTTACATGAGCTTATCTGAAGAACTTCAGAAAGTTCCTCATCAAAAATCTACCCCTAGATTGCTAGCTCAGCCACCAATTAGCTCTTCAGATCCCGACAATCTCTTTAGACTTTATTTTTCTTATCTATGAAATGAGGGAGTTAACAAGGTGACTCTGAGGTTCCTTCCAGCTCTAACCGTCCGGCGGTTCGTGATCAAAGGCTGTGGTGGCCACCCCCTAACTCTGGACTTGGGAGGCGACAGTAGCACACACAGCCGAGATCTTTCTCAGACCTTCCTGATCAGGATGTTTTCTGCTTCTTGGGTCCTAAGCATCTCGGATCAAATGAATAGTAAGGAGAGGATAAAAGGATGAACCGAGATTACTGAGATGCTATTTCTCAATAAGGAAGAAAAACACCTGTGAAGAGGAAAAAAGGTA
Organism: Procyon lotor; assembly: GCA_028646535.1. NCBI lineage: Eukaryota > Metazoa > Chordata > Mammalia > Carnivora > Procyonidae > Procyon > Procyon lotor. The sequence goes on along the minus strand of CM053616.1, from coordinate 7,392,993 downwards.
CTTTGGGGAAACTCTGAGCTTTTTTTTTTTCAAGAAAGGCTCTAGGTAGTCATGTTCGTAGTCTACATTCTCAGTCCTCATTCTCGAGGTCCTGATTCTTATTTCCAATCTCCCTCCAGATTAAAAAGGAGAGAAAGATATTTTTTCTCTCTCTCTTCTGATTTGGCCAAATTGGGATCATTCCTGTCATTTCATACACTGATACCTGAACTTCCTGCTAAACTCTGATTAGGTCATCTACCATGGGAGTTGACCTTTTGTAAAGGTATTTTAAATAACACTTTTCCCACACTGGATACCCACAAAGGTCAATATTTGAATTCTTCCCGCTCTAATTTTTGAAGCAATAAAGTTTTCTTCAACCTGCCACATGTGAGCAGAGGCACTATATGTGTGTGTGTGTGTGTGTGTGTGTGTGTGTGTGTGTGTGTGTCGGGGGGGGGGGGGGGGGGGCGGCTGAGGTGACTTCTGCCCCAAGCTCCCCCAACTCCAGAGGCAGAAACTTTCAGGAACAAGGCTGAATCCAGGTATTTTGTCCATCTAGCTGGTAAATCTAAATAAAAGCATAATTTTTTAGACAGAAAATTCCAAGTCCAGCTATGCTCAAGCTGTGAAGAGTACACTCCTGCTATTATTATCTTATTACATTCTAGAACCCAGACGTTTATTCACTGACACCCTGAAGAACAGTGTGTGTGTGGTCCCCAAGGAAGTATTTATTCAGCCACTACGGTCTACACATTTATCCTTTTGCTCCAATATCCATGACTCCGTGACCGTCAAAAAAATCTGGAAGTAATTTTTGATGGCCGAAGTTTGGGTGACCTAAAGCCCACTGAGTTACTGAGGCCAGGTTAAATCATGGGAGATTTCACTAGAACGAACACACAAGCAATGATCATGTGCTCCTCTCCTGCCACCCCTACAGCCAAACAGGGTGAGCTTTGAGCGGCCCTCCCCTCACTGTCCTCCCCGACACCCCCACACCCACCAGGCCCACAGGCTGGAAGGGAACTTGGAATGTGCCTTTTCACTCTGGTCCTAAACTCGATACAGCCCTGACTCTTAAACACACTTTGAGAGGGCCCCTGAATTTCATGACTAAATGAGTTTCATTGTTGTTGAAAAATAAAGGACTTGCTTAAGTAGTTTCATATGTAAACAGCCAAACTCGGAGGAGCGCGCACACTACATTACGTGCAGTGTTCCCTTTTATTGTTTGCAGTTTCCAGTTGAGGATTTATCCAATTATCTATCTATTGTCTGGCAGGCCTAGCATGGGGGATTCCAGTTACAGGAAATGCTTCTGGGACTGCAGGCCCAAAGCAAAGCCTAGAGCAGAAGGAAGCATGTCTAACAGGAGCATACATGCTGGAGGGGGAGGCCGACCCGGCAAAAGAAGCCGAGTGTGAAGTTCAAGTACAAAGCTACTTCTAACTGCTTTGCATGGATCTGTCATGTACTGCAGGAAGGGGAGTAAAAACTGATGAGGGGTGTGATGCCAGTGGAAGCTGCCTGAGGGGACGGCTAGCACCCGTGCTTGGAAAGGGTCTGGGGCCCGGGCGACACCGTGGGGGCTGCACGCGGAGGCGGACAGTCAATTCGGCGGAGGAGCTGCTTACAGAGGCCCTCCAATGGGGGATTTGGGAATCTGGGGGGCAGACAGACAGGTTTCCACCAAGGAAAGACTGAGGTCAGCTCAGCCCCTCTGCAGCCCTCTCTCAGGAACAATTTCTCACTGAGAGACACTGAACCTCAGTCTCCATCCTATTGGTCATCAGGAGATTCCTCCAAAATCTAAGTCAGATCACCTCCCTTCTCTGCTCAGATCCTTCCACCAGCTTCCCATCCCACACAAAATAAAACCCAAAATCCTTTCGAGAGGCTGCTGGAGTCTACAGTGCTTCTTGAGGGCAGCAAACCACCCCAGGGGCATTCAGGAAATCTGTGGGGACTGTCCCGGTCGTCACTTGATCATCGGGGGTCACTGGTGGTGTTTAGAGGGTCACGACCTGAAATGCGTGGGAAGGCCCAGCCTGACCAAGAAATGTCCCACATCCCCTATGACTTTCCACCATCCCCTGGATGTCCCTTCCAGTGAGAAACTGACTCCATTTCACATGTTAAAACAAAGTGTTGGGGCGCCTGGGTGGCTCAGTCATTAAGCGTCTGCCTTTGGCTCAGGTCATGATCCCGGGGTCCTGGGATCCAGCCCTGCATCGGGCTCCCTGTTCCGCAGGAAGCCTGCTTCTCCTGCTACCATTCCCTCTGCTTGTGTTCCCTCTCTCGCTGTGTTTCTCTCTGTCAAATAAATAAAATCTTTAAAAAACAAAACAACAACAACAAAAAAACCAAAGTGTTTTCTCCGAGATCTGCATAAACACACAATCTAGGAATGCAATTGGGAGCGATCTATTTTGTGTTTAGAACTTCACTCAGAACTGTTCACTGAAAAAATAAAATTGGGGCACCTGGGTGGCTCAGTGGATTAAAGCCTCTGTATTCAGCTCAGGTCATGATCTCAGGGTCCTGGGATCGAGCTCCGCATTGGGCTCTCTGCTCAGCAGGGAGCCTGCTTCCCCCTCTCTCTCTGCCTGCTTCTCTGCCTACTTGTGATCTCTGTCTCTCTGTCAAATAAATAAAATCTTAAATAAATAAATAAATAAATAAAATTAATTGGGAGGAAAAAAAAAACGGTTCACCACTTCGGATATCTTACATCACTAAAGGCCACACTGATTGTCACTGAGTTGCCCATATAACGCATCTGTAGCACCTGCCTTAAGGGCTGCCACGTTTCCGGGGATCCTACACAGGGACCCCGAACATGTGACCACATCACGATTATGTCCAGTGTAGCCATCCTACCTAGACATGTTGAAACAGTCATTTTATTCCAAATGACTCTTTCTGTGTTTCCTTGAGCTGTGGCTAAGGCATTCTATGGATGGTTTGCAGTTATGTACGTAGGTTGGCTGCATTTCCTACGAATATCACTGCAGGAGAATAAAAGGGGTGTCACTAAATAGCCCTTATAAAAAGTGAGATCTGGGTCTTGGAGGGGCTACTTCCCCCCCTCCCTTCCCACACCCTCTCCCTCTGAGCTGCCCCCCTCTGAACACGCCCAGGTTCCCCCTGAGCTACTTTCCTCCATCTCCTGCCCCTGCCCCTCACCCTCCTTCTTCCTTCTACAGACTTTATCAATGCCCAACTTGAAACTCTGCACTGAATGTATATGGACGTTCTCTGCTACCAGAATTCAGTTCTAGGAGAGCGAGGACTTGCTAGCTTGTTTTCAAGCACCAGGAACATAAAAGTCACCTATTAACATTTGCTGACAAACAGAAGGACAAACAAACCAGCAGACAAACTGAAGTTTGGGCTTACAGACAGGGCTCCACCTGCCTGGGAACCAGCAAATCCTCTCACAGCCGCTGCAAAATGTGCTCTTCCTGCCACTGATCATGTTTCTCATGCAGCCCCCTTTGCTCAGTGAACAAGCAATAAAAGGACAAGAAGCCAGCAAAAAGGAGGACAATTTTTTTAAAATAACCGTCCTCTTAGGACAACTGTGTGGCATGGACGCTGACACAGCACCACACCTACCCCTCACGAGGTCCTGTCCACCCTCTTGACTCACCGCAGAGAAACACGCTGTGGAAGCAAATATTCCATTCTTGAAGGCCAGGTCCCGGAAAAAATAATCAGCTTCTACAATCTCACATCCAGGCAATGTCACTCAAAAACCAAACATGGTATTTTTAAGATCACCCAACCCTGGTCGGTGTGGGGATGGACTCTCTTATTCTCCTCCTCATCTTTGTTTTTTATCATGCCTCTGTCCCTCCCTTTCCTGAAATGAATTTTTATTCAGAAATTATTAGGAATACAGGTATTTCTGTGGAACACGATAAACTGACTCTAAAAGGGAACCTCAAATGGCCAAATATAGCCAGGATACCTTTGAGGAAAAGAAAATGCAGTAAACAACATTCTACTGGATGTCAAGACCTATCAAGTTTTAACAAGTAGGACAGCATGGCATCAGCACAGGTGTAGGCAAACAGACTGATGGAGAATACAGTCAGCCCCTCACGTATACAGACACTTAATTTTTGAAAATTTTAATTCAGAGCATCAGAAAAAAAGATGTTTCCCCCCACCAACTGACTGGATATCCATGTGGGGGGGAAAAAAAGAAAACTTTGCCCTCCCAGCTCAAAACATCCACATAACTCAATTCCAGGCACTTAAATGAATGGCAAAATGATACCACTTTTAGAAGTTAACATTAGAGAAAATCTTCATGACCTTGGGACGGGAGAGATTTTCAAGCAAGACACACAATAAGCCCTAACTGTAAAGGAAAAGACTGATAAATAAGGCTGTGTTCAAATTAAAACTTCTTTCCATCAAAAGGTTCTGTTAAGAGAGTAAAAAGAGGGATTCCTGGGTCACTCAATTGGTTAAGCATCTGCCTTCAGCTCAGGTCATGATCCCAGGGTTCTGGGATCAAGTTCCACATCTAGGCGGGGGGGGGGGGGGGGGGGGGGGGGGGGGGGGGGGGGGGGGGGGGGGGGGGGGGGGGGGGGGGGGGGGGGGGGGGGGGGGGGTCCTTGCTCAGCAGGGAGCCTGATTCTCCCTTTGCCCGCTGATCCCCCTGTTTGTGCGCTCATTCTCTCTCTCTCTCTCACACAAATAAATAAATCTTAAAAAAAAAAAGAGAGAGAGAAAGAGTAAGAAGAAAAGCCACAGGGGAAGAAGAGATTGAGCAATACATATGACTAATGAAGGGCTCAATCCAAAAAATGTAAAGAACTCCTAAACATCCATAATAAAAAGACAGGCAACACAGATGAAAAATGGGCAAGAGACTTGAACAGGCATGTCACAAAAGAGGATAATCAATAAACATGAAAAACAATTAGTAATCAATAACTGGTTATCAGAGAAATGAAAAAAAAAAACCCCACAATGTGATACCACTACAAACACACTAGAATCACCAAAATAAAAAGACTGACAATTCTAAGTTTGCAATATAACTATCGGGAACTCTCAAACACAGCTGGTGTGAGTATTAACTGATATAACCATTCTGGGGAAACTGGCTGGCATTGCCTCGATGACAGTTCCACTCCTTGATACACACCCAACAAAAATGTAGTCTACGCAAACAACAGAATATTGTTCAGCCTTAAAAAGGAAGGAAATTTTGACACACATTACAATGTGGATGAACCTTGAAGACATAATGTTATGTGACACAAATATGATTCCACTTACACAAGGTATCTAGAGTCATCAAATTCCTAAGAGACAGAAAGAAGAATGGTGGTTGCCAGGGGCTGAGGGAGAGAGGGGAATGGTAAGTTAGTACTTAATGAGTATGGAGCTCCTGTGTGAGAAAATGCGGGAACTTCTGGAGATGGATGGTGATGATGGTGGCACAAACGCCAGTACTGAACCATTTTAAAATAAAGTAATAAATTTCATGTTATATATATTTTACCACAATTTTTTAAGCTACTTTAAAATATAAAAACAGAAATGGTAGCAACAGTGATTCTAAGGTCCTTCCACAAGCCAGAGAAGGTAACAAATACATGATTGAGAGAAGACACCCATAGAGGCTCAGGGTTTATCCGTCTGGCTGTTGGTAGTTGCTGGTTTTTTATTACTCCGTCCAATATCAGTAAACAATTTCTCTAAGTTATTTCATGTTTCAACATAAACACCAACAGGAATTTCTAATGGGAAGGAGTGAACATTAATTTCTAATGGGAAGAGTCCACAGCAGTAACCGATATTATCAGCTTTATCAAGTGTTCTATTTGTAGCATAACTGTAGTCCATAGCCATCATTAGCTAAGGTAAACTTAATGCCAATCGCTAAGTTAAAAATTATAGTTTATTAAAAGGGCTTTAATATTTCTCAACCTAATAATTCAATTCAGTTAGCGCCATTACCCCAAGTTCTCGGCATACATAATTAAGAAGGTTAAGCTACAGGTCACCCTTTGATGATATTTAACTGCAACTCTGATTATCTTTAAATAGCAATTTCAGTCCATGAGATGCAACTAGTACTTATTTCTCTCATGGGCCGAAAGATCAGAATTTACCCTGGAAGTTTATCAGAACTGCCTCCAATCTTCAAAAACCCAGATCTGCCCACCACAGCCTAATCGTGGCCTTGAAAATGAGCCACCCACATATCCAGTTTAACCCATGGTTTAAGCAATAAAGAAAAGTTGACTTCGTTTATTTTCCTTTTCTCCTCCTGAACAGAGAGATCCAATTTATAAAGCATGTCAATGAAATGAAAATCTTATTTTCAAGCTTAGCTTTAACATCTACCTAAATAATATTTCAAACACCATTACTGATTTTACTTGAAACATCGAAGAGTTGGCATTATGACTCTTGTATAATCTACTAATGACTTCTGTGAATGGCACTGAATCTTTGTAATCATCAAAAGTGAAATCACCACTGTCAAAACACTGGCCCTGGCCCACAGGAAAATGCTTGATAAATGGCAGTAAATAATATAATAATAGCAAGAGCTGAGCCTGCGTTGTCCATGTAAGCTAAATGTATTATCCCATTTTAGCTGAACAGATTTTAGAGCAGTCCACGATTCCACCCCATTTTGTAAATTACTAAGCTACACCAATTCAAAAAATTCTTCTGAAACTCAATTCCCAGGCATTTGGCTTTTGTTCCTGGGATTTCCACTGCTTTAGAGGATCCAGCTTTAATGGGCTCTTTCTGAGAAATCTTCCATCGGTTCTGAGAAGTACTTTAATCGAACGCACCATTTAACTTCATTTTGCAATTAATGAAACTCTCAGGACATATTTCCCCTCCCCACCCCTTTTTAATTCTAGTTATTTTTTTCTTGCCTTTTGGGTAATTAGGAGCAGAAAACTACTCCCACTTGGAACTAAAGGCAATAAACATGGCAACAAAAACACCAAAAGCCAAAACAAATGTCATTTGCAGAGTTCTGCAAAGCCCATCTCTCAGAATTAAAAACATTCTGTGTCACCACTAAAGGTCTTTTTGCTTGCTAGCTATCAAATGGATCACTTTCTGATTTCAATGAAATTCGACCAAAGAGTAAAGCTTTTCAAGTTTTTGGTCCTCCTTGACATGAACACTTAACCTTTTCCAGCCTGGGAGGTAGACTCTTTCCTGCCTCCGCCACTCGACCATTTTGGTCATAAAACCAACCACCAATTTAGTTGTTTATTTTGTTAGCCTAAAAATGTTTGCATGGTTAACTGAATGCAAATGTACCACGCCTGCTCTTCCCTTTTAAAGTTTTAGACAAATCGTCACTGCACAGATTCAGCCAGGAATGACCCCTCGGCTTGTGAGACCCATGTCCCAGTCTAGAAACATGACAGAAAAGCGGGCAATTTATAGAGATGCCCATTCTCCCCAAATCACTTTTCACCCGAGTCGTGAAAAACCATTTCAGTCACTTTCCCAGTCATCCAAGTGCACAACCCCAGAATTTTCAGTTCACTTATGTTCCTAGGAAGCCCCAGGGCCCCTCTGGTGATGGAGAAAACCATCAGGCTCGGTGCAGGGGAAGCAAAAGGCGCGCTGGTATGTGAGAATAAATGGCTCCCACAGGATTCTCTATACTTCCTAGTGTGAGGTAGATCAAGAGCACTTTTAAAATAAACTTGGCGTTGGTGTCTTAGCCCAATGGAAAATCTGACTTCAGACCCTTCAGTGACACAAAAGCAGCTTTCCTTTCCTGTGCAATCAGGATCCAGCTTTTGTCGCCCTAACTGTAGCCAGTCACCAAAAGGGGTACCTGTGTGCTTGGAAGCGTGGTGTTGGCAGTCTTCGCCTGGGGGAGCATCTGATTCCCGGGTCCCGCCCTCCACCCCCATAGATCCCGATTAAACTGGCCTCAGGTGTGGCCCAGGATTTTTCAGTGGTGCCTGGACAATTTCAACGTGCCGCCAAGGTTGAGACCCCAGCGTCTTAGTCAGCCCAGGCTCCCATCAGAGGAGAGCATCAACCCAGTAGTCTATAAACAATAGTGACTTACTTCTCACGGTTCTGGACACAGGGAAGTCCAAGATGGAGGTGCTGGCAGATCCCGTGTCTCAGAAGAGCCCACTTCCTGGTTCACCGGCAGCCATCTTCTGTGTCCTCTCACGCCAGGAGCGGCGGGGGAAGCGCTCCGGGGTCTCTTTTATGATGGCCCTAATCAGATTCATGAGGGATCCGCCTTATGACCTACTCATCTCCCAAAGGCTATGAATTTTGGGAAGGGACACAAATATTTCGTCTATAGCAACCAAAAATCTGGTCAAGATGCCCCCGCGCCAAGCTAAGGACCAGGTGGGGCTCCCTCTGGGCGCAAAGCCCACTCGAGCGCTCTGAGGTAAATGCAGTCAGGGCTGAGCTGAGGGTACTGGTGCCAGTAGGAGCCCCAGGATCAGCCATGGCTTTCTCCCCACTCCGAAGCCTAAGAGTTCCCCAAACGAGGGCGGGGGCAGAATCACACATAATTCTGCAGGGCTCTCATGCAAGGACCCAAATGTGGTCCTGATTATAGTCTCCCTTCTTTGGGGGCCGCAGAAGGAGATCCTCCCAGAAACTGAGCTGTACCAAAGGCATTCAGACTCTCCCCTGGGGTCATTCCCACAAGGTGGCCGTGCGCGGCTGCGCCCCGGCCGCCGCCTCTGCGTCAGGGCCCCTAACCCTACACCCCGGGCGGCCCCGTAGTCCCTCCGCGGCAGGGCTTCTCCCAGCACTCAGCGGGGCCCTTAAAGCCAGTTGGTTGCTTTGAAATTTTAGATCCAAAAAAGGTACCTTCAAACCCATGCCTCAAGAGCCTAAAATTTCAGAGCCGAGACCCGGACCGCCCCTAACAGTTGGAACACCTCATTCGAAGAGGCCAAGCAAGGGGCCTCCGGGCTACGTTTTTGGTTTCGGGGTATTCTAGGTGAAGCGGGAGAGAAGTGTGGGATTTTCCTCCCCCGGGGCCCAAGCCAGGCTTCCGCAGCTCTGGATCCAGACTGTGAGAACCCGGAAGGTCACAGGGGCTAGCTCCTCTCAGGCTCCGCTCCAGCGAGTGTGGACGCCAGGGAAAAAGGGGAAGGGGTTTGCGGGTACGGGGTCGAGGTCGCAGAGGCACCGAGCTCTCGCGAGACCAGGCTCCCCACCTCTCGCTCTGCCTTTCAGGGCCGGCCCCGCTCACCTGCGGCTGCACCACCCAGGGGACCCAGAAGGGCCTACGAGCTGCAGCGGGAGGAAAGGGGGCTGGAACGAGGATTCACTTTAAATGGAAAAACAAAGGTCATTGAGGGGAACTTCTGGCTCGTCCAAGAGCCTTGTGTACTCGACTCCCCTGGCAAGGAATGAGGGTCTGTTGTTCCCTGCTGAAGCCCATCGCCCTGGAGATGGGCTGGGTGGGAAGAAAAATGTCGGTGGAGGCTGTGTCCTTGCTGTGTTCTGTCTCTTGCTGACCTCTGGAACTGAGCCCGGGGGGCTGGAAGGGCCCCTGTGATGCTCCCGACGTCCCCCTCCCCCAGGGGCTGCAGGGCCTTAACCCGGCTGTGTGCGGGTAAGGAGGCCGCTGCAGAGAGCACCCTGCCCGCGATCTTGTAAAAGGGGAACATATGGAAATTCAAGATGGGTCATGGCTGGGGAGGGGCCGGACGGGAGGAGTGTCCTCGGGGCCTGTGTGGGTCACACGCTGAACATATGCGAGCCACGTGCTGCGGCCCTGACACGGGAACGGAGCGCTGAGCTGGGCTCTCACCATGAGGCTCACCACGGAAGGGAGAGACGGTGAGAGCAAGGTGGTGCTGGTAGAGGAGGGGGAATGGGTGGGGGGGTTGGGGGAGACTGGCAGTGCACCCACCCGATTTCATTCAGCGAGCAAGTCTCCGGATTCCCTGCCTTCTGTTGGCCACTTACACCCGACCACAGACAGATACAGGCAGATGACCGGAGAGGGGTTTGGGGAGGTGGGAGGTGCCTGTATCGGTTCCCGGCGGCCATAAGGGGGCCTTCTGCCCCCACTTTCTACAGCAGCAGCCTGCTAGGCTCCGTCAAGGCCAGATACACCCGTCCTGCTCTGGGTGTATCTGGACTGCGTCCTAAAAGGGTCTCCTGGGAGCTCTGAGCCTCTGACAGCTGTTTGAAAACAGACCACAGACACGTGAGGTAGTCACAGCTTCGGGATATCGCTCAGATAAAATCTGCCCCCCCATCAGGCGAGCTCCACATATATAAAACGGGAGCACCATGTAAAAGAAAGGCCTCGCTGTTCCTTTTACTATCCTTAAGGTTGCTGCCATTGTTTAGGAATGAATTTTGTTCATCAGACATGAATTGAGAACCTCTTACACAGTTGAGGGGGTGCACAGGGACCTCCATAAATGATTACCATACAAACCTATTGTGTTTTATATAAACACGGGGAGAACCCAGACAAAGGGAAGGTTAATTCTGATCGAAGGAGAGACTCATGGAAGAGATTGGGGCTGTTCGGGGTGGGGGGAGGGCAGGAGAGAGGAGACAGAGGGTGAGAGGTAAGCTGGTACCAGGACCAGGGCCAGCCCAGAAAGCCCCTGCATATCAAGCTATAGCGTTAGGATTTGGGGGCAGTTTTGAGGTGGGCGGAGGGTGACACAAGAGGTTGGAGGTGGCACAGAATCACGGGAAGGAGGTCAACATTTCCTTAGTACCCAAACTTCCAGGCGCAGTACCAACTTGCTACCTCACGACAGCTCAGCACCCCAGGGGGTAGACGTTACTACCCCTGTTGTGGATCTGGGTCTCCTGACTCCCCTGATAATATGAAGACCCATCCAAAAGGCGTCCCACACAGCTCTGAGGGCCTTGAGGGAATTCAGGTCTCCGATGCAGGACATCGAGGAGATAACCAGCACATTCCACAGCAACATCAGCCTGAACCACCTCTGCACACACCTCTCCCCACAACCTCTTATTCTCTGCAGCTGTCCTCCTGTCTCCCTAATCTTCCTCTCCTACCCCAGGAGCTGCGTGGCACCATTTCTTCCTCAGAGCAACTGACCGCTTTTCTGCTCTTCCCACCAGTCACCTGAACTGGCAAGACAAAGGGGCTCTTTAGGAGCCAACCTTCTTAGAAGGTATTAAGAATTCTTGAGGCTAATAATTTTCTACTCTTGACCAGCCACAAACTAACAAGGAAGCAGAAGCTCCAAGAAAATAAGGATTTCTCAAGGTCTAGAACAGGTGTTTTAGGAAGATATTTTGGCACAGAGAATGAATGGGACTGGGAATAGGTCCTCAAAGAGAGTGAGGCGGATTCTTATCTCTCTCCATGAGAGACTTCAAAGGTGGCCTTGAGATGTGTGGGGAATTCATGTCAAGAAGGAACCACGGAACTGTAGACTATAGATTTTTAAAGCTGGAAAGGATCTTCACAGATCATCCAGGAAAGTTCTACCTCACAGATAAGAAAACAGAGTTGAAAATTATCTAAGCGTTTGGGCTTTGTCTAGGTCGGTGGTGATATCATTATCCAGACAGAACACACAGAGAACAGCAGGCTCAAGGAGGAAGTTGATGAGTTCACTTTTGGACATTTTGAATTTGGAACATTTATGTCACCAAGATTTCTTTTTTTAGTTTTCAGGAATTTGAAAACAAAATTGTTGGGTTTTGGCATTGAATGCAGTATCTTTCCACAAATACTGTTTCACTGCAGCTACGATAAAAAAGAAGTTGTGGCTAGACTGTCCTACGTGAAGATGGGACATTATTCTAAGGCTGTGTGTTGTGACCAACAGTCATTCAAAATCACAGAGAACGATATGAATTCAATAAAGATTTTAGGCACATTCACCATAAATGTGTTTGCCACTAACACTACCCTATTTTCACATACCTACGCTACAAAGGATAAATTTCTTCCTTATTGGTAACATTCAACTCAAACTTTGAAAAACAGTTGTTTTCTATTCTTAGGGAAGCCAGGATATAATTCACTGCTGTTTTGTTTTGCTTTTGTTTTATAATATGTAGCAAATAACCTAGGAAGATGAGCACTGAGTTGTTCCTACTCGAGGGGCAGCAGCCTAGCAAAAGTTTCAATGCTGCAGATTAAAAAAAAAAAAAAACAACCCTCAAAATCAGGAGACTTTTATCACTCTTTCAGGGCAATTTGCAAAATGCCTTGATTTGGTTGTCAGGCAGCAAAAAGAAGTAGCGTTTCCAACCCCCTCCTAGCCACAAGGATACATCGCCAATTTTAAGAACAAGATCCTCAAAGTTGCAAACCACCAAGAAGGCAGAACTTCTTGGCAGCACGGTTTAATCACCGAATAACAAAATATAAAGTTAATAATATTGAAAATAACTGCAGTTCTGTCTCTTCGAGGGCTGAGTGGGGTGACTGCAAAGATGGGGAGTCTTGGCAAGACGGTAGAATGTAAGCACCTTCTGGTAGAGATCTTGGCTTTGCTTGCTCACGTAGCCAGGTCCCTGCACTGAGGCAGGCACTCACTATATAATTGCTGAACGAATAAATGAAGCCAGGAGGGAAGTGAACGAATCTTAAAGTAAGCGATGGCAAGGTCACTATACCTCATTCGCTGATTCATTCATTTGGCAGATGTCATTGAGCACTCATTAGTATGAGACCATTTTTAGGCACGGTGGTGAACAGGCAAATGCAGAAGAGGTGGGGCTGGGCCTCCACATACTTATAGCCTAGGAGAGGAAGAGAGACAAGGATAGCAAACATCGCGCCTCAGAGCAGAATCAGAGCTCGGAGGGGAGGCCCAAGGAAGGCTGGGAGCGTGGTAGAGAGGTAGAGGTCAGCAGAGTCGCTTCTGATAGGGGCACCTTCCTTCCTCCAGGGGAACTGAGCCTTAGCGGATTCAGAATTTTGGAAAACGTGGATGGAAACAGAGCACTATGGGCATTAAAAATGACAGGAACAAAAATGCCCAGAGCAGAGAAGACTGGATGGGTTTGAGGCCTAACCAACCTTGCCAAGGAGAAGCGGGGGCCGCTGAAGGACGAGCATTCCAGCAAGGGAGGGACTTAGCAACAGGCTCCTTTTCCTTCTAGGAGAAGAAGAGCCTCTTTGTTTTTCAATCAGGGAAGAATTTTCATCAAGTCTGTTATAAGGCATAAGATAAACTGGAAGGAGGAGATGCTGGAGAAGGTTAATGGGATCTCCGAGGCAAGAGTTACTAGGGCAGTGGCAGCAAGCCCAGGAAGTCACCGAGGATGGCAGGGCCTGTGGCTCCCTGCACGGGTGCTGAGCAGAAGCACGAAAAAGGCATTCTAAGTCCTGCCTCTGGGTGATGGGGAAGACGGTGCCCACGTGGAGCTGAACGGCGGAGTCTGAGGAAGGTTCCAGAAGGAGGATAATGAGTTTAGTCCTGCATTAAGTATTTTTGATGATGTTAAGTTTGCGCTGCCCACAGGAGATCTGGGAGGGAAGGTTCATCAAGACACAGTACACACAGGCAGAACTGGACGCTGCAGTTCGAGACACCCCTTTGAGAATCAGCCGCCTACACACGCTACCGAGGCTGTGGGGATAGAGAATGTCCCTGGAAGGAAAGTCAGGAAACGAGAGATAGAGAGAAACGGGATCCAAGGGCCTTCCAAACCATCTACTCAGCATGCCCCCTCAGAACATGGTTTTCAAAGCAAACGAGAATTCCTAACACTGGTTTTTAACTCGAAACAAAGCCAACACTGCCACATCTCCCCCATAATAAGAGCCAGAGCAGCCATCCTTTTCAACGAAACCCAAGCTAAACTCCTCTGGTGGCCTTGGACCTGAGAGAGGGAGCGCGATGGAAGGGGGAGAATGGCGCCTGCTGCTCGCTGCTTGGCCGGCCCTCCCTCCACAGACTTCCCTCGCGCTTCGCTCGCCGGGCCAACAGCACCACAGGCTTCGAGAAACACGCGTGTCGGGTGGAAGGCCAGGGAAACGAATGCCCTAAGTCACCTCATCTGCAGCCACCACAGACAGAAAAACAAGAGAAGATGTGCACGCTGCGTGGGAGGAATGTTCCTTTCCTACTCCCACCCTTGTCCCGCCCGGCTCTCTTTCCCAGGTCATTATCAACACATTTCAAACGCCCCGAAGATGTTGATAAAGCCGCTCAACATCTGCTCCCTCCTCCACAGCAGAGCCCTGCGTCTCAAGACCGAACCTTCCCACCTCAGCGTGGAACAAAAAGCCTGACTTCTACCCCCGGCACCCACAGCTGTTTTCCACGAATAGAAAGAACCCAGCCAACCCCGCTGGCTCTTTGAAGGTACGATATCCTTTTCCTGTGGCCTAATTTAGCTGCACACTGAAAAGTGCAAAAAAAGCAAAAAAAAAAAAAAAAAAAAAAGGATGAGGTTTTTCACAAGAGCCACTTAGTGACACGAAGCGGATTTTCTTCCAATGTCAAACTCTTGAGGCGCATGTGCTTGGTTTACATTCTTCATTTGTTTTTGTTTGTTTGTTTTTTTACATTCTTCATTTGTTGAAAGAATCTCTAAGTTGTTCCCAAAGTGTATTACCAGTTTGACTGAGGAGATAGAAGTTCACGGCTGTGAGAAAAAGACTCCGTATTTTTCAAAAAGTCATCACTCTTCGTACCAAGGACTCACAGGACCGTGTTGACGGGAACGCTACCTAGATGGACAGCCACTGTCACCTGCGGCCTAACGCCCTTCAGCAGGCCGTTGTCAGCTCTGGAAACCAATACTCATCAGGTGTCAGTGGCTCCGCAAGCCCGCGCCTGGCATCACTCACAGAAAGGAGAACAGACGAAGCAAACACCCTCTTGGGGTTTGCAATTTAAACCAAGGTGTCCTTTCCCAACTTGCCAAAGTACAACACACGGGGGCACATTCAACAGCACGAAGGTGAGCAAACGGCCTCGAACTACTTGGTTCATCTGGAACCTTCCCTGTCTGTCACCCTATCCAGTGGGGTCCTAGGCTACTCATGAGTACGCTTGTTTCTTCCCCAATAAAACAGACCAGAACTGTTGCACGGATGT
The DNA here is from genome assembly GCA_028646535.1 of Procyon lotor. Taxonomy (NCBI): domain Eukaryota; kingdom Metazoa; phylum Chordata; class Mammalia; order Carnivora; family Procyonidae; genus Procyon; species Procyon lotor. The sequence goes on along the minus strand of CM053616.1, from coordinate 7,377,946 downwards.
TTTAAATGCTCTCCCTTGCCACGGAGGAAGGGAGGAAGAGGACCCTACTGAAACACACACACAGCCTACTGTAGGTCGCTTCTTCCTAACCTTAGACTCCTAAACAAAGGACTGTATTTGTGAAACAGAGGAATGCCACGGGAAGAAAGCTGGGTTAGAGCCCAAGAAGGCTGGGAGCAGTGTTGAGTTCACGGGAGCGAGATGGAGGGGAGAGCTCCATGGGGCTGCCTCCTCGGGGTGTAAATACAGAGTCCAGACAAGACACAGGGAAAGACGTCACAGGTCAGCTAGCGCACTCCTCATGGAGATGTTCGGAGGGTGCTTTGTTCTAACATGGAAACCTACAAAAACAGTCCATTTGGTTTTCAGAAAAATGCAGAAAGGATTCACCACAAGTTTTTTTTTTTTTTAAATCATGCCTGATCCTTAAGAAGATGAATACCTTCGGGGTTATTCCTACTGGTGCCTATGCCTGGGACCATCCCAGTTTCTCCCGATGTCCCGGTGTAGTAATTAATAACACCTCCTTTCACCCTCGTAAGTGTCCCAGCTTGGATGGTAACCTTCATGGTCACACTAGGTATGAATGGATAGCAATCTGATAGATTAAGGCGAACACTGAAACAAATACAAGTTTTAGAAAGGTTTTATCCTTCTGAACTAAGGATCATGGGTGAGAAAGGATGCAGTCTTTATATATCGCCTTACACCCACGGTTCCAGGTGGGGCGTTGCACTCTGATCACAGAGCGGGGCTGCCCCACAGAAGAAGGGCTCGTGCGTGGCACCAAGCAGGTGCTCTGTGGATGGGCCCGGATGAAATGATCTCTGAGAGAAGACAATGTCAGAACCATTCTCACCAACGTCAAAATGAATGGGCCTTCGGCCACAAGATAGGGCACTGAGGACTGGCTTAACGGCACCCACCCAGGCTCTCAGCAGCTGCTCCCCCTGCCCCCTCCCCCATATTCCCCTACTCCCGAGACAGAGTACCGAAGCAGCAGGATTGGTGAGACGGGTCTAATCACATGAAACCAAAACACTTCTCCGGACTGCACTACCCAGAAAAAAATGCTCTCTGATCCCCTGAGCACTTTAAACCAAAACATACTCAAACCCTGAACATCAGCAGCGCACATACTTCTCTTTTTCAGGGTTGTGAAGGGAGGGTGGGGTGCAGCACAGAATAACAATTTTCATCACAGGAAAATCCCCGATACACAGGCTGACACCTGCTTTATCTGTTCTCCTCCCAACCAAGTCCAATCAGCACCAACAGTCTCGACAAAATATCCTCCGCGGGTCCGGAGGTGACAGTGACCAGGCAAGGGCCAGGCACGCGTTGGGGTGCTGCACATGTCCGCGTGGGGTGTGACGGGGTGCGTTCCCGGCAGAGGCCCAAACAAAGGGTGTGAGTGCCTGGCGTGGATATTGGGAATATTCACCAGCCTGCTGGTACAGGGTCTGGGGGAAGATAACCACGTCTCAAAATCCTCCCCACCACATTTTCACTAACCCACCCACAAACACAAAGACAAACGGTAGCCAGCAACTTCAAATGTCCCATTTCAAAATTTAAGACAAGATCTCAAAACGGGAAAATATAAGAGACCACATAAATTTACGGAGACAAATTCCTCGCCCCCCCCCCCATCTCCCGATCTTCTGCAGGCACCACCTCTGAAAGAGCTCATCTTTAGATCTTTTTTTAAGAACGAGCTGCCTACCAGAGATCTTCACTTCTACACTTCTCTTTTCAAATCTAGCATCTCCTTGCCATGTGATAGCACGACACTTAGAGCTGGCGGAGCGAAAGCCTGTCATTCTTAAAACATGAGGAGAATAATTCAGCGCCTTTTTTTTTTTTTTTTTTTTTTTTTTGGTGATCACAGAGAATGCAATTAATACTCCGGCTGCCTTGGTATGTAGACCAAACCTTCTGCCACAGTGTTTTGTGCTGCTGCTGTCTCGGGCAGCTCTGCCAATCTTTTCATTCCAACAGAAACGATGCCAGACTTCTCAGTGCTCAGCAAAGTATAATGAGGCGGAAGAGGTGGCTGGAACCCTCAGTGCGGGAATGTGCTCCTGGGGTGATGTTCTAGGAAGTACAAAGCTACCTCGAGATCCAAGGGCTTTGGTCTCCCCGCATCTCCTAAAATCAATTAAGACCTCGTTTTTTACAAAGGAAATGAGTGAAATTCTTACGTCTTCATGGATGGCCCAGGAGCTTTCTAGCTCACAGGCGTACAAAGCAGGAAAGGAAGCTGTGGGCAGAACAAGCAGTGATTTACTAAAGCATCTGACCAACGTGGGGAGACTTAATCCCTGCACAGCAGGTACACTTCCAAGATATCAGATAAGAAATAATTATGACTCTCGGAAAGGACAGTGGTAAAGAGGAGAGAGCCAGGAAAGAGAAATAAGTATAAATGTTTGTAGATATTACACTACAACACCTGTGCCCCGGCCAGAGCTCTAAGGGAATCCTAGACCCAACCCCTGACTCGTTCACAGCCAAGTAACTGGTCCAAGCCAGTGACAGTATTTACGGTGGATCCCAGGGGCCCCCAAGTGTATCAGACAAAAGAAAAAGCAGTAAAGCCAACCCCCAATGCTATCACTGATTGGATATTAATACCATTCTACTTGATTCTCAGGCCTTCAAAACTCAAAGAATCACAAAATCTTAGTGAGAGGCCCTCTAATCTAACTCTCTCATTTGCAGATGAAGAAACGGAAGCTCAGACCGCTCAGAGGGCTCTTGGCCCCCAGCCCTCAGTACTGGGCTAATCTCACCCGCCAGACCAGCCAAGGACTCCTGACCTTGATAGCTTCTTCTTCGCTAGAAGTGTACCTCCCCCATCCTGTGTCTGGATTGAGTGTGTGATATTGTGATATAAATAAGAAATATATATTTGGTCTTCACCTCCGGTTCCTGGCACAGAGCTCCTAAAACTCTTGGAATTTCCTGAATGACAGCAGTGATAGCCGTATCTTTTGTTATAATATACTCAGCCTCAGTCCTGAGTTCCTGAAACAAGAGCTTCTAAGACCCTTGGAATCTCTACCGATGAGTGTCTTTTATATGCTAATTACATGATTAGTGGCTAGTCGCCTTCCATCACCTCCGGATAAAGGGGAGGCCTGTCACCAGAAAGTCTAAGACTTGATTACAGGGGGATGGAACTTTCAACCCCAACCCTCAGAACCTTTTCTGGAGGGAGAGGGGCTAGAGAATGCGTTGATCACCAACGGCCAATGATTTCATCAATCATACCTACTACATAATGTAAGCTTCATTAAAACCCCTAAACTGTGGGGTTCTGAGAGCTTCCAGGTTGATGAATAGCCCGAGACGGCATGAAAGCTCCCCAACGCTTCCCCCACCCTTGCCCTATGCATTTCTTCCATTCGGTTGTTCCTGAGTCATATCTTTTATAACAAACCGGTCATAGTAAGTCAAGTATATTCCTGAATCATATGAACCACTCTAATAAATTATCAAATGTGAGGAAGGGGTAGTGAAAACCTCTGGATTATAACTGGTGGTCAGAAGTGTGGGTGGCCCAGACACTGGTGTCTAAAGCAGGGGGCAGTCTGTGGGATCTGAGGCCAACTCCGGGTAGTTGATGTCAAAATTGAATTAAATTGTAGGACGCCTAGCTGATGTCCAGAGATCCGGAGAACTGGTTCCTGGCGGAGGAAAACCCACCCACATCTGCTATCAGAAGTGCTGGGTAACTCAGAAGGAACGCCTGTGATCGGATCCCCTGCCTCTTTGGTCCAGGGTAGCTGCTTTGTCCTTCCATCCTGTGGACGATCCAACTCAGTCTCAGAACTTTCTGGCAGGTGAGATCCAGTGGCCTTGCTGCATGTTGCCAGGAATAGGCCAGGACCCCAGCTGACTTCCAACAGAAGAAAGCATCCCCTTATCATGACAACACGCACGAACCCTCCCCTAACCTTGACCTGATGGTTCCCAACACATGAGTCCCACCTTTCCACTGAACACTGGCTCCAACCCCGGATGAATGTGTCACACCAGTCCGTTGCAGGACATGCTACCTTCACAAACACAGGCATATTTACCTCTAAATAGGATCTTGTCCTATTGTCTCTGAGTAAATATTCCCACCGGTAGTTTTTCGTTTATTTCTAACAGGCATCGGACTACAAGTAGAAAGTCTGATGCTGCGCTCCCAACCCCAACTCTTGGGGCAGGTGGGAAAGGCTCCTCTTCTACTTCAAGATTCTCACCTTTAAAAGTATGACCAGGCCCTCCCTGCATGGACCAAGACTGGGCTCAACAAGAACCTGGATACCAGTGCGCTTGGGAAAGAGTCACACAGTGTGCCACAAAGCTGTCGAAACCATACCCCATCTGGGCAAGAAGGAAAGCTCTTTCTACCCTCCTATGTAATAATATCCAAAGATGGGAGTAAAAAGGTGACCACACTGTGTAATAAATGGCTAGCAGTCTAGACCAGTGCTGTCCAACAGAAATACAATAGGAGCCACACGTGTGATTTTAAATTTTCTAGTGGCCACCTTTAATATATTCTTATTTAAACCAACATATTCAAAACATTATCACTGCAACATACAATTAACATAAAAATCACTAATAAAGTAATTTTTGCATTCATCTGTTTACACTAAGTCTTTGAAAGCTGGTGGGTACTTTTGACTCCAATCACATCTCCATCCAGGCTAGCCACATTTCACGTGCCCAGTGGCTATGGCACTGCCGGATGGTGGAGGAGATTTGGGACACACTCTGTTTCGGTTTCACATTTTGATGCTTGCCCACGAGTCTCTTCTCGATGCCTAGCACACTGTCTTAAACGCCCAGTCGATAAGTGTGAGATTCGTTAAGTGTTTGGATGTCTCCTGTGATCATGGAACATCACGGGCTAAGAGGAGGCATAAAGGACTTCAAAAAGCATTAGTCCATGTTGACCTTTTCCTGTTCCTGAAACCCAGAAGTCCTGGCTTGCAGGCTGCCAAAGGGAAAGCTGCTGCTCCTGGTGAAATCTCAGGTGAGGTCCCTCCTGACGGTGGGCGCCCCTCCTTCCCAGCTACCTTTTACCCCCATGCCTCTACAGGGGCTGCTGCCAGAAGCCCAGGGAGATGCCTGAAAACAGATGAGCACTGGTCCCGGGGTCCCGCATTGCTGTGAAATCATTTGCATTCTCTTCGGCGAATTTGCATAAAATTGGAGCCAAGAGGGTCTGGCTGGCTTTCCGGGCCACACTCTTTCTCCATGCTGCTATGGCCACCACTATTTATCACCGTTTACGAGGGTGGGAGAGCAAGGCAGACCCCCAGTGGGAATCAGCATAAAAATAGAAGCCCTTCCCTGGCTGCCGCAAAAACCCGCGTCCTCTGGGGTAAACTAGTGGAGGAGCTCTGAGATGTAATCTGGCTGCCGTGTCCTTTGTTATGACAAGAGCTTATTTTATGTGACTCTGACCTATGGCACGAAAACACAGCCTCGGTCGGGGTTGTGACGATCCATGACGGCGCGCTCACCTGGATGCCTCGGAGCTCATGTTCGGGCCGGTGGGCCACCTGGGAAGCCAAAGTCACCAGTCTTCATTCCAGAAAGCCGCAGGCTTCCATCCCAAAAGCGGTGTTTCCTCTAGAGGACCCCTTCCCCTTTCCGCCAGGTACACCAGGGTCAACTCAAGGTAGGGTGCGACTGGCCCTGGACGAGCCCGCTCCTTCCTCTTCCTTCGGTCGTGGGGTGGGGGGAGGGGGAGGGGAGGAGGGAGGGGCACGGATCTGCAGGCGCCAAGTGGACAAAGTAAATGACACAACAGAGAAGGCAGTCCCGCAAGGGAAAACACACAGAAAACAATTTGATGCTAGTTTACAATTTGTTATTTTATCTCAAAGGCCTATCTCTTTCTAGGACTCTTTCCCAGAGAAATTCCATTTCCATTACAAAGCTGGTTTCTTATGCCAGGGAAAGGACTGCAGTGCTGTTGTTACTCCCATTGTTATTTCTACTAAGGTCATCTCAGATGGTCTGTCTACAGGAGATAAACAGTTTCCTAAGCAGGCTTCTCTGCCTCCTGCCGCTGGTCCTGTTTGCCCGCTCATCACTCCCGGGTCCTTGACAGCAGCTTCCAGGAAACTCCAGAAGGCAAAGAGGCCACAGTGTTGCGGAGAAGGGCACCGAGGACCCCGAGGATGCCTGAGTTCAAATCACAGCTCAGCCACGGAAGCCGCGGCTTTAGTCACCTCTCCGAACCCCTGTGTCCTCATCTACAAGGACAGAAGCGCAGCAGGCTCCCGTGCTAATGGAGAGAAGCCGGTTAGAAAGTATCTGGCACGGAGCACGCACCCTACCACCAGCTTCTCTGTCACCATCTGGCTGGGCTGTCCCTCTGACGCTGCTGGTACTGCTCTTCCCACACACACAGACAGCGGTCCAGTCAGTGGGTCAGTCAGTCAGTGTCCATCGGGCCCCTCCTGTGGGCCTGCCCCGCGCTGAGCACGGAGTACTCAGTGATGGTCAGACTGCATCCACATTCCTCAAGTCCTATGCACGACCTCACAGATTCTACCTTTGAAACGTCTTTCACGGTTGTCCCATCCCAGCGGGAAGAAGAAGCAGGTGCTCAGCCCCATCCGAAGAGGGACACCTGCCCCTTCTTCCCACCCTTACTCCCTCCTGCCCCCTCCACAGCCAACGAAAATTACTATCCTGCTAGAAAGTTTCGCTGGCCCTCCGCCGCATGAAAGACCAAATCTAAATTCCTCGGGGAGGCCCTCAGGGCCTTAGTGAATCAGCCTTGGCCATCCCTCCAGCTTCCCTTGCACTCCACCCCAGAAGGCCTATGTTCTGGTTGCGCTGACTTCTGTACGTTCCCATGACTCTCTTCACTCACACACAGGACCCTCTCCCATCCCCCACGGGCAAGCTCTTACGTAGCCTTCAAGACCCAGCCTGCGTCGCACCACCTCCAGGAGTCATCCTTAACTTACTCAGGAAAAACTCGCTAGTTTGCGAGATTTCTACTGGAGCATCTGCCTCCCCAGGCGGCCGCCCTCCACGAGGCCGGAGATCGCACCAAGAAACCTTGCAGGCACTGAGCTTGGAGAACAAGCGAGTGACATGTCACTGTCCCACGGTGTCAATGAAGTCCAGGGACAGATGCTCCGGAGTCAGGGCACACGAACCCTTGCGGGGCACATGGCACGGCGCCCAGCTGTTCTAAATACGACAACAATGTCCCTCCGGCAGAGCGAGGATAACTTAGCCATAGCACGCCAGCAGAAACCCCCCCAGAGATACCATATCCACACGCACCGAAGTCCAGCTCCCCTCCTAAAAAGTGAAGTCAAAGAAAAGGAAGGTGCAGGTGAGCCCGCGTGCGAGGGCGCCTCGCCTGTTGCTTCTTTTTCACATGGCCACTGCCTTGCCTCCTCTCTTCCCCCACGTTCTGGAATGAATCATGGCCCATAAGTGCATTTTTCAGATGACTAAAGCCAAAACTTTTTAAAAATCTTAACCATTTGGAAGGGAGACGTTTCGGAAACAGACTCACCACTTTCCCTGAACTCTTCAACTCTCCCTTATGGAAAGGGACCCCGTCCTCCTGACCCAGCAGCATCACGAGCCTGGCCCGAGCCACAACCCAGGGACAACCTCGAGAGCTGCTGGGATCTTCATCACCATCTGCCCCACACGGAGGAGCCTCACACGGCCAGGTCTGGCATTCCTGAGAGGGCTTCCAGGCCTTGTAATCCTCTTCCTTACTGTCAGACTCTTCACGCATTTTTTCTAATAATTTGCAGGCTCTCCTTCCCACTTGGGACTAATGGACTTTTGTGCCATTTCTATGGACCGGAAAAAAATGATAACTGACCTTGTGAGAAAATGTATTATAAACAAAAACTCTAAGTGGAAAATTATTTAACCTAAAGATACAAATTTAGTGATCTGAAGGGATCCAAATGTTTATAGCAGCAATGTCCACAATAGCCAAACTATGGAAAGAACCCAGATGCCCATCGACAGATGAATGAAAGAAAATGTGGTATATGTATACAATGGAATACTATGCACTCATCAAAAAAATGAAATCTTCCAATTTGCAGCAATGTGGATGGAACTAGAGGGTATTATGCTAAGCGAAATAAGTCAATCCGAGGAAGACAATTATCATATGGTCTCTCTGATATGAGGAATTTGAGAGGCAGAGCAGGGGTTCGTCAGGGGAAGCGAGGGAAAAATGAAACAAGATGGGACCGGGGAGGGAGACAAACCATAAGAGACTCTTAATCTCAGGAAACAAACTGAGGGCTGCTGGAGGGGAGGCGGGTGGGTGGGAGGGCTGGGGTGGCTGGGGGATGGACGTTGGGGAGGCTATGTGCTCTGGTGAGTGCTGGGAATTGTGTAAGACTGATGATTCAGACCTGTGCCCCTGAAACAAGTAATACATTACATGTTAATAAATTAAAAATTTTTTTAAAAAAAGGAATGACATTCTGACGGAGGCTACAACATGGATGAACCCTGAAAACATAATGTTAGTGAGACAAGCCAGACGCAAAAGGACAGATACTGTGTGATTCACTTGTACGAGGTGCCTAGAGCAGTCAGATTCACAGGGACACTAAAATCATAGTTACGCGGGGGGGGGGGGGGGGGGGGGGGGGGGGGGGGGGGGGGGGGGGGGGGGGGGGGGGGAGGGGAGGAGGGAATGGGGAGTTTGTGTTTATTGGAGTCAAAGTTTCGGTTTGGGGCGGTACAAAAGTTCTAGAATGGATGGTGAGGACGGTGGCAGGACACTGAGAATGTACAGAATGCCACTGAACTGTGCACTTAAAAAATGGTAACTTTCAGGTATGTCTATTTCTCTGTCTCTTTCCTAGCATGCCCATGTGTGGGCGTGCGCACACACGCGCACGCACGCGCGCGCGCACACACACACACACACACACCCCAACTCTGTTAAGAACGATGGCTGAGCTCTTATGACTAATGGGTGTGACCTTTGGAGTGTAACCTTTGTGTTACCCTTATGCATAGCAGGGGCTGAAATTAATTCCTAGTTCTTAGTTGTGTTTAGAATCATCTTAATTGCTAAACAGAGTGTTAATGGACTTTGCGGTCATAAAGACTTTTCATCCACCAATTACAATCCTGGTGACAAATAAGTGCTCTTCGTTTCCACATCGACATTATAAATAACCGCAGGTACGACTGAGGCAGAGAAGGGAAGGAGCTTTCTCCTCTTCCCGATGGACACAAGTGAGCCCATCCTGGGCACGGAATCCAAATCTACCCCTCCCTTGTCCCAAGATCCATCCCTACCACTAAGAGGTCACACAGAAAGCCAGTAAAGAGCAAAGGTCCTAATTATCTCAAGTCCTTGGGATTTTAAGAATTTGTAAAAAATACATAAAGCAGACTTTTAAACATTATCCTGTTGGGTTATAGCTTGTAAATTAAACATTTTAGATTATATTGGACCCACATTTTTAAAGCCGGCTAGTCCCCAAAAGAGAGTGGAAATAGCTAGCGGGGTATTCAACTCAGCAAACACAGATCCCAGGGTTTGGAGAGCCTGGTTTTGAACTCTGTCTAGATTAACAAAAGGTTACTATTGTCCCTCTGCCTGAATAATAATTTCCCTTCCTTTTTTGCTTCCTTATGAAATACCATGAAGTTCTACTCTAAAAATTATAATATGTTGTGCCTGGGAGATAGGTTTAATTCAATTTTTTATTCACATATGCTTTCTTAAACTAACCCCTTCAAACAATTTTTTGTTTTTATTTTATGCCTTCTGAATTTGAGTTACTCATTTGGCACATGAACTGAAGTCAAATATTCAATAGATATTGTTTAATAACACGAAAAGATACAGAAATTGATGAGAAAGCAAGGAAAAACAGAGATAGGTTTAATAAGGAGCCTAATAGGAGTTTCCTATCTTCTCAGATCTTAGTGTTTAAGTTTCTTTTAAGAAAGTCGTTTCCTGGCCCACTCCGAAACTCCCTGAACCCTGCAGACTAGCCCAGCAGCATCCTGTTCAAATATTATTGTGGAAACACTGTGCTGTTCTAGGTCAAGTGTATCCAAATTAAACTAAGGGAGATGGAAATAACTCTCCCCTGATACACCGTGGCGGCTCAGAGTGGGTTTGTTTATGAGTAGAATAAAATTTACAGCTAAATATAAAAAAAAAGGATACATCATCATCTCCTAAGCTTGAGTAACATGTCATTCCACCTCAGGGCTCTGGAAAAAAACATTAAGGTCATGCCTAAAATAAGACAGCGAAGGGCTGAGGATCACACAAGAGGTAAAACCGCAGACTTTTCCCACCTCTTGATTAAGGCATCAGGTAGGTTACAATTGGAAAGTGAGGTCATTTCTCTTGAACCAGGAAAGCACTGAGGATTTGTTATCCCAACACACACGCGCTGACCCCTGGGACAGCTTCTGAATCAGGTGTCTAGTCTTGGTATAAAGTGGTGATTACTACTTATTTTTCAAAAGCTATTTACAGACTGTTGGAGCCAAAGAGGAGGGAGATAGAAACAAAATGTTTCACTATCTTTTTTTTTCAATTATGAAAGAACATTTAAAAGTTTGTGTTATGAAAGATTTCACCTCCTCGTTACTAAAATAAAGATGACTAATTGGCTTCCTAAGGAAACACAAAGAAACCAAAAAGTCACATGCAGCCAAGTGTTACTTCTTAATAGGTTTCTATTTTACATTAAAAAAACAAAACAAAACAAAAAAAACAACTTCTTGAAGTTTAAGAGGACATCCATGACCACTTGGATTGCCTAAAAAAAAGGATCTGGTTTTGCCTCTCACTGGGCAAAATTCCTTGATTTTGCAAAACCTCTGCTTCCTCAATCTGTAATTCCACTTCCTACCCTCTGAGAGGTTACAGGGGTTAAATCATCTCCTATCCATAGAGGCGCTAAGCCCGGAGTCTGGCATGTGTTGGGGTGCAATCAATTCCTTCCTTCCTCCCGGCTTCCAGTGATTGGGGCCATTGACCAATGTTGTGACACATGGAAATGCGGGAAATGAAAAGAGCAACAGGGGCAAGGGGGGAAAGATGTTCCAAACGTTTCAGCCAGAAATGAAAGCCTTCTCTAACTCTCTTGTGCACGTAACCCACCTTAACCTGACGTACGGGCTGTAGACTGAGGTAGAACATTATGTTTTCAGCTGTTAACTTTGGAAAGCCATTTACCCTCTTCTGTGCAATCTGCAAGACCGCTGGACGAACCCAGGACTCCTGCAAGAGTTAATAAGCCCCGTCGACACTCCTGTATCAATCTGTCCCCTTTCCGGTATATTGTAGTATATTTCTGGTATATTGTAGTCCCTCACGTGGTTAATGATTTGCCTGCTTCCTGCGCTAACTTCCTCACCATGTAGGGTTCATGAGAGGTAAGAGGGATGGTTCTCGCCTTCCATGTTTTCCACTACGATTCCAGGCCTGTTCTCAATCCTTATTGGATAAACGAGGTCGAACTAAGGTAGCCACGTGCCCTTTGGACACTATGGGATCCTGCTGATGAAGCCTCCACCACTTTTTAAATTCAGGAAGCGCTTTCGTGGCCAAGTTTATGCTGCTCACCTGAACAGGCCAAATTTTACAATTTGCATTTCTGGTTAGATGCCAAACAATCAAAAGGATCGTCTGCATTCGTATAAGTCTGCCTGCCCTGCTGTGTCCCAGAACCCTCGTGCTGAGTTTCGAGAACTCTCCTGTGCCTCACACCGCTGTGCCCTTGGAGGAGTTACCCGCTCAGTCCTGCCCAGCTCCCAAGCACGGCCATGGTGTCTTGAGCGAACGTGTGGGCCCCACAAGGCAAGAGGTCAGGTGTCCCTCTGCCCATCCCATTAACATAAAGCCCCCTTCAAAAGCCAAATCAAAGGAGTGGGGGGGGGGGGGAACCTGAAACAAAAGACTACATTTTAATTTCCTTGACATTTTTTTTTTTTTGAGGTAAAAAGCAGCAGAGGATACTATTTTTCAGAATTAGATATACTGGATTAAGTTTCTGTTGAGGAATCCGTCCTCGTGAAAACAGACCCTGAGAAGCAGCGCAGTGTAAAGACATAACCACTGGGCTCTGAGTCTGGGAATGAGGACCAGCTCCTCCGGCCTGACTGGCTCTCCCACAACTTTCTCGGGGTGGGGAGGGGGGAGTTCTCTTGCATGGGAACAAGCAGATGACGACAAGGCTGTAGGTGGAGAGAAGTGGGGATATAACACCTGCCTGGCCTAGGGTCGCCATGAAGACCAAGGGGGCCAACAGACACGAAATTCCTTTGGAAACTTTAAAATCCTCCTCTCACTCACTGTTGAGACTTTTTCACGCGGAGGAAGATTCTAGGAAAACTGCCTCTCGAAACTGAACTCTTTCTTTCTTCAAATATACTTTTGTTAACTGGTTGTTAATGATGATTTATTACAATGTGAATTCTAACAAAATAAAAATTTCAGCCAGGCAGGGTTAATTGAAACGAATGGGAAAGAAGAAAAAAAAAAAAAAAAAAAAAAAAAATATATATATATATATATATATATATATCTCACTACAACGGGGACCATATTCTTTTCAAGATGATTATGGAAAAAGAGCACCGTAATTGAAGAAGAAATGAGCTATGTTCTGAGGCATCCAGTCCATCACTCTATCTTCCTAAATAAAAATCTCTCCGTTCTAGTCCTAAGCATTGCTTAATGCCATCAGTTTCTCGCGGTCCCTGCTACCATTCCCCCAGGTCAGGCTCAGGTCTCTTGCTCATTTGCTGAGCCAGCTTCTTCCTAGTCTTATGCATGGCAGGACCTTTCTAAAATAAACCCCTCCGGGGTGGCGCGTTGCCTTTCTGATCTGCCCCTCGCACTCCTCAAGGCCTCCCTCCAGCCGGGCTGGACGCCTGGGTGCCCGCAGCCCACCCACCACAGGCTCTCGAGTCCCTGGCCTCTGTTCCCCAGGTTCCTCCTGCCAGCCACACTTGGCTCCTCCTTGCCACTTCTCTTGGTTGGCTCCCGCTCCTCCTTTGGGCTTCAGCCCCCTCTCCTGGGGGGGAAGGGGGAAGGGAAGTCTTCCCCCTTGGAAGTCCTCCCCTCAAGGAAGTCTTCTTCCTTGACTCTAATAAGTGCCCCTGCTGTGGCTGTCTATCTTCTCTCCCAGCTCTCCAAACTGTGAGCCCTCCCACTTTCCCAGGGCCTGGCCTAACCATGTGCTCCATTAAAAAAAAAAAAATGCAGGGGATAAATGAATAACTGATCCCTTGTCTGTTTGCTTTCATTGTATCAACCGGCATAAAACGCATTCTCTAGAAAACAAAGAGATGCCGCTGGGTCCTGCATAGTAAGAATGAGGACATCCTTCTCAGTACGGTGCCGAGCCAAACAGGTAGCGAGGTCTGAAGGAAGATTTGAGGGTCTCGACTCATATTAAGTTTCCCCCGAGTCTCCACATTTTAAAACCACTAATTTCCTCATTGGTCATGCCCTTTCAATATTTCTTCCAAAGGTATTTTCAATTTCCATTTGACATGTACTTTCATCAGTTAATTTTTAATTGAGCCAAATATTAAATGCTCACATTAACCAGACAAAGCGTGTTTAGCTACTGATTTGCAGTGACAGCTGGTGTTATTCTCACACACAGGCCAAGCATGAAATAGAAAACTAATAACCCCTTAAGTGTGTTCTCAAAGTATCATTTATGGGAAAGAAGACGACTTTCAAAGGAGACTTGTGCAATGGCTGTCATTTTTTTTCCCCGAGCCACAAGCTGTTACAAAGCAGGGAAGCTCATTTTCTCACGGATACGGACAAGCTGAAGAATCCCACTGTCACTGGATGTATTCATTAAGAAGGAATCTGGCAGCAGCACGGGGGACAGATACTTGGGAGAACAGGCCAATTATCTGGGTGTCCTTTATAATTTGAAGGTTCTGAATTCACTCATAGATAAGCCACTTGAAGAGGGTCTGGCAATGGTAACATAATGCACAGATGGTCACTAAAGAAACAAGAGGGAGGACTGGAGAGGGGAGAGAATTTACTTGTGGTTTCATTCATGGGGACAAATCTGCAAGCTGACACATCCTTCTTTTTAAAAAGCCCCTGGAGAAGTATGGTCAAGCTTCATTACAAGTAAACAAATCACACAATCTTTCTCAAACAGATGACAAATGATGAGCAATAACACTCTGAGTTTGCTTCATGCCAAGGGATGAGGGTTCTTAAAATACAAAATTCCACCAGTTCTTAAAACCACAGAGAGGTGGTGCTTCTGGCTTCAAGCAATACAGAGCGTCGAGTCCAAAGCTGCCAGGACAATGGTCTTCACCCAGGACACCCCTGGTGGTCTTCTTGCCGGTCAGCGTCCGGAGAGGTAGAATCTTAGGTTTTCTCACCTCTGGGAACACTGAGTTCTACTGACTTCCACCTTCAATGGGCAGCGTGTTTTCGTGGGAGAAGAACTAAGGGATCATTTATCTCTATGATTTTTATGCTGTAGCTCTTTTACACTGGAGCTGTAACACTAATTTGGGGAGGAGGGATCCACCTTGTTCCCACTGTGAGAATCCTGGACAAGCCCTGATTTCTTTAATGATAGGTGATGAAAATCTTAGCCATCAAGGCTTCTACTGGGCTTGAGATTTTGAACCATGGAGCCGAAAGTAGCTGAGCAGATATGCAGAGCTGTGTGCCTTCTTTGTATAAACAGATACAAGGTGA
>CM053616.1:7324935-7363094 GCA_028646535.1 Procyon lotor | reverse complement strand
CTACTATTAGTATTAAAGACTTTTATTAAAGTTGAATGTTTAATGTAAAGTATTTTAAATTTAAATTTTAATTTTAAAATAAATTTAATGTAAATCTAGACTTCCTTTCAGGTATGAAGGACAGACTTTTTCAACTCAGTGATAAGGGATGAAATCAAAATACTTCATAGATCTTTCCTTTTTTTGTTTCTATTAAGTATTTTTTTAAGATTATTTATTTATTTATTTATTTGACACAGAGAGAAAGAGAGAGAGAGTAATCACAAGTAGGCAGAGAGGCAGGCAGAGAGGGAGAGGGGGAAGCAGGCTCCCCGCTGAGCAAAGAGCCCAATGTGGGGCTCGATCCCAAGATCATGACCTGAGCTGAAGGCAGAGGCTTTAACCCACTGAGCCACCCAGGCGCCCCTTGTTTCTATTAAGTATTAACAAATCTGTGACGTGGGACATTTGGAACACAGATACACTCTACAGTAAGGAGAGTAGAAGAACTTCAGTTGGTTAGAATGAGTTAGATGCTCAAAGCGCCTCTTCCATAATCTTTTAATCATTCATTCATTCAATAAACAACTATTGTGTGTACATACAATCTACTCTGCTAGCTGTAGGTTAAATCAAATAGGAGAAATATTTTTCTAAATGACAAAGTACCAGTGAAGGAGAACACTTTGATTGTATAAGATCTCCACAAATGGTGGTTATTATTAGGATACTGGGACAAAGCTAGCTTGACTCAAGTTGAATTACTGGCAGTGGCGGGCCAAGCCCACATGAATTACCTCTATCCAATCCATACAAGTCTATGGAGGACTTTGGGGGAAAAGCAGTATGGAATCAGCAGGGACAGGTAGGACCGCTTTTGGGAATGCAAGAAGGAAATGGGAAATCTACCTGGTTTGGGGGGAGAGGCATATTGTGTTCTTGCCCCAAATTCTCTCTGGAGCTCCAGATCCTCAAGGCCAACTGCTAATGGGCATCTCCACTTGGATACCCCACTGGAAACTCAAGTCAAAAATGTCCAAAATGAACTTCATCACATTTACGCCACAAAACAGCAACTGTTCTTCTCTTTCCCGCTCTCTTGAGGACAAGATCACTCTTGGAATGAGCTGGGTTTCAGACTTGAGTCTTCTGCTCCTTCAATCTGTTGTCAGTCCTTTGCTTCCCCCTTCAGCTCTGTCTTTTCCATTCCCCACGCTGCCACCATGCATCTAACCCTGACCTGGTCTCTCACTGTCCAGCAGTCTTCTGCAAGCCCGCACATTCTGCCTTGCCTCAGAACCCTTTTGATAATTGTTTTAATGTCCACCAAGTCAAATACCAACCTCTCTACCTAAGACCCGGTCCCATCTCACGAGAGAGCTCTACGTCCCAACCAAAAGTCAGACTCTTTACTATTCGCAATATTGTCCAATTAGGCTGCATGCATTTCCGTGTGCTCTGACTTCTCCCGTCTGGTCATCTAACATGCCCTCTCCCCACCCCTCCTATCGACTACCTCCTGCGTGACACTCCTCCGGCTCCCCTTCCTGTGGACCAGATCTCTACATCCATTAAGGCATCACAAACATGACAGCAACTTACATCTTTTTAGTCCCACTACTGGTTGGCAAGTTCCTTGAAAGCAAAGTTGACCTTCCACATTAATTTACTCAACTAAAATACCTGGCACAGAGCCTTGCCCATAGCAGACCCTCAGTAAATGTGTTTTCAATGAAAAAAATCAACGTGTATGATATGCAAAATCACAAGATCTTCATTCCTCTTTCCATTTCCATCCCTGCCTTTCATGAGTTAAGTTTTGTGAATGATTCCTCATTTGCTTTGAAAAGACTTCTTCATACTCTTTTCTTCTTATACTGTTACTTTAATCTTTAGTAAGTGGCTCTGCCTCACTATACTTATAATTTTGTTATTACAAAAACTCAAAACCGCCTCTAAAAGCTTTCAGTTTTAAAATGAAAGAGAGAGAGAGAGCAATGCCAGCAGGAATTCATAAGGGAAATGACTAGGGGGTAGCCTTGAAATTTTAGACTCGGAAGTGCCAACAGGCATCATTTATGGACTTGCCTTTTTTTTTTCCTTAAGGGATAAAATATCAATCTCTGAAGCTGACGATATAATTTGCGGTTAATTTTATTTCTATTCTAATTGCAAGAGGGTACTATATCTAGCAAATAAAGGGAGTGAATTAAGAGGACTAAGTATCTGTCCCAGATTCTTCGGAAAAATTCAAATACACCTGAGTGGCCTAGCCGGCCGCAGTTCAATCTCAGAGTCGCTACACAGATAGAGCATTCACGGTGCTGCCAGCTGAAGCCATCTTCGTTCTCTGCCAAGAAGAGGTGGAGATAGTCAAGAAGAGACAGCCTGCAACACCAATCCTTTGTCCGGCGCTCTAAGCATTAAAAGCCGCAAACCCTTGATACTTCGGCAGCTTAAGAAAAGACAGTTAAAAAGAGAAAAATACGGTAATTGGAACTGTCACAAGAAAGTTGTATTGGCCTCGGTGGAAAAAATCTCCCTTGAAATATGAAAGCTCCACTTGACGCAGTGGGTCCTCGGGTTGTTTTCAGGAGGCATAGTCAAGGAGGAGAGTGGGTCAGTCATAAGCTTCTGACTCATTATGTGGAAGCCCCAGAGAGCCGAAGAGCTGATTATTAACTAAAAATGGAATATGGCTCTATCCCTGACATTCTGAAGGCAAAACAAGGGGCAGGATGAAAACACAGATTTTCCAAACAGTTTCCCAGGGAAGTGCGTGTTCCATGTGTCACGGGGAAGAGAGGTCCACATTCTGTCGAGAAGTTTCTCACAAAATCCTGTCAGTCGCCCCAGAAAAATCACCCACATGGCCCTCAGTACATCGCTACGAACGGTCACCCCAGCATGGCAGGGACGGTCCCTTTCAAACACGTTTAAGGGGCAGTTGGGGAAGTAGACTTGAATAGAAGCTGTTTTAATTAAGTTAGTCAAAACTTCCCTATGGCTAGAGAACAAGCCCTCTAATCTCACGCTGCAGAGATCCGAGCAAGCAAAAGTCCTGCTGGCAGATTCTGTCTCCTCCCCGCTCCTTGAGGGGCTGGAATTCACTATCTCTGAGGGAAAGCGTCGTCTTCTGTTGACAGAATTGTGCCTTGCCCTGCTGCCTGCAGCGAGACTGAAGTCGAGGTTATATTCTAGCTCGGGCCACAGCCCTCTTCCGCTCCCTCTTGCTGGACTGGAGGCAGAACATTCTTTGCTTCAGGTGACTCCTACCCTGCGCGTGTTGGGAGGGCCCGGGGAACTATATCCTGGAGGCTTCCCAGGGGTGGAATGATGGGCAGGTAGGGGACAGTCATGGGGTAGGGTCCCCATGAGAAAGAGCTAGAAACCATCATGCAATCATCATTCTTATGGAAGGACAGCTGGGCTTATGTGTTGTCCGGCAAGTAAAAAGCAGAGAAACAAGGTGGGTTCTATAGAATTGAGCGTATATCAGAACTAATTGTAAAAGGAAAAAAGGCTTTGTTGTAATCTCAAAAGTTTTACAATCTCCATCAAGGAGGACCTCGAGTGCAAGCAGTTAGACAGTGTAAGACCTGCCCTTCAGGAACACAAATGCTACAGTGGGCTAGAAATTTCTAGAGATTTTGGAAGAGCCTCTTAATAAACGGAACAGTACTATAACCTAAAACAAAAGAAAACAAAAGCTTTTTTTTAACCTCTCCCAAAGGAAGAGCCCTTGCTCTGTTCAAAATGAACTTGTATTTTTCTGTTACAAGGATGATTTAAGAAAGAGTTCTTCAAATTAAGCTATTCTAACCATCCAATGCAAAGCCTTGATTGTCTTTTAAATACAAAGAATTAATGAAATACCTTAAAAATTGAAGACAGGTGTTTATTAAGTCTTCTTAATGTGTATGAAGGGTGCTTAATGGGTAAATATTTAACAAGGGAACTCCCCCGGCCTTTCAGTTCTCTTAAGTGTGTGTTTGTATTGTACAGTATTTTTTAAATTATCTACATTTCTCCTGTTTAAATCAGACCTAATGCACACATGAACAGCCATATGGTTAGAAGTAACTTTTTTAGACAAAGCTAGAAGCGTATGCAAAGTAACATATACTTGGGTTTTTTTTTTTCTTCTTCTCTCTAAATCTGAGACTCTAGGATCATGCTAATAGGGTTGCATGTAACTATGAGTTTACTTAGACACCTACAGCACTAGCCTGTGAGGTCACCCACTGCAGGGGTAAAAGCTGTCTTTCCTGTGTCCCCAACCTCATCCAGGGCCAGGTACATAAAGACTTGTAATCACGTCCGTCGAAAAACTGTCTCAGTCCTTGGACGATCTTCATCGTTAATCCTGTTTATATGTCAAGCACTAACACTGTTTGAATCAAACCAAGAAGAACAAAACAAAAGCTTCCTAGTGAAATAAATTCACGGACGGACTCCTGGATGTAGCTGGGGGAATGGGTGACTAGCTTGCAAGGTTACGACTTTGCTTGAATAAGGTGATGATATTAGATTACCTTAAGAAGGTTTAACAGAACCTTTGAACCTCAAATACAATCTGTCTCACGGTGTGTGTGTGTGTGGGGGGGCCTTTCTACTTGGACACAACAAAGACAGTGTTGTTTTTCCAGTACAAATGCACTTGGGCTGAGATACTGCTTTGCGTAGAACATTCTACGCAATTCTACGCACTATTGCTAAGACACGATGAGCAACCTCAGAAACGGGCATGGGGACAGCTGAGCAGAACCACTGGTCATACACGCAGCACCCACACACCTGCTTTCCGAGTGAGTTTACCCTTCCTCCAAAAGGCTCGCTAGAACTAGAAATACAGATAAGGAAAACTCTCAGAGTTTGCTTTTAAAAACAACAACAACGACTCGTGGCTTTCTGTCACCTGGTGTTCTGTGCAGCCCCGTGACATTTGAACAATTTGAAACGTACCAGGTCAATTAAGGATTGCTAAAAAGATCAATCAGTTCTCACTAGAAAGCACTGCTGAAAGTAACAGGACGTGCAAAAGACAGCCATGTTTGCCACAGACATTGAATAGCAACGAGAGCCCTACAACAACAGAAAAGGGAACTAAGTAAACTATAAAATTTTACAAAGGTCCACAAATGCAATCACTCAACAGCACGTGACTTGCAAACTCTCAAGGCAAAAATGTAGTTTTTTTCCTACAGAATAAATTATTGCAGGGAGTCACGTGGTTCTTAGCAGGCAGAAAGATGCACTTTCCCAAGGAAAGTTCATCATTAAAAATCTGACTTAAGTCTGGACCATCTTCAGACTATTTTTAATCCCTATCATTTCGCTGCCAAAACTGGCCATAAGCAGCTGATACTTGGCCACCAGGAAAATGATGCTTTTTCACTTATTTCCTACACTGGCATGAGGATGGCACTGCATTCCAGTTAATCAAGTGTTTTGGTGCATCTGGACTGCCAATGGAAGACGGAAACTGCTCGCCGACCAACTAATAAAAAGGAAGCTAACCTCTACTGGATGTGGAGAAGTAAGTTCCTATCTTCCTAAACCACAAAGACCAAAAGACAAAAAAAAAAAAAGGAAAAAGAAAAGTCACACCACCATCTCATCAACAGAATGAAGCTAATCTCTCATTTAAGCCTTCCCTTTCTTTTAGTGACCCACGCTTCACTCTCTCCTGAGACATGAAGCTGAATGTTGTCCCATTTCTCAGCTTGGAGGGAGCTGTCAATTTCACTCATTGTCAACGTGCCCACATCTCAACACTTCACCTCCAAGAGCCCCTTCGCCTTGAAGCAATCTTAGTCAACGCATCCACAGAACTCAAACCATGTTACTAGGGGGTAGAATAATAACTAATGGAGCTATCAAAAGAGCGAAATCTCTTGCCTTTAATTACAATAGAAGCCCTGTGTTACTTTATTGGGATCCATAATGCCAGTACAAACTGGATAGCTACCATGAAAAACATTCTTGAGAAGACAGAGCTTACAATAATTTATCTCCTCTCTTTCATTCCAGGGTATCTCGTCCAAGGATCAGATCACACTAGTGGACATCTGGGAAATATTCAGCATTCTAGGTAATACTAGAAACCTGGGAGGCCGCTGGAATGGGACACTGGAGGATCCATCCCAGACTGTCATTCTTCCTAAAAGATGGCCCCAGGAACCAACGGTAGATAATAGTCAACATCTCTAATTTTTATGTGTCTTTGACAACCTGAACCACAAGTTCAGACTTATTAGCTACATAAGCTACATAGAGATGCTGCATCTCTAAGAAGCTCCCAGGTGATGGTCTGTGAACCCCACTTGGAGTAGCAGGGTCTCAGACATTTCCTAGAACTAATGCTGTCTTATACTCCCTCTGTCCTGCTTCTCTCACGATGCTTTATACAAACTTAAGAATAAAGCCATACTCTGTTCTAACCCAGTTTCTTCTTTAGTCTTTATTTAATTTGTGGGCTTCTGGGGCTATTCTCAGATGCCTCTCCTCCCAAGACACTTCCTTCTCCAAGCTATGGAACATGGAATACAGTTTTCCTTAATCTCAGAAGGCTGATTTTGCATTAACAGCAGCAAAGGAAAAAGGTAACTTCAGATTCGAAATGCCCATTATTTTACATGCAGTATGGTCCACTGAGTCCTAGAATCCACACAAGTCATTGTCAAAGGTCAAAAGAATGTACCAGCTCTCTTCTGAAACTTGACCATGGGCATTCTGAGTACTTTACACTGTAAGATGCAATACAGTATTAAGGGTGCAACTCTGATTGGTGCAAATTTCGGGGGAGGAGGAGGGAATCTGTCTGTATGCCATATGCCTAAACTAGACATTTAGATTAGTCATGCCCATTTGAAAGGATAGGTAAATCATCTGTAACTCTCAAATACTACCACTTTGATTCCAAAGTATCCACTGTATGATTACATTTCCTGATACCTACTTTTTTTGGTCAAATTCCTTTGTTTTCCTATACAGTCATCCATCTACATGTTGTTCTGAAAATGACACATCTTACCATCGGCTATTGGTGCCTCTATATGATTTATTTTTACTCTGAGAAGTTTTGCTAAAAAAAAATTTTTATCATGTTCTACGGTACATCATTGTGGTTTGGCATCGTAAAATACAGCCTCGACGTTTATCAATCTCAGATACCTGCTGACCACAGAGATAGGCTCTCCTATGAAGACTCTATTTTGAAAGGAGTTAAAAGTGAGCCTTCACTTAAAACATAAATTCAACAGCATAAGATGTTAACATAGTAAAATGCAACAAAACAAAGGCCAAGGTTCTATCTTAAGTTCTATCATAAGCAAATGTCTGTTTCTTCCCTTTTTATTAAATTTCTTAACAGATGACAGTTACCACCTTGGATTTCTTTCAACTAGAAGGAAAATTTTGAAATTTTTTTTCCATAAAAATATGAACTGTCAAATCAGTTTTACATTGGTCTTAAAAATATTTTTTTGGAGTCTGGAACTTTCTACCTTTTTGGTGATGGTGGTTAAAAATAAAACCACCTACTTAACCAAACATTTAACAAAAATATCCTTTTACCCTTTAGTGAATTCTTCCAGAATTACTAAAGATCAGACAATACAGGATCTCGAAAAGACTATTCACACAGAGCATTTTAATTGTTAGGAATTTAAGTGGGGATATTTTCCTTTTAAACACCGAACAGTGGCATTGGAATTTTGTCAATTTGATCAAATAGGATCAGATTTTCACATCAGCCATCTACTTTCTTGGCTTTTTCTCTTTTTTCTTGGCCTTAATATTAGCATGCTTGTAAACTGTAGTAAAATATGCAATGTGCTTTTTGAAATTGAATCCACTTGTAGTCATTTCTAGGCTTTGTGCTCTTGTTAGGTCCTATAAAATAATAACATTAGTAATTCTCCCTAGAGACAATACAAGGAAGGACTGTGTTGCATCCCTTTTCAAAAAGAACTCTTCACCTTAAAGCAAAAAGTCTGAAAAAATTTCAGACAAGATTTCTCTTTTACTTTCCATAAGTTGGTAATTTTACATATAAATAAGATGCAGATCTCAATTCCAGTTTTTCAGTCTTAGGATCTGGACCCCCTCCCCCAAAGACAATGCCTTTATGGTAACACAAGGGAAGCTCTATCTAGCACCAGAAGAAAATCGCGGCACAGGCATTCGTCAAAGCTACAGGCATCGATCAGTACAACCAACCTCAGAGCATATCAGCATCCACACTTGAGAATCAATGCGTCTACGCTTTCTACAGACATTGTAGATGCGAGTTTTTTCCGCAGAGACCACCAAAGGATGTGGACTCTAGGTGGCAAAACGTAAAAGATGTTAAAATTACAGTAAACTTTAAAATCACACACCCGGTATAGAAATAGAATGCATAGTATGCAACCAGAACAAACTATGCCACTGGTGAGATAAAGTATCCATGGCCCAGTACTCTTGAAGACACTCAGTCATGCCCACCGGGAACGATGTGGCACATGCCACAGGATGGAGTTCGTGGACCTTCGGAAAGTCAACTTACCTCTTGACAAACGCATCTAAGTTTCCCAGGGAAAGTGGGCTACATTGGATTTCCTCTTAGGGTAGATCTTACAAAGTGAGTCAGAAAAGGCATGCCCTTGGTCCTCTGGTGGAGTCTGTTCTTCTAACTGGGTAGTTCCCAAATTGTAGTACAAAAAAGAAGTCCCCAGGGGAACTTGTCTAAGACGTGGCTTTGCCAACCCAACCTGGAGTCAAGCTCATGGAGTAGTCTGGGCAGTTGGGGGTGGGGAGAGGATCTTTGGACCCCTCCAGTCTGAGAAACCCTGAAATGGTACCATTTATCCAGAGATCCCACTGGATAGCAAATGCTGGATCTTTAACCCTCCACGGCTGGCAAGCAAGGAAAACACTTTTGGCCAGAAGGAATCATCAACACTAAGGTTGGCAGGGGGAGCTTCGTACCAGGGTAGAGGAAGGGAAGCAAGCCCCCTGATTTTATTTCCCTGGCTCATCAGCCTTCTTTGGCCCGAGAGCCCACCCACACTCCAACCACGGACTCTCAGCATCAGACTGGAAACATCCAGCCCAGGCTCACACTCAAGCAGATGTGCACCTACCCAGCCTCCGTTGTCCTGGATCCAGGTGTGCAAGTGCCGGTTCAGGTACTCAGTCATCCATAGGGCGATGTTATCCACCAGGGGCGACATCTCCCGGTTGACGCTCTCCACACACATGACCCCACCGAACTCAAAGAAGGCCACAATCCTCCCCCAGTTCACCCCATCCCTGAAGAGCTCCTCCACCACCGTGGCAAAGCGTCCCCTCGCGGTGAAGGGTGTCAGGTGCAGCTGGCTGGACATCTCTGCGAAGTCGCGGCGGTAGCGACGGGAGAAGTCATCGCCGGCCTGGCGCAGGGTCAGGTGGACCACAGGTGGCACGGGGCTGAGCGCAGGGCCCGCGGCGGCGGCGGCGGCGGGGGGCGGGGGCGGCGAGGTCCTGGCGGGCGCGGGGGTGCGCCCGGGCTGGGAGGAAAAGATGCCCGTCGCGGGGGCGGCCCCCGGGGGCGCGGCGCCCGCGTCTCCGGCATCCCACTCGTAGCCCCTCTGCGACAGCTTATAGTGGATGTACTTCATCACTATCTCCCGGTTATCATACCCTGTTCTCCCAGCGTGCGCCATCCTTCCCCCGAGGAAAAGCAGCCGGGTACCAGCAGCACCTCTCGCCCCTGCTCCCGCCCCACGGCCCCGAAAGAAAGAATAGTTATAATCCAGCTATTTTATTGGATGTGCTTTGCATTCTTGGATGAGGGGGTGTCTTCAGTCACGCGGAACACTTGATTCTGGTGTTTCCCTCTTGGCATGAGATGCAGGAAATTTTTACTGAAATTCCTTTCGGATCTTTATTTCATGAGGCACATTATTATTAATTATTGTTAATATCAGTCTACTTCCTCTGCGATGCTGTAAGGTCAAAAAGAAAACTAAGTCAAAATCAGGTGCATTTTCCTTTAGATACTGGGTGAAAGAACGCAGGGTATACACACTACAAGTTACACAGCTAAAAAGAATGTATTAAACTGCCTGGAAATTAAACTTACTCGAATGCACTTATAGTTAAAATCTCAAATGTTTCCATTGAAAGTTACATTAAACCAATTTCCTGTGCAAAGAACTTACTTGTATTTTTTAAGGACGGCATGATCCTCTGTCAAGTTTCCTTTTTTGTGAAAACAAATGCATAAGGCAAAGATTCCATCAATCTTCAGAACTCTCCAGTTATAGCTGCTCTGAAACTTCCAAATGAATCAGGAGTTGGGGGAGGGAGGGTAAAAAATTAGGATAATTTCCAGTTTGATTCCCAGACTTCGTCACAGAAATGTCAATCCGTAGGAATCCCAACCGATCTCAAGAGCACGAGAAAAAAAAGGCAGCGGCGGCGGCAGATGAATTACAATTCTCAGTCCCGTATTTGCAGAAGTCCTGTGATTTTCCCCCTCTTGGCAATTTACACACGCACACACACGCGCGGGCACAGACATGGATCTCTATCCGCGGGACCGCCTCACTCCTCCACGGGAGACAGACAGGGACCGGGGGCCGCCGGACGAGCCGGGCGCAGGGGCAGGAATCCTCTTCTGATTAAACTCCGAACGGCAAATGCATTTTCCGAAAAGCTGCTTGATAAATGAAGGCAGGACGCGCCCGGCCCGCCGGTGCCGAGCGCGAGAAGCCCGCGCTGTGTGTGGTGCGGCGAGGGGTGGGGAGAAGGAGGTGGTGGGGGAGGGTTTTATTTTTTCCCTCTTTTCCTAAAAAGGATGACTGCTACGAAGTTCTCCCCCCTGGACCCCCTCTTCCGCTGCACCCCACCGGCGCACCCCGCCTCCGGGCTGCGCACCCTTTCTCCTCCTCCTGCTCCTGCGCGGCGGCGCTGGCGGCGGCCGCCCCCTCCGCGCTCCCGCCGCGCACCCGCTCCGGGCGATGACGGCCGCGCCGGCGGGGAGGGCCCGGCGCCCGGCACCTTCGCTGGCAGCGGCGGCGGCGGCGGCTCGGCGGGGAAACCGAGAGCGGCGGGCGGGAGCGCGGCGGGCGGGGGAGGGGGCGGGGAGGAAGGGGGCGGGAGCGGGGCGGGCGGGCGGCGGGGGGGGGCAGGCCTCTTACTTCATTCTCTCTAACCGACTGGTTTCCTGTACGTACGTCACACGGTTCATTCAAAAAAAGAAGAAAGAAAGAGCCCTCCTCGGAGCCGCCCCGCCGCCCCTCCGCCCCGCTCCCTTTCCCGGGTTAAAGGAGCCGCGGCCGGGCTCGGAGCGGCGCGCCCCGCCGGGGACACATGGCGCGCAGGGGCCCGCGGCCGGGGAGGGCGCGCCCGGGACGCCCCCGCCCGCCCGACCCGCTCAGCTCCGCCCGCCCGGCCCGGCCGGTGGGTGGCGCGGGCGGCGCAGGCCTCCCGCGCGGCCGCGGCTGGGTGGGTGTGCGAGGGGCCTCCTCGGGCCTGCGGCGGGCCCGGCGCGCGCTCTGGGGGCCCGCGAGGGGCCGGGGGCGCCCGGGGGACTGCACGCGGCCGAGCGGCTGCTGCTGGGTGGGTGCGCCAAGGGCGCAACCGCCGGTAATCGCTTCGGTTCTTTTAACCCAGTGTGTGTGTGTGTGTGTGTGTGTGCGCGCGCGCGCGCCTGGAATCGCTTGTACCCCTTAACCGTGTGTGTGTGTGTGTGTGTGTGTGTGTGTACGCGAATCGCTTGTACACCTTAACCGTGTGTGTGTGTGTGTGTACGCGAATCGCTTGTACACCTTAACCGTGTGTGTGCGCGCCCAGAATCACTTAGACGCCTTTAACCGAGTGTGTGTGGGTGTGTTTGTGCGCCTGGAATCACTTAGACCCCTTTAACCGAGTGTGTACGCGTGTGCGCGCGCGCGCGTGTGTAGGTGTACGTGTACACACCGTGTTGCCGGCTCCTGGCAGCTGCCAGCGAGAAGACCCGGGCCCACGCTGACCCTGAGCAGTGGAACCTCGGCGTGACCCTCCCGCGGAGAGAGGCCAGGGAAGCCCCAAGCGTGGTATTTACTTTCAAGTTGCTTCCTAGGTGTGCAGGCGGAACACACACCCGGAGGACACCATCCTCCCATCCGTGACCAAGCCAAGACGTAGCTCTCTGCGGGCCAGTGAGGGGCGAGTTGAGGACATCAAGGGCTTGAAGATGGCTAAGTAGACGTTTTGTGTCCGCCCTGGACAGGACTGGTACTAGGTTGGAGCTGGACGCTGCCCGGGGCCACGGGGTAACTTTCAGGCCCGCGGTCTTCTCAAGCTATCTACACACACACACACACACACACACACACTACACATGCAGGCACACCGTCTTTTCATTCATCTGCCTGTACAGCCCCTAGGAGAAAAGCACAAGAGGGCAAACAAGTTATGCTTGTTTAACTATTTTTTATCTCAGGAAGTCTTTGAAAAATAAAACACCAAGAAAAAAAAATGTTTACTAAAAGCACAGCAGCTTACCTGACAGGGCTCAAACACAGATATGTAGGGATGCTGGACTAGAGTTCTCAGAGAAACGTGACAAACGAGCGTGACAACGTGTACAAGCGTGTCCCGACATCATCTTTATTTTGTCTCATTCCTAGTCTAAAATCAAAGCGTGTCCTCTGGAGCCAAATAAGCACAAATTATTTTCATCCCATTTATCATACCCAATCAACCAATGTGCCAACCTCTTGTAAGTAGGGATGGGTGCCTAGGACAAATTTCTTATCCTGGCAAGAAGAAATGAAGGAAGATGCTCCTTCCCACTTTCTAATGGCCGTAACGTGACACTGGGGGTAGGAGGGGATGCAGGTTCTGGCCCGGAGATGAACACTGCGTATAAACTAAAAGAGAAGAAACCTATACTAATGCCTCAACATTTGTTGAGAGTAGAAACCCATACTCACAGAAAGAGGAGAAACCAATGCCTCAGCATGATAGTTTAAGGACCTTCTCAGAAGCTTGTCTTAGGCCCCCAAAAGTACTGAAGAGGAATTGAAAACCTTAGTGCTTCTGCGACCCAGCATGTGAGTGAGGAAACGAGAGGACAGAGCTGGAAAAGAGATGGTACTTCTGCAAAGGAGGCCCCAGAAGGAAATGGGTCCCCCATCCCCAGAGAAAGAAAAGCCTCCTTATTTGTTTTCCCTTCTTTGCTCCCGGAGAGCCTCACTTGACAGATTTCTCAGACTTACCCCTTTGGTGGCATCTTGGTCGTCACCAGCCATTCTCAGGACAGGGCTGTGTTGCGGTCCTTGAAAGATTATACATTCCCCAGGAATGTTCTGAATTCTCTTTCTATCGAAAGAGCGAAACTGTCCCTCCATTCAGATTTGGTTATTAGATTCCACCCTCAAGTGTGAGGACGGGTATGTAGGAAGTGTGTGGATTAACTGTCTCTGCGTATTGGGGAGGGAGAGGAGGGGACCCTGGCCTGTATCAGGGGTCCTGGGTTTGAATCTCCGATCCTGCCGGAAACCTTCCAACACCCTTCCAACACCCTTCCACCTGTAGGTGCTATGGGCTTTTCACTTCGAGAGATGCCTTCCACTTTTCAGAGCCAATGGAGAACCCCGCGGGCAGCTTTGCCTGGCTGGATTCTAGGAGTAGGGTAGCACCAGGAAGAGAAAAGAACAAGATGCAAGGAAGGGAGATTGTAGCAAGAGCCTAAAAGGCCTGTGTTTTCCTTCTTTATTCTCCAGTCTGCCAAACAAAAAGCTTTTTATTGCCAATTTTCGCCACCTACTGGTTGATGTATAACAGTATCATTCAGAAAGTTCTCTTCATCCATCACCAATATAAACACTTCCAAGGTTTATGAAATTCAAAATTCAAGGACATTATTCTAATCTGGGCATATGTGTTTTATATATAGGCATGTAGTAAGTCTTACTATTAAACTTTTTTATTTAAAATGGGGATACAGAAACCCCATTCATTAACTGAGAGGGCACTGACAACTAATAGATAAGGTGAAAGAGTTAAAAATATAAAACACAACCCCCAAGCCATTTAGACAAACTAAAGTGGAAATAAATCCATAAAGGAAATGAACTGACCAGAGGGGGTAAGAACAAAGAGTTTACATAATCTGCATAAAAAAGAACTACTTAGAAAACGTCTCCCAGACAAGCAATGGGAAACACTAATTTCCAGTTTCAAGTGTCTTCTAAATTATCATCACTGCCAGCTTTGTTGAGATATAATTGACATAGCTTAGATATTATGACCTCTTACACTAAATAGTGTCACATGCTTTTCAGATGGGTTGCGTCTGCTGTTGGTCATTATTATAGGATAATATTATAATCCTAATTCCCAATTAGCATTCGGTACTAACAGTAATACTGTTCCCGGTGCATCAATGCCCCAGAGCCTGTCTTCTGCTATAGGGCTGATTGCAACCGATTTGTCTACTACGCGCTCTCAAACCATCCTTGTCATCACAAGGAAACGCTTTTGCCAAATCTAAACCAACAGGCCTTGGCTTAACTGAGAAACCTACTTAACTCATGTAGGGTGGGTCCTAAACTTCAAAAAATGTTCAGAATAATTAAGCGACAACCTTTGCAGCAAGGCAACGAACTGCAGGCGAATCATTCTATTGTGTGAGTTTGATGGCAGGCAAGTCCTGTCTCTCGTTCACAAAGGCAAAAGCAGGAAATGGACTCCTGGCAATTTTTTCCCCCTCAAATCCATGACTTGGCATTTAAAGTGAAATAAAATAAGTGCAGGGAGTTAAACTTTGCAAAAGGATACTACCCTCACTGGATCGAGGAAACTACAGTCACAGGCCCAAACAATAGGATAACACCATTGTATGGAGGAGAAATAGGCAAGGAATTGACAGTCTTCTGTGCAATGACTTACTGTCGTATGTGATTTGGCACAGAGCACAGTGTCTCCCGGATATTGCTTACTGATGAACATGTTTAGAGAAATCGAGGTGACTGTTACTATTTCCTAGGGCTGCCATAACGAAGTACCTCAAGCTAGGTGGCTTGAGACAAATTTATTTCCCCCACAGTTCAGGAGACATGAGGTCCAAAATCAAGGTGTCAGTCAGCTGGGCCGGGCTTCCTCTGAAGGCTCTTGGGAGAGAGCTTTCCTCGCCCTTCCTGGCTTCTGGTGGCATCTGGTAGTCCTCGGGGTCCTGGGCATGCCCCTGCATGACTCTGGTCTGCCTCTGCTGCCATGTGGTCTTCTCCGTGTCTCTCTGGGTTCTATTCTTGTAAGGTTGCCAGCCATACTGGATTAGGAACCGAATAACCTCATCTTAACTCAGTTGTATGTGCAAAGACCCTATTTCCAAGTAAGGTCACATTCACGGGCACTGAGGGTTAAGACGTCGACATCTTTTGAGGGCACACAACTCAACCCCTAACAGTATGTGTCTAATACAAGATCTTCCAAATTAATGAGAATGGTTTACTCCAAGGCTCAGGGCTCAGCAACCCCTGAATTTCAAGGGGCGCCATGATCTTTTTAAAGCTCAAATCTGGCCATTTTACATTTTTGCCCAAAGTTCCTCAGAGGCTAACATCCAACTCCTCTACAGGGCCTGACCCGGTACAAATCTACCCCCTGGGCGCCACCCTTTACATAGGCATTCCTTTCTGGCAGCCATATTAACTCGGTGCTTCCTGGAATACGCCAAGATCTCTCATGCCTTTTGCCTTTGCGCATCTGCTCATCTCCCAGCAATGCACCCAACCTTCTCAGAGCAAATTCATACTCATTCCTCGAGTTTCACCTTCAGACCCCCTGCCATGAGACTATGCCTGACTTCCCTGGGCAGTCCTTGGAGCCCACTTGTGCCACTGGAAGAGGTAGAGGCAGAAAACAGGGGTCTGAATATGGGCTCCATAGCTTAGTAGCTGCTACCATGGACTAGTTACTTAACCTCTCTGTGCCTGTGCCTCCGTGTAATGGGGACATGAAGAGTACTGCTTGAGGGGGAGCATATATATGATTGAGATGAATTAAATGTGATGCACTCATGACGGTGACTGCCACAGGCTAGGTTGATTTGAGGACAGGGACAGTATTTTTCCTTTGTGCTTTCCCAGCCTAGTATAGTGTCCGACATTCAAACATTTGTGGCGTAAAATTCAGAGGCCCCAAGCTGAAGAAAGGAAGTCCAGGAAGACTTGTAAGGGCCTTCAGAGAGACGAAGGGGTGGGGAGGGAAGAAATAGGACATGTAATCGCCCCCGGGGAGGGACAAACTGTTTACACAGAGTAGTATCCCTGGGGCCTGGATGCTGAGCTCAGTAAATATATGTTGAATGAGGGGAAATCGAGGCTATAAAATCAGGAGTGGAACATAAGAAATTTTTTTTTCCTTCTTAAACATCCAAATGTAAAAATTATAGAAGGGATATCATATGCTATTTCTGGTAAATACACTGCTCAAATTTAGAGAAAGCTCAAGTTTGCAAACCAAGATGTCCAAGGAATCTCTTCACAATGGAAACCAAACTTGCCCACTTAAAGACTGAGGAATATTAAGGTGTGTTATTTTAAACATCAGTCTTCTGCGTCCTTCAGAACCTAAGAAATATTGCATTGTTAGGATATGTGGGTTGAAAGTGTGGGAAATGCAGGTTGAAAGTGTGGGAAATCTGTTTTTATGTGAAATGTATTAAGAATTTTACTACCACTTTTCTTACCCCTTTACTCATGTATCCCATATCTGAGTCACATAAACACAGAACATATTTGAATCAGGAGCTCAGAATGCCAAGTACTTAACTCTGAAAATATTAGTTCCTAAAAAATGATCAAAATCAAGCCTTGTCAATGTTTAGAAGGCAAAGTTAAGGTAACGTTATGAAAGAGATTTGTGTTTTGCTTAAATGACTCTTAAACACAAATTTGTAAAAAAAAAAAAATACATTTTCAAATCTGTAAAGCTTGTTCCCCATTTATTTTTTGTTGTGATTCAGAAATACAAGATATGAAAATTAGGTTACAATTTTGCCACAAAAGCTTCTAAAGTAGCAAACACAAGTTCTAATATATATCAAAATAGCCATGTGCATTCTTACAGTTTAAAAATGTCTTTAGAGTTGTCCCATCAAGCAAGTGTAAAATATAATAGCTATTATCTCCTCTTCAAAATATCAAATCTGCCGTCACTGCAATGAACTAAACAAGATTTAGTCCAGAGTATGGAAGGTTATGGTTAGTAGGTACTTTGTAAAGCTGAGTTACTAAGAACTAAGGACATGAGAAAGATACAAAGCACTGTAGCCAAAAACTATGAATATTTAAAAGTGTCCTCATGTGAGTGAGACATGTTTAAATTAGAACATGAGGTAATAAAAATTAAATCTATTGATGATATAACTCAGTAAAAAAAAAAAAATATGTATCAGGGTATTATTGCCTTCTTCCAGAAAGACAAAGACATACAATTCTTTGAATTGAAGCAACTATTTCCAAATGCTTTTGTCATCTAAATATTAGAAATGCTCTCCTAATGTTCACTTCCGAGAATCAACGATATATGGTGTAACCAGCAGATTTCTAACTGAACACATGTAAGTATTAATGCAAAGAGGCCATTATTGACAGCATTTTTCATTTTTTCTCTTTTCAGCTGTGAAAATTAAATTTCAAAATAACAGAAAAGAACAATTTCCTTGACTTAGTTTTTATAAAAAGAAATGGGGATTGTATCTTATACCTTTTCCAATTATGAAGGGTTCTTGTATGTATTTTGGAATTTCTATGGATGAACGACATTCAGCATTTTTAAAATAAAAATACTCATAAATACGCTATAATAAAACAGTAAAACCAAGCCCAGCAGAGGCAAGCACTTCGAAACCAACACACACAATAAATAGTCGTTGGTCACAAACAGAAAGCCAACATTTCCACAGAATTGTAATTAAACTCCTTCTGCCACAGGTAAGACATACCCACTTCTGGGTACAGTACAAAATGTTGACTCAATGACCCCTTTAAAAAAAAAAAAAAAAGCCAACAGTTTCCTGAACAATCTGACTCCAGGTTTTTTTGGGTTTTGTGTTTTTTTTTACTTCCCCTGAGCAAAAAAAAAAAAAAAAAAAAGACAAGTCAGTGTAAAAAATGTACAAAAACTGTGCCAAAAAAGATAAAAAATAGAATTTGCCTTTGTAATATTTTCATGTTTTGGGTGAAGTCGGATCTTTGTGTGATGCTGCTGAGTGTCTATAATCCTTTATCCGAACCGTCTGGGCCAGATGCATTTCAGAATTCTTAATTTTTTAGATTTGGAAAAAGGTGCTGTGGTGCATATACTGGATATTACAAAACATCTCCATAGAATCTGGGGCAATACCTAGACTCAAACCCATTGTTGTTTCTTCGGGAAAAATTAAAGAAGAGTCGATGAAATGGATAAATCAAAACTCCACCATATCAGTTCAAGTCAGGTTTTGCTATCAAATGAATAATGGCACCAAATTTAGGAAGAGAGGGGGGAAAAAACCCCCAACAACTTAAGTTTTCCAAGCTTTTTGGATACGGAGCTCTGGCCCTTTAACGTGTCTGACAAAGAAGCCCATTCCTTGATGAGAGGATCTCCCCACAATCTGCTCTCATGCCCAAGCTGCGACGGGCCTGGGGAAAGGATCTCCCACCACAGAACGGGGGCTCTTAAACTTGTTCAGGGAGCAGATTACCTGGAGATGACAGTACAGGCTATGAGGAAACCCTGAAAAATGTCTATGGAAATAACTGTGGTTAAATACTTGTACTAAACGAGACACCATCTTGGGCTAGATTTTCATCTGGACCAGCAGTTGGAGGTGCCAGCAAGGAACATTCATGAGAAACATCAGACACTAATGCATAACTGTTTTCTGCGAATTAGGGAAAGAGAGCCAGTACTCTATTTTAGGAGGCTGCAAGATATGACCTACTGTAGTTTGCAAACAATGGCTATAGAAGACGGAGAGATTCATGAAACTCTTATGGCACCAACCCACCCCCATAAATTGCAATGAAGTCATTCCGAGCAACTTATATATTAAATAATTTCTTCTGTCTTTGTCAGTGTTAAAATATGCCATTCTCAGATCCTCATCAAAAGGATGCCAAGGATTAAAGCCATTAAATACCTTACTTTAAAAAAAATCAAGTCATTTTAAAGTCAAGAGGTTTAAAAACTCAAGAGCAAAAAAAGGTTCGCTGTAATTTTTAGGCCTTTAATCTTTTGTATGCATAGTATCTGCATACTGTGTGTGTGAGAAGGAGGGAGCGTAGCATTATGAAGGGGACTGTCCCTAAGTAGGGAGCACATACAGTGACAGGATGAAGCAGGGAACGTTGGCCAAAGCTCATGAGAGGCACTTATTGTGGAAATCCACTAACTGAGCAACAGAGCCTGGAACGTGAAAACAACATTCGTGGGGCCGAGAGGGTTCCAGGGCTTATGTTTTGGGAGTGATGACTGGGCTTCCTTAACGTGGCGTGGAGAGAAGGTTCTCTGGTTAAACGGGAGTCCCAGAAAGGATGGGTGGTCATTTTCCTTCAAAAAAGAGTATCTTCAAAATCGGCCTTGTCCTATCTTTTCTCAATGAGGAAAACGTAAATATACGATTATCAGCCTTTCTTAAAAGCTACATATATGCTACCAGAATGTCACGCTTTTTAATTTTTTTCACCTGTTTTAATTCATGAGTTAATTTAAAAAGCCAAGTCAAAAAAATTTACCTGGTCTTTTTTTTTTCTATAAAAATATTATAGCAGTATCAGCAAAATAGGAGGGAGAGACAGGAAGAATGACAAGACACTCTAGTGGGATGGGGGAGCTCCGCATCATCATGGCTGTTGAAGAAATTGTAAACTTTTAAGCTTCTAAGATTTTATTTCTTTTCAGAAAACATTTTAGGAGACTGCCTTTCCCTGTGAATGAAAAACCAAAAGTGCTCTATGCATTCGAGAAGACAAGAAAGCACTACTTTTCCTACTGGAAAATGTTCTCTCCTGCCTTTCCCATGCATTGCTCTCTCTCATCCCCCTGTATTTTTATGGGATCAAAGAGAGAGAGAAGTCACAAGTGTCCACCAGAAGACAGTGACATTATCACGCACTTAGACTCTCCAGCAATGTGTAAAACTCCTCTTGAATAAAATATACCATGTTAAAAAGACAAAACAAAAAACAAAAAACAAAAAAACAGGCCCCAGAAACTCAAAAACTGCCTTTCATGGAAGGTTATAGAAAGTCCCCATGGCTGCATCTTACGTATCATAAGGTATGTTTCTGGACTTAATCTCAATAGAGGGGAAAAAAAGAATAAATAGAAAACTGTCAATGATCATTCTGGAATGATGTTCTTCACCCTGTGCACGTGCTATTCGTTCCCACAGGGTCATCACCTCCCCGCCCCCCCCCCGGGAACCACCGGTCTCCTGGTCCGTATTTGCATAGTATTAGTAACATCGCCCAGAGCCGCACGCCTCTCCCCTCGCCCGCAGCCTGGTTTCTGAAGAGCACTGGTCCAATCTCACATATTCAAAAGCAATACATACGTGTCTGTAGGCCAAAAACTGGGTCCCTTTTAGCAGCAAGCTGTTCAGATCATTTAGAAACAGTCTCTTCCCCAGGGCTACGGATTAGGCAGTTTTGTCTGCAATTTCCGACTTTGCTCTCTGCATCATGCAGCGACGCACTATGCTGTCGAAGCTTCCGAGGTAAAACAGCGCGATGGTGCGGAAGAGGCCCATGGTGACCACCTGCGAGACACAGACAGACAGCGAGCTCGTCCCACAGCACAGCGCTGGAGCTCACCTCAAGGGGTTTCGAGATACCCTCCCAGAAAGAGCCTCTAAGACACGGCTTCTAAACTGCTCCAAGGATGATGAAAACTCCCGAACCAGGGCGCCTGGGTGGCTCAGTTGGTTACGGGTCTGCCTTTGGCTCCGGTCATGATCTCAGGGACTGAGTCCCCTGTCCTCCAAGTTGGGTCCTGCTCAGCCGGGAATCTGCTTCTCCTCCCTCTCCCGCTGCCCCTCCTCCCTGCTCGTGCTTTCTCTCCCTTCTTTCTCTCTCAAATAACTAAAATCTTTAAAATAAAATAACTCCGTAAACATCAGGAGAGCACTGAGGACCGGAGCTGCCCGCTCTGTGCCCCTGGACGGCATGTACCTGTCAGAGCAGTAACAGCCACCTGTTTGTCCAATTCATAAATTCAAATTATACCAAGAGCAAAATGGGTATTCTTAGCAGTCCTTGGGTTCCAATAGCTAGAGAAGATCCACCCCAGCAGCCCCAACATCCAAACTGCCATCAAGGCTTTCTGGTTTATGACTCATGTTCTGATCAGAAAAGTCAGACCCTATGCTAGGTGCTACCGCTGTAGTGAGAGAGACAGTGCCTGCCTTCCACAAGCTTCTTTAATAATCAGAAAGACAACCAACTGGAGGAGGGGAGTGACTGCGTCAGGCTGAGACAGGGGGTGTCCATTAACCCTCAGGACTCCTGCCAACACACTCTCACAGCAACACCTCTGACTGGAATTTTTTTCAAGGCACAGAACTACAAAGGAAAGCATTTTCAAATACACTAGCTCTCAAATGTTGCCTCCCGTGGGCCCTTTTTCAGAAAAGCCCTAGAAGACTAAAAAAGCCACATTAAGGGGTCAATGAAGAAAGGCAGTGTTGTGTGACATAGGAGGCAGGGGACCCAAAGCAGATGAGAGGCAGAGGGGACCCCGGACGTGGGACAGTCCGTCCTGACGGCTGGCTCCGAAGGCTCCAGGAAGGACTGTTTCCAGAAGGGGAAACTGATAGAGTGTCTGGTATTTCTGAGAGGAAATGAAGACTGTCATTATTAATAATACATAGAAAAAAGCCAATAACAGTTTCGGGGAAAACAAAAGGTTATACAAGAAAGGAAACTTCATTATGTATAATACAGAGTTCAGCTGTGAAGAGCATTTACAGCCGTGACAGTGATGATCTCAAATACAGATCTAACCAGATCACAACAGAAGAGGGGCGGTGGGAGGGGAGGGGGGGGGCAGGAGGGGGAGGGTGTGAGGAAGAGCTAAGTCCTCCTGTTTCTTGGCGGAAGCCCGGGCCTGCCCCCAAGCTGAGGAATCCACGGAGGGTGCAGTCTGGGCGCACTCCAGAGGGTCACGCGGAGGCCCAGCCGCAGAACAGTCCCGCTACGTCTGCAAAGGGCAAAGCAGGGGTGGGGGGTAGAGCAGTGGGGCCGCTGTTGTTCCCACGGAGCCCTGAAAACACTGGTTCTCTGAAGCGTGTGTAAAGATAACTTTGAAAAACGAAAGAACCAAAGTGAAGCTGGAAGAAGGCAAAACGACAGGGACAGTGAAGAGATCAGTGATTGATCTCCCAGGGGGTTGGGAGGAGGAGGGAAGGACGAGCAGGAGGAGCCCGGGTGAATGTGTGGGCTGGGGGATGACTCCGTGGGACAGGGGACGGCGGACACGTGGCAGCAGACATACACGGCAGCGGACACGTGCCAAAACCCGTAGGAAGGTCACGTGACACCAAGAATAAGCCCTAATGTGAACCACGGACTTCAGTTAATAATGACGTCTGCATACCGGCTCATCAACTACGCCACCGCACGACGCCGGCGACAGATGCTAGTGATGGCGGGGTCTGTGGGGGACAGGAAGGGGGGGTGCATGCGAACTCTGCAATTCCAGCTCAGATTTTCTAGCAACATAAAACTGCCCTGAAAAATAAAGTCTATTATTAAAACAAAAACAAAAACAAAAACAAACCAAAGCAAAACAAAAGGAAAGAAAAAAATCAAGAAAAGGCAATGAGAACACATCACACCAAAATGCTCAGTTACGTCTAAGGAATTTAATGATCTTGGAGTTTTCAGGAAAAAGCAACACTTAACATGAGACCTGAAGGAAGACTGGAAGTTGGTCAGACAGAGAAAGGCTGGGGAAGGAGGGACAGACACAAAGTCCCGGGAAGAAGGGGCAGGAAGGTGAGCAAGGCTGAAGGTCAGAGGGTGATGCCACGTGATGGAGGGGAAGCTTCACCTCAGGGATACTGGGGAGCCGCCGAGGGTTGCCCTGCAGGGTGGATTCTGCATTCGGAAAAACCACCATGGAACTGTGAGGGCGCTCTGATGCGCCCAGGCTTGGGGCATGATGAGGCCTCTGGGAGGGGCCATGTCCTGGGTGACAGGAGCAGCTGCCACCTGTCCCCACAGGCTACTGCCAGGGGAGAATGCAGACCCTATGCTATTGGGCCTTCGGATTTTCCACAAAAAGTCCGAAATGTGGACTTTTTATGGACAATCTAATTTTAAAACCATTTTATTTCAACATGCACACTGACATACCAGATGAACCACACAAAACATTTGCTGGGCCCACAGGCTTGGAGGTGACCCCTCTGACTCACAGAGCGTGAGAGCCAGGTGGGGAGCTGACTGCAGTGTCCCAAGCCCGAACCGGGGGAGCAGCAGTGGGGCTAGGAAAGGAGGGGAGCGGGGGGAGAGATGGACCTGACCCCTCACGTGAGGGGAGGAGGGGTCCAGGGTGACACTTCCTCGTTGGGCTCTTGAGTGAACATGAACACGACCCTGATCACAGAGACAGTACAGACTCGGTGATGGCGACGTGGGGACAGGATGCTGGGAAACACAGCTTCGTTGCAGGCATGTGGAACGGCGGACATGAGGTCCCAGCCCAAGGAAAACATCTCTGAGAAATTTATACAAAACTGCAGTGGACGAAATAGCTATGGGCTGAAGTTTTATGTCAGCCACCCCTCATGTGGAAGTGGGAGAGGGGACAAGATGGCCACAGAGAACACATGGACTTAAGGCATTTGCTCTACTCGGGCACCTGAGGTTCCCACTATGTGCCAGGCACGGGCTGTGAGGGGCTGTCCTCAGAGAGCTCACACGGAATGCAGCATCTACCTCTAAGAGAGAGCCAACAAAGTCATGGAAGAGAAGAGTGAAGAAAGCCTGCACCCAAGTCATTCTGGTTTTTGGTCTAGACACGGTCTACCACGTAAAGCTTAGTACTTGGTCCTAAACTACTCATCAAAGCAGGCAGCCTCCCAGCCGTCCATCTATGCTCCGCCATCCACCATCAGGTCCGTGCAGGGCCAGCCCTGTGTGACAACTCTTGTTCTACTAGGCTGCATCCGTGGCACCTCTCTGTCCATCTCTCCCACTAGACCGTGAGCCCCTGAGGCCGGACAGGTTGCTTCCCCTGATTCTCCAGTAGCAAACACGGCACCCAGAGCATCAAGGAGCAGTTACCTTCTCTGTGGCCTGGATGAGCCAGAGCTTGTGTACCAGTAGGGTCTGCAATGAATCCTTGACTTGTGCCTCCCTGAACATAGGTGCCTGTGACCCGACTCACCTGGAAGAGGGGTTCTGGTCTGATGCCTGGTACCCTACATCACTCTGCCACAAACACTAGGACCTGCGGTTCTCACAAGAGAACCCGAGAGAACACCCCGAGAGCAGAGACGGCGTACCCCCCTAGATCCACAGTGCCAGAGCACAGAAGACTTCTCCCCTCCCCGAACCTCTCAGGTGTTCACCACCTATGTCCTAGTTTCTTATCGCTGCCACAGCAAGAGAAACAATTGATACTGCTGTGAAAATCCTTCACATCCCCAGATAAAGTTACCAAGTCTTCCGAAACCTTTTCTCACTGGGTTTTAATGAGAGGCACTGCGTGTCTGTCCGTGCGTCTGTCTGGCGGTATAAGCATAGCTCACCTGCTGGAGCCCTTCAGTAATAGAAGTGACAGGAGCCATTCCGCAGGTCAGCGACGACAGCATGTACCCGTCGGAGCCAATGGAACTGTTAAAATTCCCTTGCTAGAACAGGAGGAGAAAAGAGGCAACAGCAATTACCAGGAAAGGAATCAACACACCAGAGGCAACGAAGTGTGCGGGCTGCCTGGGTGGCTCAGTCAGTCAGGTGTCCAACTTTCGATCTCAGCTCAGGTCAGGATCCCAGGGTCGTGAGACGGAGCCCCGTGTGGGGCTACACACTGGGTGAGGAGCCTGCTTAAGGTTCTCCCTCTCCCTCCGCCCCTCCCCCGCTCACTCGCATCTGTTTGTGCACATACTCTCTCTCAAAAAAAAAAAAAAATTAATAAAAGAAAAAGAAATGATGACCTGCGTCCACTTCAGGAGGCATGAGATGGTAACAGAGCTTCTGATGAAGCTCATAAACAAACGTGGCCTCAGCAGATGGGAAGAATGGCTACATGGGGGGGGTCTCAAAATGTGGGCCCATGAACGCTGGAGGTCCTGAGACCCTTTCAGGGGATCCAGGAGGGCAAATGACTGTCATATAGAATACTTCGGCCTTAACTGCCTTTTCACAGACATTTGCCCTGATGGGCAAAACTGCTGGCTCATTAGCCCAAATCACAGTAGCGGTCTCCCTCCACACCACACACACCTGCAGCAATATGTAAACGGAAATTTCTAAAATCTTTCAAAGATTTTAAAAGGTCAGTTTTGCTTTAAAATGCCCTTGATAGAGCAATAAAATTAATCAGTTTATTAAATCTCAACTCTTATGGGCAAGTCTTTTTAATACTCCAGGTGGCATAAAGAGAACACACACCCAGCGCCTTGTGCTGGGTTCTGTCCCCAAGGGGGACGGTCGCCCTGCAGAAGGGACCCCCTCCCACTGTTTAAGTCATGAAACTTAACCTACAGTTGTTCAGACTTGGGTATTTGGAAGACATTTTGGGGAAAATGAATAAAATGAGCCTGTCACTTCAAGGAGAACTGGCAGCTTTTATGGTCAATGTTAAAAATCTGAGCTTTCAAGGAAAAATTAAGATTTGTGAAAACCTATCTGCCATTGTGAGACTGTCAGCTTTCCAATGTGTAGACTTTTATGATCAGACCAGCAGTGATATGAATGGGTACAATTTTCCTGATAACTCAGTGAACCCATATTTTCCAAATGACTAATGCATAATGTTACAAACTCATGAATGAGTACAAAACATGCAAAGTGCAAAGACCAGTGGAATTTAATGTAATAGAGAACAAAAAAGTTCATTAATGTAGTTTCCAATTCCATGCTGTTATTAACCTTTAAGAAACTACTATTCATCCAGTTTGGCTTTAATATCAAAGAAGAATGTCCACAATTATCTGAAAAGTC
Organism: Procyon lotor; assembly: GCA_028646535.1. NCBI lineage: Eukaryota > Metazoa > Chordata > Mammalia > Carnivora > Procyonidae > Procyon > Procyon lotor. The sequence goes on along the minus strand of CM053616.1, from coordinate 7,336,938 downwards.
CATTAAATATCCCTCCCTTTCCTAACTACATTATCTGTCTAAGGGCAGATTTTCTTTACATCCTTCACTCCAAAAAAACAGATTACAGCAGACTGAATGTGGACGCAGCAATGAGAATCCAGCTGTCTTCTATTAACACAAACATTAAAGAGACTGGTGAAATGTAATACAAAGCACTCTTCTCACTAAAGTTTTGTTTTGGAAAATTATTATTGTAGAAAGATCCCATTAAAGTATAATGGGTTTACTGTGGCTATTTTAAATGGATTAATAAACAAATATTTTTTAGATTATGCAGTTTTGGGGCACCTGGGTGGCTCAGTTGGTTGAGCGTCTGCCTTTGGCTCAGGTCACGATCCTGGAGACCTGGGATCAAGTCCCGCGTCGGGCTCCCGACTCACTGGGGGGCCTGCTTCTCCCTCTGCCTCTGCCTGATGCTCCCCCTGCTTCTGCTCTCTCTCCCTCAAATAAATAAATAAAATCTTAAAAAAAGGAGGGGGGGCAACTGAGTGGCTCAGCGGGTTAAAGCCTCTGCCTTCGGCCCAGGTCATGATCTCAGGGTCCTGGGATTGAGCCCCGCATCGGGCTTTCTGCTCAGTGGGGAGCCTGCTTCTCCCTCTCTCTCTGCCTGTCTCTGCCCACTTGTGATCTCTCTCTCTCTCTGTCAAATAAATAAATAAAATCTTTAAAAAAAAAAAAGATTGTGCAGTTTCAATTTCTAATACAGCAACCATGGATAAATTATAAGCATGTAAAGACATCTCTGGAACTGTCAACAGTCTCATGTGTAAAGTGGGCAAGAAAGGAAGTTTGAAAACCACCAGACTCGGGGCGCCTGGGTGGCTCAGTAGGTTAAAGCCTCTGCCTTCGGCCCAGGTCATGATCTCGGGGTCCTGGGATTGAGCCCTGCATTGGGCTCTCTGCTCAGTGGGGAGCCTGCTTCCCGCCCCCGCCCCCCCCGCCTGCCTCTCTGCCTACTTGTGATCTGTCTCTTTCTCTGTCAAATAAATAAATAAATCTTTTTAAAAAAAAAAAAAATTAAAAACAAAAAACACCAGACTAGACGAATCCTACAGAGATACAAAGAGCTACTTCGGATCACTGAAAACCCTGAGGTGTTTGCTCAGATCTGAGGGAAGCAGGACACACAACTGTCACCCACCAGGACCATCCTTCTAGGCCTGAATGAGGTCGGCTCGTGGTCCTTCCAAAGCGGGCGTGTGTCTCCAGAGTCGGTGTTTCTTGTATCCTGCTCAATACAGGCTCATGCTAAGCGCGCACGCAGCCCTCACAGAGGCTGTTCGGCTCCCTGACACCTCATCCTGAGGCTCTTCAAACTTCCTACGTGCAGTGTAGACCTACAGCTCACCAATACCCCTCATTGGTGCATGTTATGCCGTGTGTGGGTTCACAGGATGTCGTCACAAGCCTGTGCGGCACATTCGCTGGTTCCACAAAATGGCAGGCACGTGGTTTCCAAAGATACCACTTCTGACTCCAGATAAGCTCAGTGGCCTGGATGCACATGAGCTCGCGGGGCGGGATGGTGGCCCAGCGGGCCTGGGCGCACAGCCTTATCAGTGAACATTTGGGAAAATGCTACTGGGAAGCAGGAAGGTCAAAGAAAAAAATCCCTAATCAATGAGTCCAGCATTTAACAGAGTACCTAAAATCAATCTACAATGGCAAGTACTGTGGGAAAGCAGCAAGAAGGCAGCGGGCCCCCGACAGGATCTAGGACACATCATTTACACACACAGGGAAGTCTCGTGTTCTTCTGAGAGAACCGTAGTTCCCAGGCATCCTTACTTATCAATCTGTTCCTAAGGTTAAGATGTATAATTAGTTCCCAGGAGCCTACGAATTAACATGGAGTCAATAAAGTATCTCAGGGAAAAAGAATAGAGTCCAACATTAGATATGAAGCTGACCAGAAAGACACAGTAATTTATGTTGTGAAGTAATCCCTGGGACAAACACAGTATTTCTTTTCAGAAATCCAGTGCTACAACTATTAAGAAAGAAAACAAGGATTGTACTTACTATGGCATCTTTAACAATTTGTTTGGCCACTTGCTCTGGTTTGCAAACAGATACGGTCTCTGAAATCAGACGAGTCTCCAAAGGCTAAATGGGGGATAAAACAAACTTATCAATACCATTATCGCCCATTAAATTCAAGAATAAGTAATTCTTACAATGCTCTCTCCCCTACTTTATAAAGAATTCTAGCTTTCTACCTTTGAGCAGATTCCTGTGTTTAGGAATCAGGTCTGTCTGGATTCTAAATCAGTTTCTACCTGGTCACTGCATAAAATTCAGCCCGGTGGCTAGAGTGAAACAAGGAGGCCCTTGCCGCTCTCCGTGGGACAATGCATGGCCTCGGCCCCAGTGATGACCACCAAAGCTGGCATGAGCCCATGTCGCTGGTGCAAGGCTGGGGGGATCCTCACCGCTGGCCAGACACCTGACCATCAGTGTTTGCGCGGAGCCTGGACCATGTGCCCTGAGCAAGTCTGCCTTACGACCAGCACCTCCACTCCGACCACAGTCTCAGGCCAGCAAAGGACTGACATGTGGACAGAACTGAGACCCTGGGCAGAGAGAGCCCCAGCCCAGCCCCTGTTCAACAACATAGCTGTTTCTTAAAAGACCTGCAGAGGAGGTAACGAGAAGGAGGATGGGACAGAAAACATTGGGGGGGGCCCCCAACATGGCTGGGGGCTCATTACTGGACTGCTGCATCAGAACCCCAAATCGGAGCTGATGAAAGGTCCCTCTCAATGGCCACCCAGTTCAAAAGCCTTTCCTGAATTCTTACCTGAATTCTTTCTCTTCCATCTCTGCATATTACTGCCTTAATAGATACTATAGCTACATGTGTATCTGCATTTTACCTCCTAAGTTCCTTGTGGGCAAGGTCTTTTGTTCTTTTTTTTTTTAAAATCTTCACGGTGACAAGAACATGTGCTCAGACATTCTCTAAAAGGGAGTTTCAATTAGACATTTGAAAACTAAAGCCTTAAACTGCATGAAACTGTAACTTTTATTTACCATGTAAGCTTGAGAATATTAAAATAAAAGCACAGGATGTATTTTCTTAAATCAGAAAAGCATAGCACTTCTTAAAAGTCAAATATTTCTTGATTTTTAATGATGAAATTGATGAACATCAATTTCTTGATGAATTATGAGAAAGGCTCATCTGAAGGGGCCATCCCTTCTTCCAGACCAGTCTGACACAACCAGACCAGACCCACATCAGATTTAAAAGCACTATGGTGCCCTCTAAAGGGCTTACACACCAACACAGAATTTGATTTATCCAAAGAAGTCAGCTCAACACTGTCCTACTGGAAGGAAAAAACCCAACTTAACATCAAAATCCAATCTTCACAGGGAAATCACCACTCCTTGTCAGCTTTGGCTTCCAACGGAAAGACTGTTACCAAATGTTGCAAATCTGCTTAGCAGACCCCTGCTTATTCTAACACAGGGCATTTGGCTTAAATTTACTTCTTTGAAATAGTCATAATCTTAAGAGGCAGAGCCAGAGAGAAATGAATAGGGAAAAAACTTTTAAATCGTAAACATCTTTTTGCAAATAGACAGTCTATGGCACATAAGTGCCAATTTTTATGCCGCAGAGCCTCACAAGTACTAAGCATTAGTATAAAGGAGAAGAAAACCAATCAACGGCCATTCAAGGAAATTCAAAGAAATTTTGAATTTTGAAAAATTTTGAAATTTTGAAAATTTTGAAAAATTTTGAAAAATTTTGAAAAAAAGATTCAAAGAAATCGTCATCGATTTCTTTCCTCTCCACTTGGTTCGTTTGCTCCCAGGGTGCCTACCGCACATCAAGGCTAAAGAAGAGGCTCCTTTGAACAAAGTGCAAAGCTTGCATTCAGTTTAGAAGGACTGTCATTATATACAATGTAAATGTCCAGTGTTGATAAGCATTATAAAGAAAAATAAAGCCCAGAGAAAAGGATGGTGAATATTCCAAGGGAGTGACCTACGAGATACAGAGAGTCGGGGAAGGTCTCTCAGGGTGAAGTCTGTACAGAGACAGAAGGAAGAAAAGGGGGATGCCTGGATGGCTCAGTAGGTTAAGCGTCTGCTTTCGGCTCAGGTCATGATCTCAGGGTTAGGGATTGGGTCCCACATTGGGACCCAGCGGGGAGCCTGCTTTTCCCTCTGCCTGCCACTCTCCCTGCTTGTGCTCTCTCTCACTCACTTTATCTGTCTCTGTGTCAAATAAATAAATAAAATTTATTTAAAAAAAAAGGAAGAGGCAGCAAGGGATTAAGCCATTTGAACATCCAGAAAGAGAGGAGAGCAAGAGCAAAGCAAGACCAAAGGCGGGGCAAGCTCAAGGAACAGACAGGGCCTCTGGTATGGCTGAGGCCAAGAGGAGGAGACAGTGCTGTGGACACGTGGCCAAGGTCCAGACGGTGCAGGGCCCAATAAGCCTCAAGACCTCTGGGTTCTACTCTAGGCAGGATGGGAACCAGCAGGGGCCACACTCACCAATACCGGAGCACAAACCAACTCGAGCTTTTTAATGCGAACTTTAAATGAGTCAAACTTAAATTAAATTGCATTAAAAATTCAATTTTATGATGGGGAGTCCCACTAGCCACATTCCAAGTGTTCAAGAGCCACAATGTGACCAGCATATTGGAGGGCAGGAACCAAACGAACATTTCCGTTCTAGAGAATTCTATTGGACTGTGCTGCACAAGAAGGGTATTTTCGGTTTGGTTTTTGGGGGTTTTTTTGCACAAGAAGGGTTTGAACAGGGGAGTGACAAGACGTGACTTACGCTTTAAAAAGATTCCTGGCCCCTGGTGAAGAACAGATAGGGATGAGGCGGGGGGAGGGGGGGAGACCGGAACTGATACTTGCAGTTTCTGTTTTTGTTTTTAAAAAAGGTCCAGTTCAGGATAAGTTCTGAGAGGAGAGCCGAGAGGATGTGCGGTCAAGTGGGTGAGTGGTGTGGGGGAGGAATCAAGGCTGGCTTCTCGGTTACCGGCCAGAGCACTGGGCGGGCGCTGGGCCCTAGGCAAGGAGCTGAAAAGTTAACGAGGAGGGAACCAGGGACTCCTAAGATCTGTTTTGAACATGCTAAGTCAGGACTGGCAACCCGGTGTTTCGGTTCAGAGGAGAGAATATTACTGTTGAGGAATATCACCTCGCTAGTGAAAAATACAGGCCATACTCCATCTCACAAAGAAAATACCTTATTAATCAAGGCCTCAAAGATTGTTATCAGAAGTCATGGCCTTGGAAAATACAGGCTGCGTTCTCTAAGACCCCACATGGAAGTTCCAGAAAGTCCAGACACCTCTACCTCGCACATCAGTTGAAAAGAGCTCCCTTTTCTGGCCAATGAAGAGGACTCCAGGCTGACGGGTGGAAAGTCAGAAAATCGACAAAGGGGTTTACGACATTAAAGGCTCAGAGCAGATACAGGCAAACACTCACCTTGGTTTTGTTTTCTTCTGCAAACCCAGGGGTGTCTGTGTCTGGCGGGTAGGCAACTGTGACATAGACGTTGTATGGCTTCACCTGCATTTCAGAAACGACATGTGCCCCTTCAGTATACAAGGTACAGGTCCGCTTCTCCCCTTATTTTCCTACACTGACTGCGGGGGCACGTGCAACGGATGCTGCCCTGATTCTCTCGGAAGCAGGCAAGACCAGCAGGGCGATTCTGCAGGTGGAGAACCAGCCCTCACGGGGTCTGGCAACTGCGCTCCACAAAGATGATTTAGGAAGAAAGGCAGACAGCCCGCCCCAACAACTTCTCCTTCAGAAGGCAGCTGGCCCCGAGGTACACACTTCACCTCCTTCTCCATGTGGCCCACCCCGCGGGCCAGGCGAGGCCCTGGGAACGGTCCAGGAGGAAGGCGGGCAGCTGAAAGGCAGTCTACCTGTCCCCCATCCCCGACCCGGACAGCGCCCGGGCCTGTGTGCCAGCCAGTCGGCTCTGCTCCTCCGCCGTCAGACCGCAAATCTGGCTTCCTCAAAGGCTGCCTCTGAAACTCTTACTGATTTGCTCTACAAAATACGTGGAGATCACTCAAAACCCTCTCTGTAAGCCCTTCTTGTGCCACCTCAGACCAGCTGAGAAGTCCATGGATCCCGAGATGTCGGCCTGATCAACAACTCCCCACGAAACCAGCCTCTGCCCGTGAGGGCGTCAGGAGTTACTCTGCCCTCCACCACAGAACCTGCCAATGGGATTCTCCCTCTGGTGAGTCCCGGGTCAGGCCGGCCGAGCACCTCCCCGAAGGCCACCTCATCCTTACTTAGATGCAGAAACTCCTTCCCCAGCTTGACACAGGCTCTTAGGCTTGTTTACCTCACCATCAGGCCTCCGCACTAAAATTCTCTACTCATTAATACTCCCCAACGAGAAGGTTCTGGAAGATTCTCCTGCTAGTCAGCCAGGACACACCCTCCCAAAGATCCTGCCCCTCAGCGGCCCTGCTCCTCACTCTCATCCAGCCCCGACTCCTAGTGGCTCAAAGGGCAGAAGTTCACACCATGAGAACCTCTGCCCTCTGACTTGCTGTTGGCTCAGTGCTCGGCCCCAGGACAACAGCGAGGGGAGCTGAGAATGGACAGCCGGCTGGTGGGGGGAAGGCCACCGTGTACCTCAAGGCGGCTGAGGAGTGACAAGACCGCTTCCAAATGCAACAGGCTCTCAGAGCATCCCGGGGCCCCCTCTTTTCACACAGGCCTTTTTCTCCCAGGGTCCCCCTGTGAGGCAGAGTGCTAAGCCTGTGGGAGGGTGATGGGTCAGGAGAAGCACGGAGGCCCAAGATCCTGGCCAGCCACCCCGACAAGTACACCAGCCGAGGGTGAGGTCCCTGCTGGTTCAGCCCCAGCGCACCGGGGGCCGTGAGAGAGCTCGTTCGCTCGGCATCGACAGGCCGTGCAGCTTCACGGCCCAGCTATGCTCATAAATAGCTCTGGATTGAGGCCAGGCAGTGAGGTTGATGAGCAAGCAATTTCTCTTCCACTTGTTTTTAAGATAGTGACTTTAAAAACTGTCTCCCACGGCCTTGCCCTCTGTGGTGCACAAACCAGACAAAAACAGCCCTGAGAAAGCCAAGAGGTGGTAACTGGCCCGAAGGAAGCCTGAGGCCGACTTTGCTGGGACACGGTTGTCTCTCTGCTGCTTCTGTGCCCCTTCCTCCTGTAACACGCCAGGGCTGTGGCCTAAGCTAATAGGCAGTACGTCAATGCTGTGTTCCTCAGATTCAAGGTTACGGCTGAGCTGCCGCATGGCTGAAACAGCTTTCCAGAACAGCTTTCTCCCGGGGTGGGCACAGACTGTCAGGGCTGGGAGAAACCAGTCCCACCCCCTTCCGGGGGCTGCTGTCATCCCTCCCATCACGAAGCCCAACGACTCTCTCCACCCACAGCTGGATACCTCCAGTGGCTAATCATCCAATCATTTTATTTCTCCATCCAAACAGTTATTGAGCAGCTACTGTGCACCAGTATTGCCTATGAATGAAGAGATGATGTCAGCAACTCAGAGACAAGTCTCTGCCCTCGTGGAGCTTATGGTCTCCTGAGATTCTGGGTTAAATAATTGGTAAAAATGGAAATACACCAAACTATATCATCACTTTCATTTCATCAACTAACCCCATAACCCCAGCAGAAAAGGAAAGGCGGTTAATTTGGCCTTGCGTATTCTTGCTAAGACAAGGCTGACTCCCAGAGATCTCCATTTTTTCTAAGAATTAAGAGGCCGGGACCTCACTGGCTGATTCCCCCGCTTACCTTACCACTGTGTATTTGTCCTCATCCTCACTGACTGACCATTCTCTGCCTCCCACTCTGCCCCCTACCCTCCCTTTATCAGTTTCTTCCTCCTCCCTGGTTTCCATTTCAATCAAACCTCTGCTCAAGAATCAATTTATCATCAAAATAATCCCACTTAAAATGTGCAGTTCCTAAATCCATCAAACGAAGGTAGGGGGGCAGGGGTGCTGGAGAGAGGAGCAGGGGTGCTGGAGGGAGGAGCAGGGGTGCTGGAAGGAGGAGAAGAGCCACCGAGGACAAGTTCCAGAAGGTGAGTTTCAGCTTCCTTTTCAGCACCGTGGGAACAGACGGCCTTCGAGAGAAACACAGAGGCTATTCTGCTTTTACCTGCTCTCTGCTACCACATCTTTGACTATAACCCATGTCAGGGGCACCTGGGTGGCTCAGTCAGTTAAGCATCTGCCTTCGGCTCAGGTCATGATCCCAAGGGTCCTGGGATCGAGCCCCACATCAGGCTCCCTGCTCAGCAGGAAGCCTGCTTCTCCCGCTACCATTCCCTCTGCTTGTGTTTCCTCTCTCGCTGTGTTTCTGTCAAATAAATACAATCTTTAAAAAAAAAAAGAAATCTGCTTTCCAAAAAAATTACCTTTTAGAATCTTTAAATTATACATTTATACCTAAAAGACTGAGTTAAAGAAAAAAAAAAAGGAAGACGGAAAAATACAACAAAGCATTCTTTCAAACTTATTCATTGTACACAAAACGTTTCTAAGGTCCTACTTTAGTTTGTGAGGGAAAAGGCAGGGTGGACAGGCTTAAGAGTTAATTAAACCAAAAGGATTACCAAAATTACTTAGAGCCCAAGCAATTCTATAAGGTCTGTTTCATGCACAGAAAACACAAACATCTTGGCAAAGCCAACGGAACTATCCAGGTTTCCAAACACGGCACCGTACGTTCGTAGGGAAACAATCGTTCTAATGCAAGTCTGCTATGAACAAAACCAGATTCTGATTATTGAATTTATTTCCCTCCTGGTACCTGTAAATTGTATTTTGTGTTTCCACGGGGACATTTTTCATGGAGTCTAAATATGGACCCACGTCAGGCAGCCTTCAAGTCCAGACCAGCCACGAGCAGCGTGTGAATCACGCTTGTCACAAAGAGGCTTCGGGGACTCTGTCTGTACTAGCAACTCACTTCCTTTCCCTCCGCTTTAGTAACATCTCCGTTTTACCCGAAGTGAAACCGGGCCACCCAGATCACACACTTCGCCCTTAATTAGCAAATCCTGAAGTAGCTCTGTAAGACAAGCCTTGGAAACAAAAAGCCCTAATAAGCAGGTCTCTCATTTCCAAAATAGCCCTTCCCTTAGCAGATGTCTGAGACCAAAGAGAAGGGCCGAGACAACTAGCCAGATGAATCCGGCAACTTCTGACCTGAAGTATAGACACATCAGCTGCCGAGGAAGACGAGGAGAGGACTTCAGCAAGGCAAGGACTCTGTTACTATTTTTGTTGCAAATTAACGATGTGGGTTCGAGCAATTCAATGACCAACCAAAAACTCCGCCTTCTTGTGTTGATAAGGGGGCATGACCACATCTGCCATACATACCTCACAAAACCGTTCTGGAAATCAAGTGGTTATTCGTGAAGGGACTTTCAAAGTAAACATTTCAAAAGAAATACTGATTTTCTTGTTCTGAAATTTCACAACCACACGTGCCTCATTGGCTAAACATATTATAATGTCCTATTATTAATTAAGAGTATTAAGCCATTTAAATAAAAAGGAAATTGGGGGCTGGCTCCGTTTTGATAAGCATGGCACAGTCGATCTTTCCCTAAGAGGCACATCAGGATTGTGTCACTGACTGGACAGCTCGTCTATACTGCAATGTTTATCTCACAGCTGGGCAGTCTGGCACACTGTCACACACCATCTAGAGCTCTCCTGGAGATTTTCTAAATCAGGGTTCAGCAAACTATGGACAAATCTGGCCCTCCACCTTTTTTTTATAAATAAAGTTTTATTGGCACACAGCCAAATCTGTACATTCACCAATCACACGTGGCTGCTTTCTTGCTCTCACAGTGGGTTGGAGGGGTTACAACAGACACCATCCACCCCTCAAAGGCTAAAATATTTACAAGCTGGCCCTGACAGAAAAAATTTCCTAACTCCTAATCCAATCAGTAAAGAGAATCCCCCAGTCACAGTCTCACCGCGAGAAGGTTGGTCACAGTGAATTCTCCTCTGTGCTTTTAACATGATTTGGCGTTATACTTCAGTCTATGTCGCAATAAAGAGAATTTTACCTTGCCTTCTCAGTGTGTGATATGGGATGGATATGTGTGGTGCTCTCCAAGCATCCCCACTTGACAACAATGCAGAAGTCTGCTTCACACAAACGAGGTTGTGTGAAGGTTGCCACATCATGACAAGTGCTTATTTTGATGTTAAGTCTCTTTCACAACGTGTGCTATTAACTGGGAAAATAAAAAGCATTCAATCTCATCAGTATTTCTTTAGGATAGTAAAATGTAGGGGAGAGAGAGAGCCAAATGATATTTTTAGTCCAATTCTCTTGTTTTTCAGAAAAGGAAGCAGACCAAATTAAATGATTTGTCTAAATGCCGAGAGCTACACAGTAGCTGATTTAAGCTTTTCCCTCAGACACATGCAAAGTTCATTATTCCATCATAAAGTACACATCGTTTTGATACAGAAACACTGCTAGAGAATAAAATAACTGGTTAACCTGATGCATACTCCCACGGAATTAGGCCAAAAGTACCATGTAAATATTCACAGTACTTTGTGTATTAAATGAAACAAGCAAAACACCTCACGCTCATGTTGCTTCTATCACTATCTTCATTTGATGAAAAACGTTAACTGCAAAATGCAAAGGTTGGGCTGATTATCTTTCACTGACGTCAAGTCTACAAATGTCTGATTCAAGGCAACGGCGCGTGTAAAGTGGCTACGAACTAAGGGGGAACACACGCCGCTGAGCTGGAAGACAGAAATATGAAACTGAACGCAGCGCTTACCTCCATCTGCAAAGCTTCAGCCAATCCCCTGATGGCAAACTTGGATGAAGAGTAGGCTGTGAAACCGAATAATCCCAATTGTCCTGCCTGGGAGGAGACAAAGACGATCCTGCCCACTCGGCGCTCCTTCATGGTGGTGATCACTGCGCGGCTGGGGTACACGCTGCCTAGGTAGTTGACGCTCATTAGTCTCTGCAGGGAACAAAGAGCCACCCGACAGGTGAGCAAGGTCAAAGCCTCAAGGCTGTGCTTCACGGGGGTTCTGTCTGCTCTCCAGGTTTGAGGTTTTCAGATAATGCATCACCTAATCACTGTCGATCTTTCCCTAAGAGGCACATCAGGATTGTGTCACTGACTGGACAGCTCGTCTATACTGCAATGTTTATCTCACAGCTGGGCAGTCTGGCACACTGTCACACACCATCGAGAGCTCTCCTGGAGATTTTCTAAATCAGGGTTCAGCAAACTATGGCCTGTGGGACATAGTTGCTCTGCAGCAGAGCCCTAGTGACTGGAGCCCGGTGGATGTGTCCAAGGAATGAATGAAGCAATAAGCCTGTAAATCAGCCATGATGCCCATGACCTACCATCTGAAGCCTGTTTCAGTCTAGTCTTGTATTCTCACCCTGACAACAGGGATATCTTTGCTGAAAACCAGTCAGGAGTAGTTTTCTCCTTACCAGAAGTTACACTATGTCTCGCGGGTAATCCTTTTTTAAATACGGTCTTAGGGAAAAAGCCCTCGAATGTCTCTAACCCTATTAGAAGATCACAGAAAGTTCGCAAAGAGACGAGGACAGTGGTTAACAGCACTGACTGTGGTTCGGAGCCTTGGCTTGACCATTTACTTACCACCTATTTGATGATGAAGAGAGTCAGACACTACTGATTTCTGCACCTGAACCCAGGGCTCACGCTCGTACTAGCTCAGAGGGCTGTTGCAAGAACTGAAAGAGGAGGGGCACCTGGGTGGCTTAGTGGGTTAAAGCCTCTGCCTTCAGCTCAGGTCATGATCTCAGGGTCCTGGGATCGAGCCCTGCATCAGGCTCTCTGCTAGGCAGGGGGCCTGCTTCCCCCTCTCTCTCTGCCAGCCTCTCTGCCTACTTGTGATCTCTCTCTCTCAATCTCTCTCTCTCTCTCCCCCTCTGTCAAATAAA
>CM053616.1:7288797-7317740 GCA_028646535.1 Procyon lotor | reverse complement strand
AGAATAATCCTAAACAAGCAAAGCCACCCAGTAACTGAGAGATTCTTCCAAGGTCTCAATTTTGCTTATTTGACTCATTTTTCAAGAAGAGAGATACACCAGTCTGCAGTTCTTAATTTGTTCTAGAAGTTGTAGTTTAAAAAACATTGGGACGGGTAGAGAAGAGCAAAAGAGGAGGGGAATCCTCCAGAAAAACACGTGGGCGTCTGAACGTGGCTGTGCCTGTAATAAAATCATATTCTCTTACTAAAGACACACACAACTTGCCTTCGTCACAATTGGAATAAACAATTATATTAGAAAATAAAGAATTTCTGGAAGCAGAAGGCTCGTCTGCTCATTCACATCTAGCAATGCAAGGACCCACAGAAAAAGCTTCCGAGCACCTGAAACTTGGGGCCACTCCTGCTTCCTTTTCATCTATCTCGTATCAAATATCAGCATTGTTTACATCTCACATGATGCCATTTTATTAAAGTTATGTTTTTTGGGCACCTGAGTGGCTCGGTCGGCTGAGCATCTGCCTTCGACTTAGGTCATGATCCCCGGGTCCTGGGATCAAGCCCCGCATCGGGCTCCCTGCTCAGCGGAGGCCTGCTTCTCCCTCTGCCCCTCTTCCCTGCTCGTGTTCTCTCTCTCTCAAAAACAAATAAATAAAATCTTTAATAAAATTTAAAAAGTGGCGTTTTCCTTCCCATCAAGTGGCTTTAATGCCAAAGCGAATTCATTGTTAGAGATGTCAGGGTACAAATGAGAAGTAGCCATTCTGCCTTCTTGATTTTAAGAAGATTGAAGCCTACTTCTGTGCCAATGTTTAAACATCCCCCCCAGGCCCTCCCTGGCAGCTGTGTACCCCCACCTGAGTGGTCGGTCACCCCACTGTTGCCCTCCTTTGGCATATGTGAATCCAAAGTCCCCAAGCAAAGATGCCACGCAGGCGTCCCCACTCCTTCCACCAACCCTCCCTTCGGGTCTTCATCCCACAGCTGTTTGGAGCACCCGCTGGGAGCCCAGCAGGACACCAGGCACAAACAATGGCAGGTGGCTGGCGACACAGCCATGGTCGCCTCCCCCCACCCCCACCTCCCGGAGCGAGAGGACTCCACAACTGCTCGTGTGAACAGTGTCATTGCTTTGGCTGTGGAAACAACTTTGGCAAGAATAACAGACCCTGGGGGGAAAAAAAGAAAGAAAGAAAAGGAAAACAGACCTTGTGTTGACTTGACACAGAACAACACACGTTTTGCTGCAGTGCTGGGGAGGAGCAAGATTCCCCGGCGGAGTCTGGGTTTCATTAGAGACGGACATCATCTCAACAATAAGCAAATTCCAGAGACACCTGCTTCCCCTTCAGGACGCGGCTACCAGCCCTGCGATCTGCTCCACCACCTCCTTCCAGCAGCAGACGCCCTCCCTTGCTCCCTGTGGCCGCTCCCAACCCAACGTCCAGAGCCTCCCGTGTTGCCTAACAGTTGGTGAAACTAAATAAATATTTGTGGAACTGGCCTGACTTCAATCAAGAAGTCTTTGCCCCGAATATGAGAAATAACTAGTGGTTCAAAAATCACACCTGGAACAGGAGATCTGAATCCCCGGGCGCGGGTCCCGAGTCTCCGGCTCATTTAAAGCCGAATAAGGATGCGGGTAACAACACAGCTGCAAAACTTACCTCATTCCGTGCCACCAGAGTTATGAACGCTCCTTGCTTATAGCACTCGATAGCGATACACTTTCCAATGCCACTGGAGCCCCCTGTAACCTAAAAGCAAGAATAATCAAATCTTCTTAGCTCTCAAAATTTCCCTTCTGCGGGAAGTTTATTTAAAACGATGACAATAGGCTCCAAAACCCAATCTACGAGAACCAGACTTTTAGTGATCGTAGATTCTTTATCCCAGACTTAATGAAGGAAGTGCAAACATGGAAGTTACTGTCGGCGGGTCCTGCCGCCCAACTGTTTTCGGTACCGAACTATAAACTGCACTATATTTAGTGCATTCATATTCTCTATATGAGAATATTTTTCTGCATTCACTGGAAGGAAAGTGCCCTATAAATTGAGCTAGTAAATAATACATTAGTCTACTCTGCGTCCAAATTCAAATGAATCTTATTTCCTTACTGCATCTCTCTTGCATGACTGTCTCCACAACAGATGCAAAGAAGAGCTACCTGCGTAGATCTTCTAATATTTTACAGGACTGCTTATTTTAAAAGAAATACATGATCACATGGAAATATTAAAAGGTAAGATATACCTTCTTGTACTATTCTGCCCCTCACAATCTAGCTCAGCCCTACGGCCTATCTTTGAGTTCCATGCCCCCTCCAACCACAGGTCCTTTGCACATTCTATTTCCCTGCCAGAAATGCTCTTCTCCCCTCTTTTCATCCAGCTGGCATCCATTCACCCATTAAATCTCAGCTCAGGGGCGCCCGGGTGCCTAGGTCAGTTAAGCATGGTTTTAGCTCAGGTCATGATCTCATGGGTACTGGGATCCAGCCCTCCTTTGCTGGGCTCGGTGCTCAGCAGGGGAAGTCTGCTTGAGATATTCTCTCCCCACCCCCCACCCCCCGCCGCATGTTCCCTTCCCCCAATCAAATAAATAAATCTTAAAAATAAAAATCTCAGCACAAACATCACTTCCTCAGGAAAACCTTTACTGACTGCCCCTTCCCTAACTGTAACCCACCTTCTAGAGCTGCATCCTTTTTCACTTACTTTATGGCACTCACATACTCTAACAGCCGTGCATTTATCTGTGTGATTACTGGATTCACGACCATCTCTCCTATCACTGCTTCATAAATGCCAGAAAAATACCATCTCCATTTCTGCTCCCACTACATCCCTAGCACTTAGAGGACAATGCCTGGCATATAGGAAGGATTCGATATATATTTAACTTCGTAAGACAAATGCAATATTATCTCTCTAGTCATTTTTCGTTTGCAAATTATATAATAGATGGCAAGAGAGTGGGGGCTCAGGGTTGTCGGGTGAAGGAAGTGGGGAAGTATCAGAGAGGCATCTGACCTTACACGGTATCATATCCTACTTTAAAAATATATCTGTCTAGGGGCACCTGGGTGGCTCAGTGGGTTAAAGCCTCTGCTTTCAGCTCGTGCCATGATCTCAGGGTCCTGGGATCGAGCCCCGCATTGGGCTCTCTGCTCGGCAGGGAGCCTGCTTTCACCTCCTCTCTGTCTGCCTCTCTGCCTACTTGTGATCTCTCTCTGTCAAATAAATAAATAAAATATTTAAATATGTATATATATATATATATATACACATATATATACACACATACACACACACACACACATATATATAAATCTGGATGCCTGGGTGGCTCAGTTGGTTAGGCATCTGTCTGTGGCTCAGGTCATGATCTCAGGGGCCTGGAATCAAGTCCCACTTTGGGCTCCTGGCTCAGCAGGGACCCTGATTCTGCCTGCTGCTCCCCCTGCTTGTGTGCTCTCTCTCTCTGACAAATAAATAGATAAAATCTTAATAAATAAATAAATAGAATAAAAAATATATCAAAATATCTTACATCAAAAACGAAAAGGCTTCACTATATGACACCAAGGAGCTGTATTAAAACTTAGTTGACAATTTCCCTCTAACAGACATTTGGATGATTTCAACTATTTTGCCGTGAGATATAAATCATGCTGTAATGAACATCCCTGACCCCATCTCAATGCTTTTTAAATTATCATGAAGCCACTCCTACACAATGTACCAATCTCCATGGACGCCTAGGCCCCCTACTTACTTCTCTTTAGCCTCAAGTCCTCACCACTGAAGTGAGTGAATTTCTCTTCAGTGAGATTTCCTTGGCAGATAATCAACCAACTATCTCCAGAAGGTTACTGTAAAAATCTACCTGCTGCCCCAGCTAAGAGTTGCCTCTGAGGAGCTCTTTGCGGCTGAGATATTTCACAGGTGGCTTCGGCTTTTTAAATTTCACCAGACATTCCAATTCCACAGTAATTAACGGGCCCCCGGCTGTTGTATGAAGGTGTCGCTGCTGCCTCGATGTCCCTCCACCCCACTCCTAACTGCATACCTAACTATCCTGCCGAGGCCAGATCCAACATCCCCTCCTCCAGGAAGCCTTCCTGACTTTGTCACTCAGTCCTGTCCTTTACCTGTCCCTTTCCCCCTTTGTACACGTCTTAGCTCCCTGACCAGACTGTAAGCTCCTTGAGGACGAGCACCAAGTCCAATTTATCTCCCCCACTCTGAGCACAGAACCTGGCATGAGCTGTCGCTAGATAAGCACTCAGCCTACATTAATTTGCAAGAGTGCATGGTACCATGTCTCTGAAAAAGACAATGCCAAAAAAAAAAATTGGGAGTTAAGTTTCCCTATTTGGTATTCGATACCTTAATGGAAGTTGAAGTTACGAGTTACTGAGAAAACGTATATGCTCTAAAGTGCTACTGCTGTGACTGCTGTCCTTTTTCAAGACTTTGCTAGGTAAGCTAGCTGTGTCCACGTACTGCAGACAAGGGACTGTTCAACCTGATCACTTCTAAGTTTTATCCGTAAGAGCAAGGGTAAGGCTTCAATCTTTCAGTCCTAGCTCGTGAGAAACTAACCTTCTAGTTAAGCTAATGCTTAAGTATCTAAGAATGTCTACGAGTATCTAAGAATATACATCAGCCAAGTCTAGGTTGTGTTATCCCCAATGGCAGAACAACATGGGAGAGATTTTCAAAAAGGCTGAGAAAAGCCGGAAATACGGATAGAGTTGCCTGACAATCGGCAAACCAGGCCCAGCTGTGGGACACTAAAGATAACAGCCTAATTTCCTTTCTTTACCACACTGCCTCTTACAATTCAATGCAAAATATTACTTAAACGTTACTATCTCTTCGTCACATCATACACCTCTTATTGAGGGCAAGAGACTGGGTGGTCTGCAGCAAGAACAGCTCCCAGCCATCTCCAAAAAGGAAGGACCTGATTTTCCAGTTCTCCCCAAGTCGATTAAACAGGTTTTTAAACACAAGTATTTACCCTTTAGGACTTCTGCAGCTTTACCACAGTCAATAGGGAGATAACACTAATATATGCGAACTGTTCTAAATAGAAAGCAATAATTGTGACCTAAGTCTGTTCATGCTTTCACATAAGCAGACATTCTGAATGTTAGCTCGCTCTCCAAACACCACCTGGTCCGGTCCTAACGACTCTCAAGAAAAAGAATGGCACTTTCCCTCGTCCTGTGACATTAAAAAAGAAGACAGATGGTGACATCATGTGAATTATTCATGTCATCCTCACATTATTTATAGTGGCGTATTAAAATGGGATGGTGAAAATAAGGAATTCTTCTTAGTTTACCCCAACAGACTCATTATCTTACTTGTGGCCTGTGGCACAAGGAAGCTGGAAGGACTAGAGTCAAGGTTAAGTGAAACTCCCTTATAAATACTGAATCGAAATGTTCGATTTTGGCTTTTGGCTTTACCTTTTTTTCCAAGTTATGCTCTGCAAACGTAACTTCTGCAAGATTTCAACTTTTAAAGCCATGCATGCTTCTGAGGCAGAAGTTCTCTTGGAGATGTGACACTTTCAGAATTTGGCCTCCCGTGTAAAGTTTGGCTTCTCTCACTCTCTTTCGAAATGAATTTACACTAAATCATCTACCCTGCGCATTAGCAGGAGTTGGAAATATACTAATATTTTTACAAAGGATCATATAAACAAAAATATATTTTCTCACTCACAAACTCTTGTCCAG
This sequence comes from Procyon lotor, assembly GCA_028646535.1. Taxonomy (NCBI): domain Eukaryota; kingdom Metazoa; phylum Chordata; class Mammalia; order Carnivora; family Procyonidae; genus Procyon; species Procyon lotor. Next base: position 7,311,980 of record CM053616.1, on the reverse strand, counting down.
ATCTGAAGCACACTAAAATAAACGACCAGCCCAGCCCAGACAGCTCGGTGGGGAGGCTCCGTCTCCTTCTCGCCTATGTCCCCTCTGGCAGGATTCGTGCGCCTGCTTAGTAACTAACTCTCCTTATTCAATCACCTCCCACCTCGGTGTGCCTAGGGGTTGTGAGATCCAAATAAGACAACCCCTGCGAAAGCCACGGCAGGTGGCAAAGTGCTGGGCGCAGGTGAGGCATTCTCTCTCAGTGGAACGAAGGTGCCGTCGCCTGCAGAAAAGGGATCTCTGAAGACACTAGCTTCCGGTAAGAAAGGACCCAAACCCATACACCTCCTTCATCCCTACGGCACTAGCACGTCGGTGAGCTCGTCCATCGGACTCAAATGATGGCCTACCCGGGGCTGAGCTCCGATAGACCAGCCGTGTAGACCGGACAGAAGCGTCCCGACGCCGCCGAGCCGGGACCTCCAACCCCCCGGGTTCGGGGCGGTTTCCCCCCCAGGTGAGTCACTTCCTGCATTCCTCTGGCAACTGCTCTTTCTGTCACTCGTACAGGCCGTCTTCCCGTTCCGAGCTGCCTCGGCGGGTCCTGGCGGCTGGGACCCCTTCCCTGCCGCCCGCCTCCCCGCGACCCGGCCGGGACCGCGCGCCTCGCCCTGCGCGGCCACCGACCGCGGTGTCCTTGGCAAAGTTTCTCAGCCTCTCCCGCTCGGTGGACTCATCGGGAAAACCGAGCGCAATAATATCCACGTCCCACGGCTGCCCCGGGGATTAGCGAGCGGCTCCCGAGACCCCGGCGCCCCGGAACCCCGCTCTCCGGCCCCGGGGAGGGCCAGCTGCGGCGGAGGGCGGGTCCCCGCGGGTCCCCGCAGGGACGGGGCCGGGCCGCGGGCGGCAGGTGGCCCTCGGCGGAGAAAGGGACGCCGGCGGCTGGGCCTCGGTCGCGGGCCGGCGCGCCAGGGGGTGGGCTCGGGGCGGCCGAGCGGGCCGCGCGGGGGGGGCGGCGGCGGCGGCGGCGGCGCAGCAACAGGAGGCCACTCACCACCACATGCGCCCCGGGCAGAGCGAGGGGCTTGGGGCTGATGAGCGGTGACACCATGTAGAGCAGCAGCACGAACGCCACGAGGAAGGCGGCCGCCAGCAGCAGCATCGCTCGGCGGGGCCGGGCCGGGCCGGGCTGGCGGGCGCGCGGGGCTCGGCGGCGCGGCGATCACGCGCGGCCGCGCGCAGCAGGAGCCGCTGTTTGGGTCCGCGGCCGGCGCGGGGCGGGGCGGCGGCCGGAGGGGAAGAGGCGGAGCCGGCCGAGGGCGCGACCGCGGCGAGGCGGTGCTTCCCGGAGGCGGGGGCCGGGGCCGGGCGGTTGCCGGGGAGGGTCTGAGGGCCTGTAGCCCGGCTGCGGGGCGCGGCCCGCGACCTCCCGGGGGATGGGGTCTCCCTGAGCTGGGGGCGGCGGGCCCCGGCGGCGCCACCTGCCAGCGCCTCCCGAAGGGCCGGAGCGACGCTCGGGGGCGGGGGTGTCGGGGTGCTTCTTAGGACCGCGGAGGCCGGTTTCCAGGCCTCGCCAAGCCGCGTCGCGGGGTGGGAACCGCTCGGGCCCGGGTTCCGCCCTCGAGCCGAGCGGCCGCCGCGGCCGGGGATGCGATCTGGGGCGCTGGAAGCCGCGGCGAGGGGCCCGGCAGCCCCTGTCGCAGTGAGATCGAGCCTACCTCCGGGCTCCACGTCAGGCCTTCTCGTTGTGCTCCGAACTCAGTGGTCACAGCCCACTGTCGCTTTTTAGGGGGCCGGGAAAGCCCTACCGTGGAGTTTAAAAAGCCACGCGGATCGAATTTCCTTGAGCTTAAGAGTTCATCCCCTTTCCCAAGGCAGCGTTCAAAACAAAACAAAAACAGCTTTATTGAGACCTAATTCACAGCCCATACAATCCACCAATTTAAGGCGCATAATAAACAGTTTTTAGTATGGTCACAGACCCACCACAATTTTAGAACATTTAATTACACACACACACCCAAAATACCTTGCACCCATCAGCAGCCACTCCCGGGTCCCTCCCAACCCCCGCCCGGTCCTAGGCTACCACCCATCCTTTTTGTCTCTGTAGGGTTGCCTAAGCTGGATATTTCAGATAAATGGAATTCTGCAATATCTCTTCCGTAGGCTGCATTATTTCACTTATGTACACATAGGTTCACCGATGCACAATGCCACGGCACTTCATTCTTTTTATCACCAACTTGTATTCTCTTGAATGAATATACCACATTTCATGTACAGGTTCACCAACTGATGGACATATAGGCTGTTTCCAGTTGGGGGCTATTAGGAATTCTACTGCTGTGACCATTCACCTAGAAGATTTTGTGTGGACATATGCTTTCCTTTGTCTTGGATATAGACCTAGAAGCACAATGGCTGGATCTATGGTAACCCTGTGTTTAACCAGAGCTGCCAGACCTTTCCATTCCCACCCACAACATATGAGGGTTCCGGTTTCTCCACATCCCCACCAAAAGTTGTTATCATCTGTCTTTTTCATGATAGCCTTCCTAGGGGGTGTGACGTTTGGTCCTGGTTTTGATTTGCATAAGGAACATATGTTTGTTTGCCTGCTTGCCTTTTCCTTCTGTTGTTGTTTTTAGAAATAGGAAAGAACTCAGGTGCAAAGGAACTGATCAGATTTTTTCTTCTTTCTTAACTTATTGCCCAGAGTTAGGCAAATGACGAGGCTTGAGGGTGCAGTCCCCAAGACTTCTGACGCCAATTACAAACTTGAGTGTTCCCCTCAAAATGAAAAAAGTAAAAATTAAAAAAGCAAATTTAGGGGTTCCCAAACCACCTTCACTTTTGATAATTCTCTGGAAGGCCTCACAGGACCCCCAGAGAGCTGTTGTTCTTGTGGTTGTGGTTCAAGACCAAGTCAGCTAAGTAAGCGAAGTACAGAGGGCAAAGTATGGAGTCCTCCTGTTGCCGCCTCCCTTGGAGTCAGGAAAGGTGACCCTCCCAGCATGGGTGTGTGATAGTAGCACGGAGCGTTGCAAACCAGGGAGGCTCCTTTGGTGTCCAGAGTTTATTGGAGTTTCCCTTATGTTCAGATGGCTGAACTCAGTCTTAGAAGGTCTACTGATGATACAACCCTCCACCTAAATCACATGGTTGGTCTTTCTGTCTTGATCAGCCCCCACCTCAAAGTCCAGATCGGCCTGCCCTCATCTAAACAAAGGCACTTCTCTCAGTAGGGCGCTGATTACCTCCAAGGAGCCAAAGACAAAGGCTAGACCTTCTCTTCAGGCAAGCCCAAATTCTTGCCTACCCAGGCCACTTCCGGGCCTTTATCCAAAGTTCTCCTACGGCAAAACAAACATACTCTATCTAACATTTGGAGGAGGTAGGGTAGAGTAGGAAGCTCTTAACTCAATTTCCCAATAGATTTGACCAACAATATCAGTAGTGCAATCTTACTGATAAGACCATGCCAATGTTACACCATATCACAAGATGGGCAGTAGACATAACCCCAAAAATAAGAGTCAAAAGATAGTGGCATATCACTGGAATGTCACTCAGTCATCAATAACTGGTCCAGCTCATCGTCACATCACAAGTCTCCGAAATTTATCCCACTCAGGTTTGCAGATTTCCATTCAACTCTATCAGTTTCTAGAAACAGGAGTGCTCTCCACCCCCTAAAACATCCAATACAATTGAGTTTTCGTAGGAGATAATATTATCTCTTGCTCTGAGCCTCCTTCAAGGTGTTAATGTTAACACTGGATTGTACTTGTCGCACAGCCCATTTATTTGTTCTTTTACCCTCAACTACTATTTCTGGTTTATTGTTACTTGGACTTTCTCCCGATGGAAGGAAGGCTAGGTTCAGCCCAGTTCTATGCTATTCCAGATTCTTAGCACCGCTTCTAGTTGAGCAAATGCCTCCCCCTCAGTCCATTCCCGTTCATATGGGAGAAGGTGACACAGGTGCACAATCTGTGGGCTTTCTCAACCACCACGCGACACAGATGCATTCGCTGTCAATCCCAATTTCATCAGACGGAGTGAAGGAAGGCATAACCGCCACCCCCGTCAATATCTTGGAATTCTAGTAGAAAGGTTTAAAAATAGAGTTAGAGTTTCATGCTTGGGGATCATCCTTGATTCTACCACCTGAATTTGAAGCCCTGGTCTTTGGGATTACTGCATCAGGGAGGAAAATAGGAAAGTTGAGGCAATGTGGAGAAAAAAAAAGCCGAAAAGTACGGTCATACCATCTTCCCTCCATGGGAAGAACTGCACAGTCGCACCAGCATTCTCTGTCACCCCTCTCCAGATTCCCCAGCAAAGCAGAGAAATCTATCAGAGTGAGCAGCACACTCATGGAGACGTAGAAGTCAGCCCTTCATGCCTTTATCTCTCTTTCCCCATTTTATTTTAAACATTTATTTATTCATTCCAGAAAGAATCATTCATTCATTCATTCATTCATTCATTTTATTCTAAACATTTATTTATTCATTCCAGAGAGAGAGGGAACGCGTGCAGGGGTGGGGTGGGGGTAGGGGAGAGGAAGAGAGAAACTTAAGCACATTTTCTCTGAGTGTGGAGCCCAGTGCAAGACTTGACCTCATGACCCTGAGATCATGACCTGAGCTGAAACCAAGACTCAGAAGCTTAACTGACTTTGCCACCCAGTGGGCCCTCCTTCCCCCATTTTAAACAACAAATGTTTCAATTGCCTGTTCCAATTCTGTTAGACCTTTACTCAAATGCAACATGATTCATCCACCTGATGTTCTCTCTTTGCCCATTACTGGACACTGTGGGCTGAAAAGTGTGTTCCTTGGTCCGAAGAAATGGAAGTGGTGGTCCAAAGTGGTGTGATATCTTCTGGTCCAATCCTTTTATCATATTTTGAGCGTTTGCTCCTAGCTCCAGGCCTGCAAAGCCCAGTCCAGAGTGTCTCTTCCTGTCAGACCCCTTCTGTAACCTTCCAGGCCCCCCACACCCATCTAAGCACCATTCTCCCAGGAAATCTGTCCCGCAGCCACCTGCAGCCTCTGTCAGTTTGGGTGACCCACAAAAAGGGTCTTATTGGTATTTTGTGTTCCAGAGGGTACAGGAGGACAATGTCTAGATTGACCCATCTCTGCATTGCTGCACCCCCGACCCCCATACTCATTCATGTCATGGACTCAGGGGTCCAACTCAAATAACACAGGATATTCACCTGCTGGCTCTGATCACCTCCCATTCCTAAAAGGAGGTTCTTCTAATGAACAGTGACATGCCCTCCTTCAATGTTCCCCTTGATGCCCATAGTGATTTCCATAGGGCAGTGCCCCCTACAGCATCCCTTTAATGGAGGCAAGTTTCCCATTGCTCTTTTCCTTAACCACATGGCTAGGTCATTACCTATTGCCATGAGTTGGTTCAAAACCCAAACATAGGGGTTACACCACATAATTCAGCACATTGAACTGATTTGCCTTCTTCTGTCAGAGCGGCGGCCTGCAAACATCGTGCGATCTATACACCTTGAGACTGATATCTATAAGCCAAGCAGTTCGTTTTTGGTTCATAGAGAGCTGTTCATAAGGCCCTGCCCAAGGGGCTACAGGTCTAGCAATTTCTCAGGTGATTCCAGAGTCAGCCCTAGGGGAAAAAAGTCTCCCTCCTTGTGAACGTGCATGCACCTCCTTGTCCCCTGGTGCCATGTTCCTGCAAAACCAGCTCCACTGTATCATGGAACCCTCCTAGACATTGCTTTTTCCATGAGGCTGTTTCTGTGACATTACCTGAGACAGCATATGTATTTCAGGTTTCCAGATTATTTTATGTCCTTCAGTCGTCGGAGCGGTTTCAGTTAATGTCCAGTGGCGAGCTAGTCATTGCCTCTCAGATGGAAATCCTCTGTCCAAAGTCTCAGCAGTCATTAATAGGAGATGCTCACAGCCTTTTGCCATAAGCCCCACTGTGAGGAAGGATTCTAGGACTTCTTTCTAGTGCTGTCACGGGTAAGATCTAGTAATATTTCCAGATGTGGAATGTGCACCCTCCAAAACCCAAAATAAGCCAACCAGACACTGGTCTTACAGCATGTTTTACCTACCACGTATCCCATTCGGTTATAAACAATGTATGTGGGTGGGCTTGGGCCATGGTATTGGGTCCGGTTTAGGAGGGTCAGGCAGTCTTGCCTGAAGGACAGATTTGCCTGCCTTGTGTTTTACAATAGGAGGTAGTGGAAACTCTCCCCCTTCAGACACCAAATCCGTACCCATGGTGCATCATTCACACAAAGGAAAGGCGAGCACTGCACAGAGTCTTTTTTTTCCCAAAGGTTTCTTTTTTTTTTCTTTCTTTTTTTTTTTTTTTTTTTTTAAGATTTTATGTGTTTATTTGGCAGAGAGAGAGTTCACAAGTAGGCAGAGAGGCAGGCGGGGTGGGGGGGGGGGAAGCAAGTTCCCCGCTGAGCAGAGAGCCCGATGTGGGGCTCGATCCCAGGACCCTGGGACCATGACCTGAGCTGAAGGCAGAGGCTTTAACCCACTGAGCCACCCAGGCGCCCCTTCACACAGAGTCTGTTCAAACATTCTGCATTTCATCCAGACGTTCACGAAATCCCATCAACCACCACAGCACATACCCTCCCAGCCCGACTGTAGTAGTCCCTGTTAGGACTTCACCAGTAGATTTTTGAACTATCTAAATGTCCATCAATGGATGAATAAATAAAGACAATGTAGTAAAAATATATACAATGAAATATTAGTCGGCTTTTAAAAATAAGGAAATCTTGCGATTTGTGATAAATGAATGAACCCGGGCACATTATGCTAAGTGATTATAGAAAGATTTCACAGAAATATGGACAAATATTACATAATCTTACTTATATGTGGCATCATTAAGAAAATGCAGTATGCAGGGGTGCCTGGGTGGCTCAGTGGGTTAAAGCCTCTGCCTTTGGCTCAGGTCATGATCCCAGGGTCTCTGCTCAGCAGGGAGCCTGCTTCCCCCACCCCTCTGCCTACCTCTCTGCCTACTTGTGATCTCTCTGTCAAAAAAATAAATAAAATCTTAAAAAAAAAAATAAAATGCAGAATGCATAGAAACAAAGAGCAAATGATGGTGTGATGGTTACTAGAGGCTCGGGCTTGGTGGGCTGGAAAGAAAGAAAGAAAGAGAGAGAGAGAGAGAGAGAAAGAAAGAAAGAAAGAAAGAAAGAAAGAAAGAAAGAAAGAAAGAAAGAAAAGAAAAGAAAAGAAAAGAAAAGAAAAGAAAAGAAAAGAAAAGAAAAGAAAAGAAAAGAAGGGAAGAGTAAGTAAAAAAGGGAAAAAGGAAAGTAGAATATCAGTTTCCAGAGACTAGGAGGAAAGTAGCATGGAGAGTTATTGTTTAATGGGTACAGAGGTTCAGTTTTGTAAGATGAAAAGAATTCTGGAGACCAAGGTCTCCAGTGTTTGCATAATAATATGAACTTACTCAATGCTACTGAGCTGTTGCCTTTAAAGAATGACTAAGATAGTAAATTTTATATCGTGTGTATTTTATCACAATTGACATTCCCCCCAAGTAGATATACTGTTTAATATGCTTCTATCAAAATCCCAGCAAGATTTTTTGTAGATAGAGGCAAGAGTATTCTAAAAAGGCAAAGAAACAAGAATAGCTAAAACTTTATTTTGAAAAGAATGGGGGGGCTGGGGCACCTGGGTGGCTCAGTTGGTTAAGCAACTGTCTCAGGCTCAGGTCATGATCCTGGAGTCCCAGGTTCATCGAGTCCTGTATCGGTCGGGCTCCCTGCTCAGTGGGGAGTTTGCTTCTCCCTCTGACCTCTCCCCTCTCATGATTCCTCTCTGTCATTCTCTCCCCCCCTCTCTTTCAAATAAATACATAAAAAAATCTTAAAAAAAATAAGGAGTAGATGGGGTGCCTGGGTGGCTCAGTCCATTGACCATCCAACTCTTGACTTTGGCTCAGGTCCTGGTCTCAGGATCCTGGGATCAAGCCCTGTGTTGGGCTCCATGGCCAACAAGGGAGTCTGCTTGTCCCTCTTGCTTGTCTGTTCTTCGCCCTCAACACACATGCTCACGTGTGCTCTTTCTCTCTCAAATAAGTAAACAAATAAATAAATGGAATCTTTAAAAAAATTTTACAAAGAAGAATAGAGTCTGAGCAATCAGTCTACCTGACTTTTAGGACTTGTCAGATACGTATAGTACTGAAGGCTGCGTGGTAGTGGCAGAGGGACAGATACACAGATTGGTGGGACCCAGAAACAGACCCACACAAATACACCACACTGACTTTTGACAAAGGTGCAAAAGCAGTTTAATGGAGGGAAAGGTAGCCTTTTTAATAAAGGGTGCTGGGACAATTGGGCACCTACAGACAAAAAAATAAACCTCAACCTGGACATTCCACCTTCCACAAAAATTAATTCAGATGGCCTCATAGGTAATTTTATACGTCAAGGTGACTAAACCCTGGAGTGTCCGGATATTTGGTCAAACACTATTCTGGGTTTTTTTGCAAGAGTGCATATAGTGAGATAGACATTTAAATCAGTAGACTGAGTAAAGCAGAAGGGCCTTCCCACTGTGGGTGGGTCCCGTCCCATCTGTTGAAGGCCGACACAGAACCCAAGGCTGGCCTTCCACCACATAACAGAATTATTTCTGCCTGCTGGCCTTTGAACTAGAACATCAGCTTTTTTTCTTGCCTTTGGACTTGAGTTGAAATCTTGACTCTTCCCAGGACTGTGGCTTGCCAACTCACCTGTAGATCTTGGAACTTCATAGCCCCCAGAATCATGTAACCTTATAATCCGTCAGTCAACGGATGGATGGATCCATCCGTCTTCCATTCGTTCTGTTTCTGGAGAGCCCTGACTAATGCAGAAGAAATCATGGACATAAATGTAAAACTATAAAACCATTAGAAAAAAAACACTGGATTTTCAAAGAATGGCGACTGTGGTCAGTCAGGCAAAAAAAAAAAAAAATTTCAGGTCACTTCCTTATAAAAGAGATCAGGCTCAGGGCACCTGGGTGGCTCAGTCGTTAAGCATCTGCCTTCGGCTCAGGTCATGATTCCAGGGTCCTGGGATCGAGCCCTGCATGGAGCCCCGCATCGGGCTCCCTGCTCGGCAGGAAGCCTGCTTCTCAGGCTACCACTCCCTCTGCTTGTGTTCCCTCTCTCGCTGTGTTTCTCTCTGTCAAATAAAATCTAAAAAAAAAAAAAAAAAAAAGAGATCAGGCTAGTTTCAGATTTCTCCATGGTGACATTCAACACGAGAGAACAAAGATACATCTATAAGATCCTTAAGGAAAGAATGTTGAACTGAGGTTTTGTACCCAGCTAATCTGTATTTCACCCATTGAACATGTAATAAATAAGGAAGTGTTCTTCCCATGAGTGTTTCTTGAGGCAAGTGTGAAGGCTTGTAGTCCCTTCGGGTTGCTATAAAACAAATACTACAGACTCGGTGACTTATCAGCAACAGAGATTTATTTCTCGAAGTTCTGGAGGCTGGGAAGTGCAAAATCAAGGCACTGGCAGGTGCGGTGTTCGGGAAGGGCCCACCTCCTTGTTCATAGACGGGGTCTTTTCACTGTGTCCTCACGCAGCAGAAGGGGGCAGGGAGCTCTCTGCAGTCTCTTTTAGAAGAGCACTCATCCCATTCATGAGAGCAAAATCACCTCTCCCAGGCCCACCTCCACACGCCATCCCAGTGGGCATTGGGATGTCACGTATGAATTTTGGGGGACACAAATATTCAGCATGTAGCCAGCTAAAAGATGACTGCAAAAAGTTTGGTATTGCCTTTTGAGAATTTCAGAGATGAGTATATTTAACAGTAGAACAAGGACTGAAACAAAAGTAGGGGCTAGGGAACAGAATGCTATGTAACTATGTAACTCAAAACAATGGAAAAATAACAAAAGAAACACATTTTAGGACGGGAAGGAGGATGTAGAAGGTAGGAGTGACTTCATGAATGGTGTCATTTATAAATGAAATCCAAAGATACCATTCAAGCTGACAAATCAAGTCGTAGAAGTATAAACATTTAACACCACGAAGGTAAACATGAAGAAATATTAACTCAAATCAGGTGAATTGGGAAGGAAGGGGAAGTATGTACATTTTATTGTTGTTTAATGCTAAGACATTATCAAAGGAAATAGAGGGATATGGGGCCAAATGAAGTGTAATTATAGAGGCAAACGAAATACCAACTTCCCTAATGACAGACCTGAAGAAACGAAGAGGGAAACTAACGCTCCTGACTGATGACAGGACCACATTGTCTCCTGCTACCACAGCTCTTGCTACATCCGGGTTGCAAGTGTTCCATGTAATGAAGGGCTGGCTGGCACCCCTCAGGCCGCCCTGCCCTTGTCCATCTCGGCTGAGATCAGTGTGTTCAGCAATGAACTACGTTGAATGTCCAATTTCCTTTTTTATTTCCTTTCTGTGGCAAACCAGTCGGGAAAATGATGCCTAACCAAGGCAAACAGGCAAAATGCAAGCTTTAATGATTGGCTGTTCGAGTCCACAGACTTAAAAATAATGAATATAATCATAATATAGAGAAAAAGAATGACAAAACCCTCAGGTTCTTTGTTAAAAGTGTGCATAAACGTGGTTAATCTGGAGAATTATTTCTGGAGTGAACTCTATTTTCTGAAGATGGCTGCCGCAACGTCCTTAACACCAACTTGCTAGCCGGTGAGTGATGCCTCACCGGCAGGGATGAACCATCCACAGAGCCTTACCCAAATTGTAGATTTTGACTTCTTTTTTGGCCAAGTTTGCTTCCTCTTCTTTCTCTTCACAGAGGATCATCTGTAGTAAACATCTTGCCCCCCAAACTCCTCTTGTTGGCTTCTGGAGAACTCGTGACAGCACATAATACCCAACCCTTACCCTGGCAACTTCCCTTCTTAGGTGTTAGAAAACGTAATTTGTACTTTCCTCAAAGTCTAGCCTAGTGAATTACCCAAAAGGTTGAATAAACCTGGTTAGAATTTAGACCCAACTACAAAAAAGCTTCAGTATAAGAGTTATTTAGGAAATCCCAAAGGATGCTCTTTGTTGCTACGTGTAGTACTAACTGGTGCTTCTCTGCACACGAGTAGGAGCCCTTTTCTCAAAAGCCGTAGTGTAAAACATGTGTGACTATTCACTTAAAAGGTTTAGCAAAGAAAAGTCCTAGTCAACTGAATTCCACGTTACGTCTAGTACCTTTAGCCGCACTTCCAGTCTGCAAACATGGCAGGACAAGAGAAGGGGGAAGCAACTGAGGCATTTGACTCAGGAACAAAGTTTGGTGGGATTCCAAGATAATTAGTCATCAACATAAACAATGTTTTAAGAAGATATTTTAAAAATTAGTGCAAAAAATATCCACGGTGAAAAAAAACATCGAAATTGTTGTAAAGATTGTCTTCACCTGACTGACTGAATTAATAGCAGAGGTTGGTGATGGGGTTACATACCTACGGTCATCACCACAGAGCACCTCATTCTTGGTCCTTCTAAATTGTGGATGACATTTTTTTCTGATTTGAAAAATAACAAATATACTTCACATCCATTAGGATGGCTATTATAAAAAAAAATCTAAACAAAACAAAAATGGACAATAACAAGTGTGGGTGAAGATGGGGCGAAATGCATTGGTGGTGAGAATACAAAATGGGGTCATCACTGTAGCGGTTTCTCAAAAAGTTAAACATGGAATGACCATGCGATGATTCAGCGTATGATAATCCTACATAGCTCACAGTTCCACTTCTACATATGCGCCCAAAAGGGACTCAATCCTGGGGTATATACCCATGTCCTTAGCAGCATTACAATAGCCAAAGGTGGAAACGAGATAAATGTTCTTTAACAGATAAATGAATAAACAAAATGTGGCATATGTGTACATACAATGGAATATTATTCAGCTCCAACAAATGAAGTTCTGATAACATGCCACAACGTGGATGGACCTTGAAGATACTGTGCCAAGTGAAATAAGCCACATACAATGGACACATGGTGTATGAGTCCATTTATATGAGGTACTTAAATTAGGCAAATTCATAGAGGAAGATGGTAGAATAGTGGTCACCAGGGACTGGGGGTGAGTGGGAAGCTATTATTTAATAGAGAGTTTCTGTTCAGGTTGATGAAAATTCTGGAAATGGGTGGTCGTGATGATTCCACAACAGTGTGAATGTACTTAAGGCTACTGAATTGGATACTTAAAAATAGAAAAAAAAAAGGTAAATTTTATGTCATGTATTTTTATAGTGGAAATTACAAATGTTCATTTCATAAAGTTAAACAAATAAGAAAATAAAGAATAAATTTTAAGTTAGTACTGATGCTATCACCCAGAATGCTAGGTGGCTCCGGACCTTCCATACAACATCTTGGAATGACCTCACAACATGTGGCGTCGTGATTAAGATGTTAATTTTTTTTCCCTCTGGATTTTCTCCTCCCCTGTCATGGGAAGGTAGCGGGCTTCGCTTGCATGATGTACACAGGCAAAGCATAATGGCCTGAAAAATGGCCTGTTTTAAAATAAATCTCTTCTGTCACCGAAGAGATTAAGGGAAAGAAAGACCTTTGAGAGCAGCAGGAGAAAACAGAAATTGGTAGGTTCCAGGAAGGAATGGGACAGAATCTCTCACCTCACAAGGTCTGAGGGTTGGAGCTAATCACACCCACCAGTGGCCAAACCTTGGATAGGACGGCACCATCCACACTGAGCCCTACCCAAAGGCGTCCGGCCTTCTGCAAAGAATCTTCTATTGTGTTCCTGGCGTGGGAGAGGAGAGCTGAGGAACGTCTCTGGATGTAAGCAATAAGAATGCCAGTAACAGACCCACTTGGTTCACTAGACATTTCTCTCCTGTTATGAATCCATTGACAATTTTTTACAAGTCTTTGGGAAAAAAGGATGGAAGTCTTGGAGTTCTGGCAACTTTCCAAGACACAACTATTCCCATATCAAGGATCAGCTACATCCAAATGTCTTGCTGGGACAGCCAGAATAGTGTTCAGTCGTACATAAAAAAGACTGTTCCATGATCTTGTTCATAGATGACTTGTGGGTCTGTGCTAGTGCTTGGAGAATAGTCAGTGATGGATTCTACCGCTATGTGTCTTTCTAATTGGCCCCAAGTTTCACCTCCTTCAGAAATGATCCTTAATCCTTCAGTCTTATTTATTAGTCACATTTGCTTTACATGACTTCAAAGTAAGTTGCAGACTTCAGGGACTTTTCTTTTTTTTTTTTTTTAAAGATTTTTATTTATTTATGTGACAGAGACAGAGAGATCACAAGTAGGCAGAGAGAGAAGGGGAAGCAGGCTCCCTGCTGAGCAGAGAGCCCGATGCGGGGCTTGATCCCAGGACCCTGAGATCATGACCTGAGCCCAAGGCAGAGACTTTAACCCACTGAGCCAGCCAGGCGCCCCCCTACATTCTCTTTTGACTGATTAGTTCTTCCTGATGTTACATCTCTCTCCCCTGAATTTTCTGGAACCCAGCAGTAAGATCTATGGCTTGCTTAGATTCGGATCCCACATGTTTTGTAGCAATACTTCATAAGCATATTTTGTATCGCATCCTGCCAGCAGCACGTGTCAGTTTGTCCACTATAAGTGATGCTCAATTTAATTGGACTTCTTGGGTAAGGTGGTGACGAGCGTCTCTCTCCATTGTAAGGGTCATATTCCCCTCTGTAATCAGCAGGTCATCTAGGAATGAAACCGTGAAATGTTGGCAGATTGTCACCAATAATTCCTCCTATTTTTGTTAGCATGTGCTGCTCCTTCCCATCAAGAGGTAGAAATCTTTTTTCACCCCCTGATTCTGGACTGGCCTTGTAACTCAGTTTAACTAATTATAATGTGGTGGAAGTTGGTATAGCCTTATTTTGGAGCCTCGGCCTTAAGGGGCCTTGAAGTTTCTCTTTTTGCCCTCTTGGGTTCAAGCTGCCAAGTAAAGAAACTCAGGCTGGACTACTGAACGGTAAGAGACCCCAAAGGGGAGAGAAGTACCCCAGCTCAGCTGGAGGCATTAGAGACAGGAGCGAAGCCATCTTGAATTCTTCAGCCCCGGGTCAAGCCACCCTAGCCAACACCATGGGGAGCAGAAGCAAGCCCTCTCCATGGAGCTCTGCCTAACCTGCAGTCATGAGAAAAAATATGGTATTTTAAGCCAACATGGATTTTGAGTAGTTTGCCATTCAGGGAACAGAGGAAACAAATCCCATGTAAGTATTCTTGCAATAGTTTTAACATCCATCGATATTTGCTTGGGTCAGTCATTTCATTGGGGTTGCCATAGGATAGTTTAAATTTTGTGGTTCTCTCTACAGGAAAGAGAGAGGGAGGAGGAGGGAGAGAGAAAAAGCGTTAGTTTTCTGTCAACTTGGTATGAACTATTGTTCTTCCTAAGAATGGAGGGTGAATGCTTAATCTTTCCCATTAGTTTTCAGAACAAAAAGTTGAATAGTCAGCCCCCAAGGATGGCAAATAATTTTCTCTACCCCTCTACTTCTAGTCTTTTAGTGCTTGTCCTCCATAGTTGCATGGGAGCCCATGCATATCTGTCATTGAACTCAAAGCATTGCGCTCTAATTGCTGATTTGTCTATCCGTTTAACTGAACTCTATGTTTCCTGAAGGCAGGCACATTCTAAGTCTAAGTTCTAAGCGAACCTAGATTTCTGTCATACTCCTACTTTTTTTTCTCCGTGCATATTATCTTACATGGTTCAGTTAATATCTGATAATTTTTTTAACCATGCAATTGCCTTATCTTTGGATGATTTTTATGTTTTTTTCATTTCATTTTTTAATCAAAAGAGTATAAGCCTGTGGTTATAAAAACAGAGTGGGCCGGTGATATAAATCAGCAGTTCCTGACCCTCAGACCCTCAACTCCACCAGGGGTGATCACTTTCAGGGTTTTTTGTTTTGTTTTTTGATAAGTGGCCACGATATCTTTCAACTCAAATGCCTTTTTCACAGGGTTGCCTTGTCTCCCAGTGACAGGTGGGATCTATATCCTATCCCCTTGAAACAGGACTTCTGTGACTGCTCCAACCAATAGAGTGCACTTTGACTTCTGAGACCACTACAGGGATATGGTTTCTGCCTCTCTGGAATACCGGGGTCTCGAAGCCTGCGTCCTGACTGCCCCGGGACTGCCGTGCCGTGGGCAGGCCCCCACTAGCCCACGCAGACACTGCTTGGGGAGGCGCTGAGGCTTCATGGAGCTGTCTGCGGCCCCCGGACTTCCGCGCTCTGCTATCCCAGCCCCAGCCACTCTCTGACCGCACCTGTGCACAGGGCTCCAAGGAGCCCCCGTGAGCTCCTGATAGACAGAAATCGAGAGAGAGAATAGTGCTTTAAGCCATGATGGTCAGGCCTCTTGGAGGCCAGGTTTCGTTTTTGGGTTATACTAATGAAGTAGCACCTTCATTTACGCGGGTTCCAAGGACCCCAGCATCACTGAATTATTGCTTATGATCTCTGTGGGGAAGATCATTTTAATTGTCACGCTCGCTCTATTGCCTCATGTGCCGGCCAAGTCCGCTTGCAGCAGTTAGCTGACACGACCTGGCTTCTGCAACCTAAGGATCTTTTCAGCTCTGATGAAATCAAAGGGGCAGTAGAACAAATGGGAATGCATTCCTTTCACCCACCAGAGGCTTGGTTAAGGGACTGGGTAATGGATCTCTGGGAACAGTGAAGGTTCTCGGAAATGCATCCACACCAGCCTTTCTATTTCCTAAAGATAGTGGGTTCTTCCTTTTGCATTATGTATTAATGGAGTTCCGATTCAATTGTCGAGTTTCTTCAACCAGCCAAGCAAACAATTAAAACCATTCCCAGCAGCTCAAACCGAAATTCTAAATTCAGTCTCTTGTTGACTGAACCCACATCAAGATTTGATCATTTCTGAAACTAGGCTCTCCTTTTCTCGACTGATCACCAATAGTCCGTTCCCACCCACAGTGCTCCAGGTATGTCCTGAGACTCAGAATCTTTCAGATCCTCACAAATACACACATCTCAATACTATGCACACTGCTCTTTGCCTCCCAAATTTCCTTACCTTCACCTTAAAAAAAACAAAAAACCCCACAAAACTTGAATCTGAATTCAACTGCTATCACTTGGTAACTGGACAATTAAGTTTCACTTGACTATTTTAATACTGTGAACATGAGAAATGTTTATGGTCACAGAAGATCCCTGGGTTTCTCTCCCTGCCCTGACCTCAACCAGCAACTCTTGCCTTCGTTTTGTTCTACAGCAGCCATGAAGGAGTTCCCCAGTGTCTTGCACTCCCTGGGTACTTCCTTCCATGGGACCAGACCATAATGTAATTAGCTGCCTCACCACAAGCTACCAGATTCCCATCAGGTCAGATGCTAGTGACGCTGCCATGATCCTGTTTTTAATGTCTTGCCATCTTTGTGGTGCTCAAGGCAGATGGACCTGGATGGCAGCGCCCAATCAACCCCGGCCAGTCAGATGCCCGTGATGGCTGCCTCTCGATGAAGAAAAACGGGCTGTCCCCACTTGGGTTTGGTAGCGGGAGGCAGTTTGGATGAATAGCACTCTTCCAAAGTACATTTGTTTGATGACCTATCTATGCTGTCCTGTGTTTTTACTCTATTTATTTATTTACTATCTTCTTAAAAGCTCTTGTTTTCTAGGGCTCCAAAGGCGGAGACAGATTCCTGTGATCAGCTCTCAGCCCAACTGTAATTCTTCCCTAAAAACTTCTGCTTATTTTGGGAAATTAAAATACTTAAAGATAAAAACAAAGGAAAACTTAACAAGCATCTATATTGCTACCACCCAGATTTAGCCACTGCTAATTTCTTGATGTATTTGTTTTCATTCCTAATTTTCATTTAAAGTAAAAATGTGCGGGGTGGGGGTGGGGGGGCAAAAATAATACGTGCTTACTGTAAAGTATTCAAACCGAGAAAAAATACAAAGATTCATACACTCAATAAATATTTATTGAGCACCCATCAGGCACCAGGCACTGTTCCGGATACTGAAATACAGCAGAGAGGGGAAGAAAAAAAAAGACAAGAAAAATCCCAGCTGTCACAGGATATACATGTTTAGTAGGAAAATTTACAAATAAAAAAATAGCAAACTATACAGCATGTTACATGGTAAGAGTGCTACAGAGAAAAATAAAGCAGGGATGGGTGTAAGGAGCATCAGGAGGGACTGCAATTTTAAATAGGATGACCAGGTAATGTCTCACTGAAAAGGTGACATCTGAAAATATACCTGAAGATAAAAGAGGGAGAGAAAATTAAAAAAAAAAAAAAAATCAACCAAAATCTCACTAACCACACGTTAACGAAATGAACATAAGGTAAAAAAAAAATTTTTACGTTTCTATGTGTATTGACAGAAATATAGAGCTAAGAGAAATATACTATTATAAAAATAGATTCAAACTATAGAATACTTTTTCTTTTCAATCATCAATAAATTTATTAAGCATCTTTGTTTTGGGGGATTAGAGAATATATACATAGATGTACAGAGAGATCTATATATCAGATTTGAGATTACATTAAGTCTAGAATCAACTCAGAACTGATACTTTATTAACAGTTCTGACTCATGAACAGGCCCGTCTATTTACTCAAGTTTTCCTTTGTAACGTATCCTAGTTTTCTATGTGAAGGTCTGCACATCTTTCAGACTTATTTTGAGGTATCTGATGCTTTCTGATGCTTTAAATTGTATTGTTTTCATCATTTCAATTCCTAATTGTTCTCAAACACCATGATTTTATTAACTTTACATGCTGTATTGTATGAAATTCATATTCTAAGTTTATATTAATTTGGATTTGCTACATCTACAATGTTATCTGAAATAATTTTGTTTCCTTTTTAATCTCTAAACTTAGAAATTCCTTTCCGAAGTTGAAAAGTGGTGATAGCAGGGGAGTAGCTCCCCATCATGATGCTTGTTACAAAGCTGCTGCTTTTTTTTTTTGTAGATGCCCTTTATTAAGAAGTTCCTTCCTATTCCTAGCTTGTAGGGTTTTTCTAAAAAAAGTCATAAATGGGTAGTGGATTTTATCAAATGCTTTTTATGACTCTAAAAATGTAACTTCTGTACTTTACTTTTGTAAATGCAATAAATATTAATTTTTCAATTACAGACAGACTCGGTTTTGTGTGGCACCATATTAACTGCAACTTGATTTCTGTGGCATGAACCCTCCCACCATAGCCGATTTCAAGCTGCCAGTAGGAGCTCACGGATCTCATAAGAAAAGATGGGCACTGGTTCTCACAGGCCAACAGGAGCCAGCTCCGGCCTACCTCTGATTTCAGTCCCTGGTAACCAAGACTGAAATTTACTATTTCACTAGACCAGCAAGAACAGTCACTTCAAATGATCTATTTCATAAGAAGTCTCACAGATAATCCAGTAAGTCGGTAAAAGGACATAACTCCCTTATTTCTCAAGCCTTTATTAAGTACCTAATAAATAGTGTCTAGCACGGTGCTAGCTGCAAGTCAAGATGTAACTCTCTGACGAGCTTACAGTCTAAACGATCTAAACAGGATTAACAGAATGGGCTTCGAATTTGGACAAAAATCGTACGATAGCAGTAGCAACTTATCAGTAAAGGAATCCAAAAGTAGGGCTGGGGTAGTTTAGGCATTCTTCCTGCCAGAGAGGATACAGGCCATGGGCTAGGTCTTAATGGAAATAGTGGGATTTGGACTAGCACAGAAGAAAGGACACTGTAATAGAGGAACAAGAGACCATGAAGGAAGGTGTGGAGGCAGGAAAGCACATCCATGAGAGCTCACGAAGGTGAGCAAAAGGCGGTGTCCATGCTGGACACCCGCTTTATCTGCAATAGCGTCAAGCCCCATCTCCGGCTACATGTTACAGAGGTGTGCCTCTGTTTCTCAGCTATGCCACTGACAAGTAGCTGAATGGTGCTTCACATTAATAACCAAACATACATACTCATTCTGTTTTATTGTATGTTGTCAGGAAACTCAGAAGTCAATTTTCTACTGAAATTCTTTCTATTAAGACCCCTACAGTTTCCAGGCTGAGAAAAATATTCTTCAACATCTAGCTCATCTCGAGAAGCCTCAGAAACCATCTACCCCAAATTTCGTAATAGTCCAAATTCAGATGGAACCTGAAGATTGTGAGTACTTATCTGTCCATAAAGAACTCATGAGATATGGTATATGTGCTACCATTTTAGAGTAAGTCTAAAATTATTTGATTCCAGAAGCAGATTTAGAACCAGAAATGTAAAAAAATGTGTAAGATGCAATAGAGAAACCAGAGCCATGGCTGGAAGTGATGTGGGTACTGAGCGACAGTTCTCGAAGCACACGTAAGAATTAAGTGTGATAATGTACCCATTTAGCATCTACACTGTACTTAACACTGGGTCATGTATTTTGTCAAATTAAGTAAAATACCTCCTCAAAACAAATTTGGGATTTACAAAAAATTCTGAATCTTAACTATTATATAATTATGTGAGTTCTTCTAATGATATAATAGCAATACTATATAATTCTAAGGCTAATAAAGAATATAAAATATTTTATTAGGCAGTCACAAAGAGCTGTTAGTCTGACAACTCCCAGCCCTCACATAAAAGTTGATGATGAACAGAAATTTCATGTATGCATTCTCAATAATTTCTAATGATTTCTTTGTAGCTAATCAATTTAGATAATAATTTCTCCTATACAGAAGATCCCAAAATAAAGAAGAATACACAGAATATAGCCAATAGTTGGTTATATCAATTTACTTCACATAAGAACAGCGTATTTCAGGCCTATGATTTCCATTTAGTATCAACAAAAACAATCTGTACATAAAACCCAAAGGCAACCATAGAGCATTATACGTAAAATGTGCAAATATACTTTAAAATGCAAGTTATTCTATAGTATTTGCTAGGTAGAACTTTATAGTAATTAAGGAATCTACCTTCTTCCAGCTAACTGAATCATCCTTTTGCATATATAGCCAATGCAAATGCACAAGGCACAACTTAGTGTTGACGCTAAAGTGTGTAACATACACCCTCAGATTTATTCGGATATTAAAATAACATGTTTGTATTTTATTATTTAACGAGACATTAGCTCATTTCTAAAGCTTCACAAGCATTACAT
The DNA here is from genome assembly GCA_028646535.1 of Procyon lotor. NCBI lineage: Eukaryota > Metazoa > Chordata > Mammalia > Carnivora > Procyonidae > Procyon > Procyon lotor. The sequence continues at coordinate 7,291,754 of CM053616.1, read as the reverse complement.
TTGATAACATATGTGTGGCAAGGACAAATTGTTCCCTGGACTTAAAAGGTAAAAGACAAGACTCTTGGTAGCCTGTATTTTAAAAAAAAATCATATCTATATATATATATGTACACAGACACCCACAAGAAACGTCCCATAATTCAAAGGGAGGCCATTCCTTTTGGCAAAGTTTCCCATTATAGTATCTCATGACAGAATTATTTAAAAAGTATGTATTTATTTACCATCTATTTTGGTCAATCTTGCTACAAAAAGCTACTGAAATAGACAATTTTTTTCTTCAAGATGAAGACAATGCCAATTCAGAAAGTCTTTTTTTAATTACAGAAGCTTGTTGTTTTAAAGAAATTGTTGAAATCTACACAAAGAAAAATGTTAGCCTATCAGAAATCAATGAGACTTGGCTAGAACACAATTCGAAATCATTCAAGCCCAATCACAGTGCTCTTTGCTGTTTTATTGCCCATCCCTGAGAAGATTCTACCATTTAAAATTTTTTAATAAAGTAAATAAATTTTACATCGATGAGAATTATGCTTAAGAATTATTTTTCAAAATATAAAATAAGCACTATTTCGTTTTGGTAAAAAAAAAAAAAGAAAAAGAAAAAGAAAATAAGAAAAAAAGAATTGCTCTTTGAAAATACCACCAGTTCTAAATACTGGTATCTCAATCAATGTTAATCCTCTTCTGGGTAATTCCTATTTTTGCCATTCATATGTCACTCATTTCCTTATTATCCATTATTTTATAATTTTTGTTAACAGGAGCATTTAACTGGTAATGGAGCAAAAATGTATAAAATTAAAGGAACTCTGGAGTGAGATCTGTATTTCTCTATGGTAAAAGAGTTTTACTGGAAATAATCTGAATGCCATCCAAGAAAGGCAAAAGTACCTATGAAATAAAGAACACACATGTTAAATGTCTTCCTCGTTGTCTTTGGTTTAGCCTTCTTGGCCAAAATCTTCCGTAAACTTCTTTAATTTCAACAAGTCATGTTCATTGACTGTGGGTTTTGTGTTGGATAGTGACCGTAACATATCCGACTGTCAGGGAAAAAGAAGGGAGGAGTATTAGTAATAGATTAAATCAAATAAACATCATTGCATTATTATTAGCTAACTTTCTACCTGAGCTTAAATTTAAGTGTCTGTAGTGTGCCATAAGTTACTAACAATAAACTCTCTCATTCCTTCTAAAGGACATTTTTGTTCCTATCCTTTCTTTGCACAGCAACTTCAAACTGCTTGCCTCATCCTGACCACAACTTTCAACGCCTCTCCATTTCGATATACTTCCCCCTCAGAAGTATAATCCTTTTAAAGCCTGAGGATCAAGGCCCTCCAAAATATGTCCCTGATCTCTTTTCTGGTCCTACCTGTTTTTTCTTAAAACAAGAGAATTCACCAAGTACAGTTCAAAAGGAATATAGTCATTCACTTACAGAAGTTATTCACTTATTCTTACGTGAAACGTCACACCATTTAATTAAAACCAACTAAGCAGATTTTTAAAAAAATATTTATTTATTTGGCGGGGACAGAGAGTACCGGGGGAGGGAGGACAGGGGGAGCGGTAGAAGCAGACTCCTCACTGAGCAGGGAGCCCAAGATCATGACCTGAGCCAAAGGCAGATGCTTAACCAACCGAGCCACTCAGGTGACCCTAGAATTTTTAACTATTAATTAAAATCATGATCAAAATGGGAAGAAAATACGCTAATATCAGAGATTCATTAAAAGACTAATTTCTGGACTATGTCTCTTATAAAACAATACGAAAAATGGTCAAAGAACAAAATCTTTAAAAAGTAACATAGTGGAGCACCCGGGTAGCTCAGTCAGTTGAGCATCTGACTCTTGAAGTTATGATCTCAGGGATCCTCATGATGGTTCCACACTCAGTGGGGAGTCTGCTTGTGATTCTCTCTCTCCCTCTCCCCCAACACCTCCCGCCCCCCCACTCACTCGCATGTACTTTCTTTAAAATAAATAAATCTTAAAAAAAAATAACATAGCAAGGACTGAAACAAAAAAGGGTTTCTGATTAACTTCTCAGAGAAGTATCATTAACACATAAAATTATCTATACACATACTATGTACATATAGAAGTACGTGTATCTCTATGGATCTATGTATACATATCATGTAACTAAGTTTCTCTTCTGGAAGTTACTGTTAATTCAGACATAAAGTTCTTTAAAATCTGTAACTGAAGCAGGAGATTTAAAAAACTGAGCATTTGCCAATAAGAAAACATAACAATAATAAATGTAGCTTTTCACAGTAAGCTTCCTATACCTTACAAAATGAGTCTTAAGAATTATAAATCCCTCCAGTATAAACTATAGAAATGTAATTTTTTTTATCATAAAAATTGGGTTTCAGGACTTTTTCTTTTCCAAGTACTACATTAAACTTTCTATAAAGCCTGAGGAGGTCAAACAGAAAAACACCATTATGATTACTATGATAGATGCATAAAGGTTTCTAGATATTTTATAAAATCAGATTGAGAAAAGAAATTTCACCAATTCTACTTTTTAGTTAAGTCTTAACAATAATTTATGCCATATTAGATAGGTATTCTGATGATAGCATCCCAGCTATAAGAACTAAAAGCTTAGAAACCTGAGGTTTTTTGGAAAAATAGCTTTTTCTCTTAAAATTTAATTTTTCTTAAAACCCAAGAAAATATTTTAAAGATAATTATTTATTTATTTTTTTTAAAGATTTTTTTATTTATTTGACAGAGAGAAACACAGCGAGAGGGAACACAAGCAGAGGGAATGGTAGCGGGAGAAGCAGGCTTCCCGCAGAGCAGAGAGCCCAATGCGGGGCTCGATCCCAGGACGCTGGGATCTGACCTGGGCCGAAGGCAGCCGCTTAACAACTGAGCCACCCAGGCGCCCCAAGATATTTTTTTTTTTTTTTTAAAGATTTTATTTAT